>BSBK01007726.1:0-537500 GCA_027943335.1 Chamaecyparis obtusa
CAATTGTTGGGGTTTGATTTGGAGATGAAGATTAAAATGGTGGTTGAGGAGCTCCTCCAACTACTCGAAGCTCCATATGTTCCACTTTCCTCATGCCCTGCTGCTTGCACAACTCCTTTTCCAAGTCTCCCATTACTAGTTGCGACGAGCCCAACTGGAAACTCACTACTTACAGTTGAGGCCAATGGCTCTCTGGTCGCTCAGTTTTCTCAATCACAACCTGTAGCTCTCGGATGGAATGAAGCTGACCCCTCTTTCAGAGGCCCTAGCGATGATCTACACGATTCCATGTGGAATCCAAATTTAGAGATGGAGCCGATATCAGATTGGTTTGTTGAGCCCTCGGGATGGTCACCACACTCTCAACTGGACTTTGTCCTGCAGGTTTATGATGCCATGGAGGAGTAGACCGTGATTTGGAGCTGCAAGGATTTTTTGGAAAATTTACACACATGTTAGCATATACTCGAGTTGATGTCTTTTGTTATTTTGGTCTTAGTCACTTTAGTTCAAAATTGAAAATGTATTGGTCTTTGACCTTTTGATCTTTTCAAAGTTGGCCCTGGCCTCACGATTGTAAAGAATATGACAATACTTGAAATTTTTATAAGGTTCCACCTTATAATCTTTTGTATATATAGCGACGATTTCGAGTTTTCTTCCTGGTTCTTTCTTGATTGAGCTTTTTTTGAATAAGTTTTTTATAAATATATACAGTGGTTCAACCACTTTTGATTAAAAAAAAGAAAAAGATGTAATATAATTGACTTAATTTTATATATTTGATATTAAAATATAAAAATAAAAAATAATAATATATAATTTGATATTAATTATTATTTTAATAATAAAAAATTATAATAAGAAAATTAATATAATTATAATTAATTTATAAAAAAATAAATAAAAATAAACTACAATACAATATAACATATTCTTTTATTTTTTAAAAATACATCAAATGTCTTAAAAAGTGGAGAAAGAAACAATCATTCCTAAAAATCCAAATCCATGTATAACACCTCAAATCTATTAACCAATCATAATGAGGAAAAATATTTTTTACAATTTAAAAACTTAGAAACTTATAAAACCTTTCTTTTCCTAAACCATGTCATCTAGAAAATAGTTTGACAATTGTAATTAGTAGCCAAAAAAACATTTCTATTAATTAAAAAAATAAAAATTATACCAAGACACTATCACTTTCAACTTTCTCCATTAATTCTAAAAACTCATAACTACTATTAATTGCTTTCTTTTCCCAATATATATCATCTTGAGAAACAACTTGACTAGTTTAGGTGGTCATAAGCACCCCAAATTTCATATCCAATAAGAAGTAAACTCTCTTACCCATTATAACACCTATTTTTATCATATCATAGATAATGATAGATCCATACATATTTGTGTTTATATTAACCTTCAAATATTTATAATATTATATGTAGAATATATATAGCTATAAATAATAATTATAATTTAAAAAATATATAATATATAATATAATAGTACTATATCATATATGCAATATTATATAATTTAATACTCTATCACAGTTATAAGCAGAGTTATAAGTCAAAATATAATTATCGCATATGATCGGCTTATGTCATGGGACGAGCTTAAGGACAAATATGATATCCCTGATTCTCATAAAAGAACTTATAACATGATTGTGCATGCTGTTGTGGATATTCCTGCTGCTTGTCATGCTGATTCTCACAGGTATTTAAAATGCAAGTGGCCTGGGGGTATCATTACTCCTCTGATTAAGGCCAAGAATATTTATAAGGTCATTGACTGTAATACTGATGTTATAGATCACATTAATGATTTCTGGTACTCTTCATTTGAAGCCAATGAATTAAAAAAATACTTTGAGTTACTTTGGAAAAATCGGTGGAACCCAAAATTAGATGCTTCAAATGGTTACTTTTGCTGGACAAACTGCCTATGAGAAGAGATTTTGCTAATACTGATATTTGTAATTTCTGTAAAGTTCCTGAAACTAGTAGACATATATTTCTTGATTGTATTTTTGCCAAAGAGATATGGAACATATTTGGTATTGTTTATCCTATTAATGTTAATATTTTTGAGATTATTTCTGGGCACATTACTGGTCTTCCTAAAGACACCAATCTTTTTTGGAACATTTTGTCATCTAACATTCTCTGGCAGATCTGGAAGTGCAGGAACGAGGAAAGGTATCAAGGTAAGTGCAGGGATCTTACTGAGTTTTTTCGTAAACTCACATATTTTAAAATCTTCTTGCAGGTGCAGGCTACTATGGTGATTGAGCAGGATAAGATGAGAAGGTTCCTTCGGGATGGTCATGCTACGTTTTATTACTATGAGCTCAATTATGGATACCAGTGGCGAAGAACATTGGATGATCTACGTGTCTTTAAGCAAGTTTGTGATAGGCTGAACAAAGAAATCAGAGAGAACGAGAATGCTAGAAAAGAAGAATTATATATGTTGATGCAGATTCAAGAGCATAAAAGTATAGTCTGGATGGAAGGTCCATTAGGTTGGACTCCTTGGATAGAAAATCACTATGATGTTCTCAGTTAGTTAGTGGTTTCTTCCCTTTTTGGGGTTTCTTGTTCAGCTGATACTGTTTCTTTGGGGTGAGGCTTGGCTTCCTTATACATTTTCGTGATGTAACTCTGTTGGTATTTTGATCTTCTGATTACCTTATTTTTAATAGAAAAAAAAATAATTATCACCTAAATAATTAATTGTAATTATAGTATTAAAAGATAATAATTTAATAATTAATAGCATATAATTTTATTAAAAGATAATAATTTCATGTAAGAACATATTTTACAATTAATGATTTAGAATGATTTAATATGTTTTAATAAAATAGATAATATATTATAGTGTAAATATTTGTATCTATACTATATGTAAAAGCCCACCAGGAAAAACATAGTAAACTAATAAATAATATATATTTGTCAACTAACAGTGTGCAAGACGAAAATTTGTGATGTGAGGCTCACAATCCACTGGCACTGCCTATACCTTATCATGTGCTTCGCCTCCCTTTTCATAAATCATCTTCTATTTTAACTTAAAGGTACGATAGCATAGAGATGTATCTATGCTTATTTCAATTAAGAGAGATTTTAGTACTGTTTCGTTCCTTGCTCTGTCAATTCACATCGTTTTTTCCGACATCACCGTTGATATTATACATTACTTATTTGCAACCCCATTAAATATTACAACTAAATATAATTAAGTTCATAAATATTGTTTACTAACATAATATTTATTTTGACAATATTATTTTTCTAATATGTGTTTTTGTGTTTGCTTTATATATATATATATATATATATATTATTACTATTTAATTGAAATATATGTATAATTGTATTTATATCTAATAAGAATAAATATAATTAAATATAATTAAGTTAATAAATATTGTTGATTGACATAACATTTATTTTGACTATATTATTTTTCTAATATGTATTTTTGTATTTGCTATATATATATATATATATATATATATATATATATATATATATATATATATATATATAATTTTATTAAAATATATATATAATTGTATTTATATCTAATATAAAATAAATTAAATTAATATTCATAACAATAATATAGATATTATAGTAATTCATATATATACATTTCAAACATACATCCGAATTTATATTTTTTTTAACAGTTATGGTACGAATAATATAGATATTACAGTGATCCATATATATACATCTCAAACATGCATCCGAATTTATATTTGTTTTCGTTACAATTATAGTTGAATTAGGGTTAGGATTAGCATTAGAAGAACTAATCCTAATGAAATAAATTAATTCTCACATTGTATAATTGGAAATAGAAATATATCTAACCTATAATTAAACTAAATTATTGAAAATTTGATTCGGAATAAAGATGGTGATGGAATATATTATTGAAAATAAATGTTTATAAAATAAACAATATAATAATTTTTAATTTTAAGTTCAACTCAGTAGATAAAATGAAAAGTTATATAGATGCTAAGGGTAATGTTTTTTCCTTTATAACTAGGTGTTTAATAAAAATAAATATTGTGATATAATTTTAAATGTTAGATTTAATTATATTATAATTGAAATATATATATTAAAGATGTTTTTTTTATAATATATTTCAATTTATTTGATTTTAATGATTGACATTTTATATTATTTGAATTCAATCAACTAAGGTCATTACACTATTTTTCATTGATTTTTGATGTGCAGGTAATATTAATTATAAAATTATTTTCATTCTTATAAATATATTTTCATATTTATTTTCTAAATGTAATTTATTAAATATTTAAAGGATCCTAATATTTTTAATAATAATTATTTTAATTATATTTTATTCTTATATTAAACAAAAAGGAACTAATAGTTAATCACATTTAACACAATTTATATTCAAATAATAACATATTATAATTTAAAAAAATGAATTTAACAATACACTATTATATATTAACCTATTTCAATTCTAATCTATTTAATTCACTTCCATTTTTAATTTATTAGCTTGTCTCTTAAAATATTAACACATTAATCTAAAATTTAACCCTCAATTTAACATGCCATATTGAATTTTTAGAGAATATTATAATGAAAATTTATTTAAATATTAATGTACATGATATTCAATGAATTATTATTTTATTTAAATGATTAGAGTTATGATTATGTTTTACAGTCCACAATTATGATTGTAGTTAGGATCATGGTTAATCAATGTTAGGATATATAATTAGATATAAGTTAGAGAAATATTAAAATTAGGGATGTGACTGCTCTGCTTTTTTTCACTGGTGAAAGTTTTTTTTTCAGTTCTGAATTCTCCGTTCGGGCGTGTTTCTGGTCACCGGAATGGTGGCGTCATCGGGCGATCCGGGTGGCGGTGGCCGCCAGCTGGTTATCTACGAGCCTTGCATTAATATTGACTCCATTATGACTGAGTTTAATGAAGCCTGCAACCAGTCGGTGCTTGGTACTGCTGCTCAAACGATCAGTTCCCTAGGTAAAAATGGCAGTGATGGTATTTCATTACCTGCAAATCTGCAACCTAAAACATTCTCTGAAGCAGTGGCTCGAACCACGAAAATCAATTCCAACGCCAAGTTTGAGTTCGTCTGCCCTAGGTTAAATGAAGAAGCCTCCGAAAATGGTAAGAACCCTTTGGCTTCCATTACCCCTTTCTCTATTGCTCCTAATTCAGAGATGCTTGATGAAATTGTTAAGGAAAAATCTAGATTGCGAAACACTGCTATATTTTTTTGGGCTACTGATTTGGATAAATGTCCTCCACGGAAATTCATGGATGACTGGTTTCACAATTTTTGGAACAACAAGTTAGGGTTTCATATTTCATTTTGTAGGCAGTTACAAAAAGGTTTATATGTGATTTTTTTCGCTAACCTTGATGCCCAAAAAGAGGTGCTCAAGAGGTAATACTGGAATGTGGGTTCTACCTCTTTTAGGGCATTAGCTTGGTCACCGAAAGCTGTTTATGATGAGGTGCTTGCTTTAGCGGTGCCTAGATGGATCCTGGTAAAAAATGTTCCACCTTTCCTTTGGCATTTTTTACCCCAGCTAATGGAACCTCTTGGAAAAACCATCCGAATGGATGATTCTGTGAGACTAGTTCCTCACATGGATGCCAAAATGTTGGTTTCCCTCTTGCCTGGTAAAGAGCTTCCGGATAATATCTCTGTCAATATATTAAATGAATCTTTTGTTTGTCCTGTAGAAGTGTTGGGTGGGCTCAACGCGTGCTTCCTCTGCCGAAAAGAGGGGCACCTCAGAAAGGATTGCCCTATCATAAAAAAAAACTCTGTGAAGAATCCTAACCCTATGCATCCTAATCCGCCACTAAGGAACGCGGGCTCGGTTGGTGAAAAGAATATTCCTCCAACCACTAACGTGAACCCCACTGGTGTTAAGAGTAACACTCCTGTGGTTCTTCCTAACCCTACTTCTGATGTCAACCCTACTGTTGTTAAGAATAATACAAAACATGGCTAACTCTACTCCTGTTATCTCCCAACCCCTCTTCGGCTCTCAGATGTACCCCGCTGAGAATTTAGCCATCGATCTCAACTCGGATGATGGCTTTGTTGTTGTGCATGATAGGAAAAAATGCAAAGGTAATCAAGGCTCACATCATAGGAAATTAGCTCCTGGTACCAAAAATATTTCTAACCCTATCGAAGGTCACTAGGATGCTCAAACTGGTAATGCTACATTGGTTTTGCATAATAATATTAAGCAGAATGCGGTGGCTGATATTCAGCCCACACCCAATAACTCTACTGAAAAACCTTCTCAGAAAGTTTTTAGGGAAATAGAGGATGAATACATCCTTGAGGTTATTCCAGCTGGCTCATCTGTAGATGGCCCTTTTATTAAACCATCTATGGATATTGATTCTCAAAATAATATCACTAGAACTGTTGTCTTGGAGGCTAATAGTAAGGAGAAGTCTACTAGGATGACCTCACCCACGATTGATGTCAATGCATTTTCCACCCCTGATAATGTTTCCAAATGAGTTGCTTATCCTAGAATGTTAGGGGGCTCGAATCTTCTAATAGAAAGTTTATCATTAAAAGTTTGTTGTCTTCTTTTCATTCTATTGATTTCTTTATGATGCAAGAGGTTAAAGCTATTGGATTTATGCTTGACTCCAATCTTAACTTTATATGGAAAGATGCTATTAAATTTTATACTAAACATGATAGAGGTAGAGGTGGAATTGCCATTTTGATTAGCCCTAAGTGGGAAAAATATATTTCTCAGAATGGTTGTTCCCTGTGTTAGAGAGTTGTTTGGTGTGTTATCAAGCAGGACAATCATACTTTTGGCATTTGTTCGATTTATGCTCCTAATGATTCTAAAGGAAGAAGTGATTTATGGGACTGGTTGATTACTCTCCCTGATATCCCTTGGTTCTTCGGGGGAGATTTCAACATGATAGAATCTCAAGAGGATAAAATTGGGGTAACCCCTTCCTTTGGAGAGATAATGAAAATTTTTACTAGAATAGGTTCCTCAATGCTAAGAATTTATTTGACCCCTTAGCTGGTAATAAAATCATTAACCCTGGCCTCTGGCACACGTGGTGCAATTTCCAATAGGGCCAGTCCAAGATATATTCTAGGCTTGACCGCTTTTATGCTAACAAGCACTCCTCCTTCCTTCCTGATGATATGGGTAACATTGTTAAGGTCACCGCTACTACTTTGTCTGATCATCATCCCATCTTTGCTCATATTAACTTCATTAGTGTCCCTATGCATCCTAAAGTCAATAGTCATAAATTCATCCTCAATTCCAGCCTCCTTATGGATGAAGATGTCCTAGTTGCTATTCAGATCATTAGAGGTATTAATAAGCACAACTTCCAGCACCGCTCCAATCTGGAAAGATGGCAATGCAATCTTTCAACTTGGAAAAACCTCCTTCAGATGATTGGCCAAAAGAGAGCCAAGGACTACAGATTTGTTGAAAAAAAGTTGAGTGCTGATCTGCAGATTGCTGAGAACAACATTCAAGATAATTCCTCTAACCTTGATCGGCTGTCTCAGGTCATGGCGGCTAAGGACACCCTTAGGAATCACCAGCAGGTTAAGATTCAGAGTGTTAAGATAAGATCTAGAGCTCATTGGCTCCAGTATGGAGATAGGGGGTCTAAATTTTTCTTTAATCTTCTTAAGCATAAGAAGTGTAAAGAGTCTATCGATAAGCTTTCCATTGACAATCAACATATTTCTGATCCTATTAATATCTCCAACACCTTTGTTGTTTTTTACAAGGCCCTGTTCTCTTCTAAAGACTCTTTGGAGGCAGAGGCCAATAGGATTAAATGTAAACTTTTAATTCCTTGTAAGCTTGATGCTAATGATATCGCTGGTTTAACTAAAGCTATCTCAGTTGAGGAGATTGAGGCTGTGATTAAAGCTCTTAGCAATGACAAGGCCCTAGGCCCTGATGGGTTCCCGGTTGAGTTTTACAAAGCTAATCTAAATTGGATTAGCAAGGATCTTCTTGATCTTTATTCTGAAGCCATATCTAATGGGTCTTTAGGCCCTGATATTAATAAAGGTGTTATTAAGCTTCTTCCTAAGGATGGCAACAAGGTGCTCATTAAGAATTGGAGGCCTATTACCTTGCTGAATGTTTCTTATAAGGTCCTTGCGAAAATATTGGCTCTTAGATTGGTTGATATCCTTCCTAAATTCATTTGTGCCTCCCAGACTGGTTTTATAAAGGGCAGATATATTCTTGAGAATCTTATTACTAGCTGGGAAGCGATGGAATGGGCTAAAAGCTCTCACCAAAATTCTGCCATGTTGCTTCTGGACTTTGAAAAAGCTTATGACAGAATTGAGTGGAAATTCATTTTGATGATGTTGGAAGCCTTTGGATTTCCTCCCTATTTTTGTAATGTTGTGCAAGTTCTTCTTAAGGATACTTCTACTCATGTTGAAGTTAATGGTGTTCTTTCCCCCTCATTCCCTCTTGGTCGCTCCATCAGGCAGGGTTGCTCGCTGGCCCCGGCCCTTTTTGTTATTGCTTTAGAGGCCTTGTTTTATATTCTTAGGGACAACTCCTTATCACTTGAAGTCAGAGGCTTATATCTCCCTAATGATGATGAGCTTATTAACTACCAATTTGCTGATGACACCGCTCTTTTCTTTGAGCTTTCTAAAACCAACTTTAAAATCCTTCAAGGGAAACTTGATTTCTTTTGTTCTGTCTCGGGTGCTCGCGTCTCTCAAGCTAAGTCTATTTGTCTTGGATGGGACGAGCAGCCCCCTGACTGGTTTTTCAACTTTGGATTTCAATGGGGAGGTCCTAATAAAATTGTGAAGTATCTTGGTATTCCTTTTTCTGTCGAACCTACTCTTAAGGACATGTGGCTCTGGATTAAAGATAAGATCCTTAATAAACTTAACAAATGGCATAATAGAGCTCTCTCTTTGGCTGGCAGAATACAAGTTTTCCAAAAGATCTTGTCTTCCTATAGTATCTACTACTCCTCTGCTTGGCTTTTCAGCAACTACCAAATTTCTGAGATTCAAAAAGCTGTTAGATCCTTCCTCTGGTCTGATGGCAAAGGCAATAAGAAATTTCATGTTGTTAAATGGGCCTAGTGCCACACTGATAAGCTCCTTGGGGGGCTAGGGCTTAAGGACCTTAAAATCCAGGGTATTGCCCTTTTTGCTAAGTGGATCTTTCATTCCTTGGAAGGTAATGACCCTTGGAAAGTGCTTGTTAGGCATAAAATCGAGAGAGGTTGTCCCAAGAAAGCTAGGTCCTGGAAGAACCTCCCTTTCTGTGACCTCTTGGGTAACTTCCCTATCATGGTTCAAGGTTCTGTGGTTTTCAAGTCAATATGGAAGGCCTGGGAACATGTTAGGGTTTACATCACCAACAAGGACTGTTATAATAATAACCAGCTCCATGGGGAAAGATCTATTTGGTGGAATTTGTGTCTTAATGGGAAGCCCCTAGCCTTGTCCCAAGGATGCTCTACCAGATCCTGGGCTAAGAAAGGATTAAATCAATTTGTGGACCTTTTTGAATTTGATTGCCTCCCCTCTTGGGATGATCTTAAAACCAAGTTTGATATTCCTGATTCTCAAAAGAAGACATATAATTTGGTTCTTCAAGCCTCTAGAAACATTCCTACTCTCTGTCATGTTGATTCTCATAGACATCTCAAATGCAAATGGCTGGGTGGTATTGTTTTGGCTAGCCTTAAGGCCAAGAACATTTATACTATTATCAATTACAATAATGATATTATTGATCATGTTAACTCTATCTGGTATTCCTCTTTTGATATTAAGTTATAGAACAATTATTTTGAGTACTTATGGAAGAGTCTTAATGAACCAAAAATTAACTGTTTTAAGTGGCTAGTTATGCTTGATAAACTTCCTGTTAAAAGATTTCATACTGATTCTGATTTGTGCAGTCTATGTAGACTTCCCGAGACTGGTAGACATATTCTTTTTGACTATATTTTTGCTAAAGAAATTTGGAATATGTTTGGTTTCATTTATCCTATTAATGTGAGCATTCTTGACATTGTTACTGGTCATATTTCTGGTCTTCCTAAGGATTCAAATCTTTTTTGGAATATGTTGTCTTCTAACATTCTTTGGCAGATCTGGAAATGTAGGAACGAGGAGAGGTATCAAGGTAAGCCAACGGTTCTTACTGAGTTTTTCCAGAAACTCACACATTTTAAAATTTTCTTGCAAGTTCATGTTACCATGATGGTCAAGAAGAAGAAGCTGAAAAGGTTCCTCAAGGATGGTCATGCGACTTTTTTCTATTATGAGCTGAAAAATGGTTATCTTTGGAGGAGAACGCTGGATGATCTTCATGATTTTGATGAGGCCTATGATAGGATCAAGGAAGAGATCAGGAAGAATGTTAATGCTAGGAAGGATGAGCTCTCCATGCTCTCTCAGATTTAATCTCATAAGAGTATTGTCTGGATGGAGGGTCCTCTTGGTTGGACTGCCTGGGTGGATGTCCCTTTTGATGTTCGTCAATAGTTGGTTATGTCCTTTTTATCATGTTTTGAGATGTACTTTTCATGATACTGCTACTATGGTTTCAGTTGGAGGTTAAGCCTCCGTACTGATTCTCGTTGGACTTTTTGGTTGTGTTATTTTTTTGATCTCCTTATATTTAATAGAAAAAAAATATTAAAATTATATTTATATTTTATTTGTAGTTGAATTTACAAAAATATTTAAAAGTTTATTGTAGTAAAATTATTTTATAATTCTTTATTTTGTTAAAATTATATTTATAACGTAAATAATATTTTGTGTCTATTGTAATACATTTAATTTAAAATTATTTATCTTATTAAAATTATATTTTGGGGTACCTATTGCACACCAAGGTGCAATTACTAGTAATTATAATTATAAAACCAAGGCTGAGTGGTGAGAACTCGTGTCATTCCCAAATAGAATTAATGCAATCAAAATTTTATTAAAGGAGAAGAAATTTCCCATTCCAAATCAAAAAAATTTCTATACTGTAATGTCATGTCGCCAATTCGTCATTCGAAACTAAAAAATGTTCCTATACTATACCATCACATCTCCTATATTTATGGTGAAATAGTTGTAAAATGAATATTTATAGTATCTTTTAAAAAAAATCTGTGTATATAAGATTCCAAACTTAGCTTATCAATTTTTGATGAATAGAGGCCTTTTCTATTAATAAAATATTAAAGTACAATATTTATAAAAAAGGGATCAAGGGGAAAAGTCACCCCACAAAGAGTCACACGATACCTAGGCCGAAAACATACAACTTGTTGGGATGAAAAAAACATAGCATGGGTTTTTGAGTACCATGTTAAAATTTCACAGTTTGAAGCCCTTTAAATGCTTTTCATGCATATGTACCCGACTGTCATTTTGAAGCCTATGAGGTGTTCCAGGTGTTTAATACATTCCATTCAGTATATGCATGCATTCTCTGATGTTATTTTATCATCCTGAGTCATTCGATGAAGTCCCATTTTGAGCAAGTGTCAAATTGCACAATTCTGCTTAAGTGTCAAACAGAGTAGAGTAGCCCAGTTTTCCTTTGAATATCTTGTGTCCAAAAATGTTTCATGACCCACCACTTTGAAGATGTTTAGTATGCATATCAAAGAACCTATGTTCCAATTTTCAAGTCATTTCGAATCCATGTGATTAGGTTTCGAACCCCTCAAAGTTGGTAATTTACTGTTGTCATGCACTTGTGTAATTGTTCAGAATTCTAGAAGGGCCTGTTTGATCAGTCATATCTTTGACCTAGTTGACCCTATTGAGAAAATTCCTTTTGCATCATATTCCAGGGGTCAAATACTTCCCGTGTTTTAATTTTAAAGTCATAGCAAATCCGTTTGCTCAGTTTGCAAATGCAATTCCAAATGCAACTTCTGTTGTTTTAAAAGTTGCGAAATGTGCAAATTGATTTGTACCCCTATTTTTGATATTATAACTCTTGATCCATGATTGACAAGCTTGAACGGGTTGTACCACTATGTTCTACTCCAAAAATACTAGAAGTATGCCAAGTTTTAAGTCTTGACGAATCTTTAAGCATACTTTCCCAGGGTCATTTCGTATGCACAAATCTGTTTTACTGTGTTTCCCAGTTTGCAATTCTGAGAGCCCGTCTTTGCCCAATTGCCAAATGCACCCTGTTATTCATCATAAGCCCTAATTGTGGAATTGTATTCTCTGTATGACAAAGTACAAGTGCTTGTATTTTTGGATCCTAATGTCATGTTTGGCCTAGTTTTCAAAGCAGTATCCGAACCCAGTTTCTATGTTTTTCACTATTTTATATCCCGATTCTTACTAATGAGCCGACTTTGGTGATTAATTGCAACTTATCGTTTGATCATTTTGGTGATTTGATTATGGATTCATAATCCTTGTATGATGGTGACTCAATGTCCAGGATGCTGGGTCTTGAAAGTTTCATCTGGTCAGTTTTTAAAGCTGGATCAAGAGGTATCTTGTGCAGATTTGATGAGTGCAGACAGAATTGGTTTTAAAGTGGCCATGTCTGGTCATTGATATCTTTCAACTTGGATCTCTTTGTGAGTTTTCCTCTGATCAACGTACTATGATGTGGGAATTCAGCGTGTATGCTCGGCGACGCCCTCTTGTTAGGTTGTTCAGTCAGTTTTTAAAGCCGCATTTAGGAGCCAGGCGACTTTGAAAAAGGAAGACCTTGCATCAGATGAACTTCCAATAAATAGATTTAAGCATTTCAATGCCAAAGAGTATCTGCTTGCACATGCTTCTTTCTCAAGGAGCAGTGATGCAGGAGGGCAGTGGGCTCCTTGTGAGAAACTACTTTACTATTTAGTTTTCCTAAAAGTGTAATCATTGCAAAGCCTAGGGATACAGATGACCATATAGCTTGGATTCTTCAACATCCACAACATAAAAAATCACTAGCTGCATTTGAAGATGGAAAATCCTGGATGGAACCTCTTGATGAGATGGGTGTTTGAATTTACAAGTGATCGATAGCTATCCCTTTTGGTACCTTACATCCCCACTAACATTCCTCAACTACGGGATATTGTGTATGAGGTATCTTTCATAGCTCTAGCTACAAATCTAGCTTTCCATAAACAACTACTATCAAAAATTCAAACCTGATCATCATCTATATACAGTGCATCCAATGTCATTGATGCTATTGAACCATAGTTATATATGAGCTCCACAACTCCAACTTTGAGAGAGGCTCTAACTGATTTGTATGTCATTAATAAATAGTATGAGAAGGCAGGTCTTAGCTTGTATGCCAGGGAAACCCATGCCTTAATAGGGAATTGTAGCAGGCTACACAAATATAAATGGGGCTTGCGTGAAATTTGAACACCATGTCTTGAAAAGGATTTTGAAGCAGCCCACACATTGCGCAAATGGAGGGGCTGGATAGACCACAAAGTGGAGGCCCATGCACATGAAATTGTAAGCCTGCAAATAATGAAAACCACGTAAGTTTGTGTGCTTTGTGTGAGCCAAAGCCAAGAAATAAAGGCCTGGTCTGGCATTGTATGAAGCCAGCTCACACAAATCTGAAGTGGACTCCAACGTAATGCAGAGAGGGGCTGCTTACTCAAAGAAAAGCTAACCAAGATCAATGGTGCATGAGTAGCTAGAGAGGCTACAAGTTTGTGTGATAGCCAATGCGGAGGGGTGTCACATAGTGCAATGAATGCCCACACACTAGTCTTACGCAACCAATGCATGGAAAAATGACAACAGTTAGGGGTTCACGCAATATACATGGGAGCTTCAAGTAAATGTATGGGGCTAGATTTGATTATGCTGGGAACTTGCACATGTTACAATGGATAAGGCACTCACATTTTTGGAATACCAGCAAATGGTGTCCAACGTTTGAGATTTGAGTAGCATATTAACAATATGATGGGCGGCTACCAGCAAGACAAGGTGCTCACATGGGGAAGTGTGTGTGCTAAATGGGGAGCCAGCTCATACAAGAGACATGTAGAGCCATTGTGAAGAATCCATAAGGCATCATTGTTTATAAATATGAAGAAATGTGTGTAAACCGCTAGCACCCACTCAAGACAACAACCCAACATGAATGCGTTGGAAAGGGCAGGCTTGTGCAATGGGGAAGGTTGCCAGCATCAACCTATAAAGATGCCTACGCAATGGACTCCATGCCTTGCACAAATGGTAGAAGGAAGTACTCACGCAATGTGAGGACATGGACAAAAAAACCTCACGCGTGTAAGAGGGAGACTCACGCCTTGAAGGTGAGTGAGCACCAAATTTTACATGGTGTATGCGTAGGCAACGGGTGTATGAGTTTGTTGCAGGATGGGCACAAGTTTTCTCCATAATGCATTATGTCGCATTATCCCACATTTGCGTAGGGCTGAGAAGTCTTATTGTTTATAACCACTAACACTCCAATGCAAAGTAGAGAAGAAGAGTGGAGGCTCTTGGCAGACCCTTAGTTGGAGGAATTAGTGCGTGGCAGGCCTGACTATTTTTGGTGAAGTGCTGAAGAGGTTTTTAAAACTTCTAAAAACAATGTCCCACATTGCTCCTAAATTTGAAATCTCAAGTAAATATAAGTAAATCCACACAATATGAAATAAGATTGAAGGTTGGAGGAAGCTATGCACGTGACACTCAATGCGGTTGCCTAGGTTTTTGTGCCGATAGGTCCAAAAAGAATAAATTTTGTAGAGTGACAGAGGCGATGACTAGTCAACATGTGGCAAGCTATCGTGTATTTGCGGAATAGAGCCAGTGGTTAGAGGATTGTCACGTGATTCAGAGGTGGCGGTCTGCTAACCACGGTCGCCAGATTTCCCAATGGTGACAGTTAAGGCCAAGTGATCTGATGAATTGGAGATACAAGCAGTCGTGAGTTTGCATGATGGTGGCATTCAATTCCTTAGCATTCCGAGGTTATGAGAATGGGCTTAGTCGCCCATTCTCCAAATGTTAACTAGTGTCAAAGTCATATTCTAAGAACTGGAGAATGCTTATTTCACATGATTGCCAAGGCTAACTATAGTCAGGGAATTCATCCAGAGACTTGGAGAATGCATGTGTTCGCGGATTCTGCAAATGAGGATGGTTAACCCATGATTAGTCTAAGCATGTAATGAGAGCTTGACAAGTGGCATTTTCTGGTGCATTTTGTGGCCAGTAATTTAAAAATGATTAAAATTGTAGGTTTTAAAAGATTTAAAAAAGTGGTATAGTTCAGACTATTGGCAAAATTCAAAAATTTAAAATGACCAAGCCTGTGCATGGATAAATATCATGGGAATTCATTTTTTGGCCAAACATATAAGTATTATATATCGCCAGAAAGGTCTCAGAATGAGGAATCTAATGGTGATGCATATTTTCAGTTTTAGGGTGATGGATGAGAGCAGTTCAGGTTCAAATTCCAAGGACAAAAATTAGAATCAGATCAATTTGAGAAATGATTGCAGAAAGAGGTTGCAAATTTGGAGGGAAAAAGGTTTGTGAAGGTGGAATCAGTTGTAGATATTTTGAGGACTGACAGGTGTAGGTGGCTTCCATTCTCTTATATCTAGTTTTATCTCCATTGTAACAGGGATGTTGAAATTTATGCTGTAGAGTAGCTTTTAGGCTTTTGAGTCTTATTTTCTATGTTTCTTTGTCTTGCAAATGTACAGTTTCAGATAAATTTTAATGAAAACGATGGAATCCCTATTCATTTCTCATTTGATGTCTTTGTATGCATGATCTTAATTCTTGTGTATTGATTTGTAAGGCATGTTAGTATACCAGTTATAAGGTATTTGTGGGTTTGAAGTTGAGTTTCTTTCAAGGAGAGAGTAAGTCTTGATTTCAAATTCTGAGAATTTTAGGTTTGTATATGAATTCGATGTCTAGGAACTGGAGTGAGAAGAGTGAGTTGTAAGGCACTTCACTTAGTTTCTTTGAGTTTGGGATTAAGGTTTTCTGCGAATGTATGTTTGTATGACTTTGTTGCCCAATGAACAAGGCACTGGTCCTGGTTTGTTTTACAGTTTTCATCATCAACCTTTAAAATCAATTCCATCTTTAAATTCATGTTTGAGAGCATTCATGTTTATGACTTGTTTTTCCTGAATACAAATGCCATTAGTGATTCTTTGAAGAAATGAATTAGATGAGTTAGCCTGCCTGAGCTCAAAGCTCAAAGAGGAGTTTATCCTTGTTGTTACCTTGACCATTTCACTAGTTTTTAGCAGATCATACAGGTGGGATCCCTGTATAAGACTGGTTGAGAATAGAAATCCCATGATTTATAAGTCTAAGAACTATCCATGGTCACATCTGCATAATGAGGTTTAGCTAGTGAGTTATATGTATGCAGATCTTATCATCTTTTAGGTGTACCTGCCTGAGTGTGTGGAACTCGAAGCAGAAGGAGGATCAAATCCTCATCAATTAGTCTTTTCTTGCCCCTCAGTTTGCATGAACAAGTATATTTGTGTTACTGGACAAAGATCCCTGGGTCTGGTTTTCATATTTCTCTTTTAGAGTTGAGGGATACAAGAGAAATCACTAACAAATTGGTGACTTTTCTGGGGATCGCAATGAAAAAATCTTGTTAAAGAAATTAGTAAATCTTTGGTTTTAAAAGTTACAAATCAAAATACCCCAAAAATTATGATCTGCTGGAGAAGTGAAGGTTAAAAGCTCATAGGAGCTGATCATTTGTTTACCATTTCTAAACCAACTTGTGAAATTTAATCCCATACATGTTATGGTGGCGACTCTGTTTGAAATTGGAGAATCCTGGTTGTGTTGTGCCAGTGTAATTTGTGATTATCAATTGTTATTTGATGTCTAGGATTAGCAAGTTTAAGACGTTTGTTTCCTTGCTTGGCTAAATCAATATTTGAATCTGATTTTTTGAAAGAGAGTCAGAAAAGGAATCTGAAATTTGTTCAGATCTCTGTGTGTGATTAGCCTGGAAGTATTTTATTTGCAGTAATTTGAAAAGGGATTATGTGACTTTGCTGGTTGGAATGAGTTTCCAGAATTGAAAGTGATGTCCAAATAGCTCTTGTTGTTTGGTATTTATCCTCTGCAAGGAGATGGTGACTCTACAAAAGAAGAACCAGATGGAATTCCAAGAAAGGCTGTAGATCTGCCTTGTATCCGGTAAAGAAGAAAAAGAGCATCAACTGCAAATCTTATCCAGGTAATCCTAAGTTTTTATAAGATAATAAAAGTCCCTAAATAGGTAAACCAATCACTAGAGAAAAGGGAAATTAGTTTCAAAGTTTGTTATACTTTCTGGTTGAAGTTTCAGTTTCAAGAAATCAGAAGTATGCTATAGTTTTGTGAAGATAATGGTTGCGTAAAGTCAGATAGAAATCTCTGTGATAGAATATGACGTGTTGATAAAATAAGTGGTTAAAATGGAAATTCCAACATTCATGGAGCAAGATATGTTTTCTAAATCTGAAGTTTATGAGCAAGATCTTGGAAATGCTAATATAGAAAAAGATTCTGCATCGAGTTGGCAAAGATTCCAAGAGAAAGCTCTATTGATTTTGAGAAAAATAGTAGGAGAGAGGAAAGAAGAGTTAGCATATTCATTTTATAAAAGGTTTTCTAGTACAGTTGATAAGCTTATAATGGATATTGATTTCCTAGAATTAGAGTGGGTGTAATTATTTGTAGAGCTTTGTGTGCCAGAATCCAATGATTGGTCAACTTATGGTATAGAAGAAATAACTAAATGTGTTAGAAGATGGATAGATGAATTTGGAAATGCTGAATCTAAAATTAGTTGTGCTGATGCCGAGTCTACTTGTGCTAGTAGTGTTGACTATAATGCTGACAGTGAAGTCTATGAACAACAAGACAATGATAAAGAATCTATAACTGGAAATGATTCCCTTGAATTTGTAGAGTTTCCTTATTTTTAGCATGTAAATGATGATTTCTTGTTTCAGCTTGAAAATGACTCATGTGAACAGCAAGAGCTTGAATACAATGCGGATGAAAGTGATAGTGAGTCATTTGCACAAGATGATATAAATCAAGAAGTTTTGTCTCTTGTTTCCAGCAAGGAAGATGTATTCAACATTGAGCAGGAGATCAAAGAAAGTGGACAAGAAGTTCAAGGCCCACTAAGTAGTGAGAAGATTTCACAACTCCTAGATGCTGATTTTTTGAGGTATGCACACACATTTGATTCTAGAGTTTCATGCCTGATAGACATATGTTTTGATAAAGAGAGTATTAGAGAGGGCATCAAATGTGAGAGATATGATGAGTTCCTTTCTCCTATTTTTGAAGTTCATGACATACAAGTTAAGAGTACATATGATTATGATGAATTTTCTACTGTCACGTATGATGAGTATGAAGATGTATGTGCTGTTATAGATTCAGATTTTCATGAACTTGGTCTCACTAATTCTTGTTTGAACCATGATGCTGAAGAGAAAGACAAATCTGAATGTGTGTTTTCAGATTTACAAGTAAATGATGAGCCATTAATTGACAGTGTTTTCCCATGTTTACAAGATGCTGATAAGAGTTATGATCAGCAAATTTTCTCTAATTTTGTGCAGTCGGATTTTTGTTTAGAGGCATTCTATTTTAGTTTGCAAACTAATGTTCAGAATGTGGATGTTTCCTGCCATGAGAGTGAGCTGGGATGTTTCTTTTTCCAACAAGTTAGCAATAGGGAAGGGTGTGATGATGTGAAGTCACACAATGATCAGGATTCATAGTATTTCGGTGACTTTGTTTTGCCAAGTAATGATGAGTTTGTTGATTGTCTTTTGTTTGATGTGCTAAAGGTGAACGATAGTGTTTTTGATCAAGCACATGGAAAAAATATTTTGAGTTTACCTATGATACATGGAGATGAAAATAAGATGTTTGACAGAGGTAAGAACTGAATCTAGTTGTGGGGCTTTGAGCCTTTGTAAATAAGCTTGTGTTTGTACAATTGTTTTCTTTCCCTTCAGTTGTGTGTTGTCCTTGCTTTCAATAAAGGATTCCCAGTTTGAGAAGAGACAAAAAGTAAAAGTGAAGAGTCTAATTCCTATTTTCAGGGTGGTTTGCTCCTACCACGAGACTACAGTTTTCTACATGCCCGCATGGGGCATGCATCCACAGTCAGAGCCACTATTCGGATGAAAAAAACACAGCATGGGTTTTTGAGTACCATGTTAAAATTTCACAGTTTGAAGCCCTTTAAATGCTTTTCATGCATATGTACCTGACTATCATTTTGAAGCCTATGAGGTGTTCCAGGTGTTTAACACATTCCATTCAGTATATGCATGCATTCTTTGATGTTGTTTTATCATCTTGAGTCATTCAGTGAAGTGCCATTTTGAGCAAGTGTCAAATTGCACAATTCTGCTTAAGTGTCAAACTTAGTACAGTAGCCCAGTTTTTGTTTGAATATCTTGTGTCCAAAAATGTTTCATGACCCACCACTTTGAAGATGTTTAGTATACATATCAAAGAACCTATGTTCCAATTTTCAAGTCATTTCGAATCTGTGTGATTACGTTTCGAACCCCTCAAAGTTGGTAGTTTACTATTGTCATGCACTTGTGTAATTGTTTAGAATTCTGGAAGGGCTTGTTTGATCAGTCATATCTTTGACCCAGTTGACCCTATTGAGAAAATTCCTTATCCATCATATTCCAGGGGTTAAATAATTCATGGGTTTCAATTTTAAAGTCATAATGAATCCGTTTGCTCAGTTTACAAATGCGATTCCAAATTTGCAACTTCTGTTGTTTTACAAGTTGCAAAATGTGTAGATTGATTTGTACCCCTGTTTGTGATATTATAACTCTTGATTCATGATTGATAAGCCTGAATGGGTTGTACCACTCTGTTCTACTCCAAAAATACTACAAGTATGCCAAGTTTGAAGTCTTGATGAATCTTTAAGCATACTTTCCCAGGGTCATTCCGTATGCACAAATCACTATTTTACTGTGTTTCCTAGTTTGCAATTCTGAGAGCCCGTCTTTGCCCAATTGCCAAATGCACCCTATTATTCGTCATAATCCCTAATTGTGGAATTGTATTCTCTGTATGACAAAGTACAAGTGCTCCTATTTTCGGATCCTGATGTCATGTCTGGCCTAGTTTTCAAAGCTATATCTGAACCTAGTTTCTATGTTCTTCACTATTTTGTATCCCGATTCTTACTAACAAGATGACTTTGGTGATTAATTGCAACTGCTTGTTTGATCATTTTGGTGATTTGATTATGGATTCATAATCCTTGTATGATGGTGTTGGCATTAAGCATGATTTTCATTAGTGACAACACTTATTCTGAACAATGCATACCGAGCAGAACAGTACATACCGAGTAGAACAGAGCTTACTGAGTAGAGCAGAGCTTACCGAGTAGAGCAGAGCTTACCGAGCAGAACAGTGCATACCGAGCTCACAAAGTTTCACAGTGTTTACCAATTGCTGCATGGTTAAACAAGAAATTTACTTTCTACCGAGTAACACTTTATCTACCAAATCTCCAGTATTTATCAAGTTCAAAACTACGACCGAGTGGTTAGTATGGACCGAGCTTCCACATCTACCGAGTGCATGACGATGTTGAGTAACGCAGTGGACGCTGAGTATCAGAAAGTCACCGAGTTAGTTTGCAGTAACCGTCTAACTATATTTGGGCCGACTCAGTAATATTTGTGTTTACTTGTTTAAGAGCCGACTTTGTAATTATTTTGGAATTGACTTAGATTGATATATAAACAATGTTTTATGTCATATCCAAAAAGGAAGATATAGAGAAGTATAAAAAGGAGAGAAAGACAGAGATAAGCGAATTACAAAAGGGCTACAATAGTATAAGAAGCAGCAAAGATCTATCCATCACAGAAGGTGATCAGTACATCAGAGAATCTCAATCAACAAGTACAGTTGCAAGTAAGAGATCTACTATTTCATCCTAATAGGTGAATCAACTTGAAATCCTTTAACCGAGTAGACTTAATAGTCTTTGTAAAAATCTCTTAACCGAGTGCATACTTCATTGTATGTTTGTAAAACCTCTAACAAGGTGGACCTAGCAGTCCTTATTGCTCCTAACAGGGCAGATCATCAAAAGTGATCATTGTAAGCCTTAACCAGCAAACTTTATACTGCAGTATTGAAGTTTTGTGGGTATCATCCCCACCCCAGTTTTACTTTCTACTTGGAAGGTTTCTGGGTCACCAAATCTCTGTGTTCTAAGTGTTATGAATGTTTTATTCTTTCTGTTACTCATGCATGCAGTCAGATTATCAATCTAATATTATTAAGATTTGAATCTGTTAAAAGTTTTGAAGTTACTGATTCACCCCTCCCCTCTCAGTAACCTAGATAGTCTTGAATATTTCCAACAATTGGTATCAGAGCCCAGTGGTTCTCAGAATAAAGTTTGACAGCTTGAGAAAAGATTCAGGATAATGGAGATATTTATACTGAACAAAGTAATTGAGAATGAAAAGCTAGATCTGGAAATGGCCATAATTCAACTCAAAGAAGCAAGAGAGCATCTTTCCCTTTCCCTAAAAAGAAGGAAGGAACTTGCAAATCAGATCAATGACCACCAGTATGTTGAAGAAAAGATTGAAGATGTTTTCCCTTCAAGTAGCTCAGATGAAGCAAAATATGCAATCAAAGAACTTCTAGAAAAGAGTGGATCTCTGCAAGAAGAAGTGAGAAAATTGAAAAGAGAACAGGAAATTCAGTCAACAAGATTCTGTGAAGTCTTGGAACAAAGAAAAAAGATGAAAGATGAAATAGATGGAAAGAACAATGAAATCCAGAATAAAACTCTTCAGCTAGAAAATCTTATTGATCAAATCTCCAATGCAAATGAAGAAATCTTGACTCTAAGATCAGAAAATGAAAATATGAGAGAAGAGCTAAGATTTGAAAAGCAAATCAATTTAAGAGTGATGAGTGAGCTAGATGCTGAAAGGAAAATCAATGAGAGAATGTTGAAATCTCAAGAAGATATGAATCAGGTGTATGAACAAAACCTTCATAGGCAAAAAGGAAAAGCAGGACTTGGATACAAAGAGGAAGGTGAATCCTCCAAACAAGGTACTCAAAAGAATCAGAAAACCTGTAATCATTGTGGAAAAATTGGTCATACTTCAAAAAAATGTTGGAGCAATGGAAAAGAAAAATTCAATGGAAAATGCTACAATTGCAATCAGCTTGGTCATAAAGCAAATGAATGCAAGGAGAAACCAAGATTTAAAGACATATGTCACAAATGTAGCAAACAAGGTCATAAGGCATCAGAATGCAGAACTAAAACACCTAATCCAGCAGAACAAATTATTAAAGCAATGTTTGGTTGGGATTAAAACACTTGGTGTAGATGTCATTACTGTGGAGAATATGGACACATTGGCATGAATTGTGTAAGGCACCACTTGAGAAAAAGGGATTCTACCATAAGATGTTATAATTGCACTAAGCTTGGTCACATAGCTAAAAACTGCATGAATTTAGGCAAAATTGAAGATGAAAAGAAAGCGAAAGCAAATAACATTAGGAAGTAGATGAGACAGAAGTGGATTCCTAAACCTACCGAGCAAACCAATCCTAAAGTCACTAATGAAGGGAGTGGCGCTATGAGCTCTAACTAGTCTCCAAGAAAGCAGTGGAACTGTATCTTCATAGACATATTCCAAAATAGTTCTTGAACTGAAAGGAAGACAGATCCAAATCAGTATGCAAGATACAACAGGATCACAAGAAGGTTGGTATCAGTTACCTCCGAGCAAGGTCGGGAGTAACCTAACTTCATTTGGTTACGGAGTAAGGTCGGAGAAGTATGAATTTGTATGATCGTCGAGTTGCGGAGCCTTCACCGAGAAATTAATTCATAGTGGATGATAGCCTGTCTAATTCAATACCCTAATTCGTACTGAGCATTAATGACAAAGTTTTAACAAAAGGAGTGAAATCAAGTTCACTATTCACTGCGAAAAAAAGTCTCCTAGTGCAATCAAGCGTTTCGAAGCATATTTCAGTAAGATATTCTCTTTCCTCAAAGAATTTACTGTGTTCACCGAGCTACCATGGCATCATCCAGTGCTAAAGTGAAGAAAGGTTTGGAAATGTTGGTTCATGGAGAATGGAAAGCACCAGATTTCAAACTCATGCCCGCAGTTGCCGGAACCCTAGACCCGAGTGGAGCTCAATCTCGGATCCCTCCTAAGGTACTCCTTATTAATGATATTTGCAGTCATTTTAAGTGTACAATTCAAGAGCTTGGAACCCTAGAGATAGATACTATTTGTGAGGAACTATGTGTCGATGGTGTTCTCAAACCGGAGCATCAACATTTGGAAGATAAGGGTTTAGTTCACATCACACACTTGCCTCAGAGCTTTCAGATAAAATGGGTCAGATATATCCTCAGTCGAGTACATGAAGGTAAAATATGGCTTGAGCAACCAGTAGAGATTATGAAGAAGATGATTCACCGAATCACTGGTCTTCCCATGCTCGACAAGGCAAAATCTACAAAAACCCTAGGTCGGACGGAACTGGAAGAGAAAACCCTAGCCGAGTGGGACAGTAGAGGTATGAAGATAAGCAGAATTAATGATGTAGAATTGAAGTTTGGTATACATATCGTAGCTCACAAGATATATAGTTCAAGTCAGCAGAACAGTGTTCCGTGTGAAGCAGTTGACCTAGTGTATAAAATTGTAAAGAACAATCTGTCATTTGACCTAGCAGATCTTTTATTGAAATAATTCAACAAGAACATGGAGAGCATTCAAACCTCAAAGAACAATCCATGTAAGTTTGGCTCACTGTTGGTTTGTTTATTTTTCTATGCTCAAAAGTTTTTCCCATCAAAAGGCACGGTAGTATGGAGAAAAGATGTGCCAGTTCTTTATTAGATGAATGAATACATTTTAGAAATGGGTGACAATTTTGAAAGCATAATGGATAACTATTTTGAATCATTTAAAGAGAAAATGAACAATAGATTCCAGATTCCACAGAAATTGGTGGAAGATTACAAAGATGATATTTGTTTCATGGTGGACTGTGATAATCTATATATACAGGCAGAAAAACCAAGGATTGTACATGTGAAACCTCTTCCCTATGAGGTAAATATTATTGAAGCCCTAATTAATCAACCTGTTAATCCAAAGGCACCATATTTTTGGACATATGAAGAAGCTAAGGAGAGAATTGAGCTTAGTATAAAGCTTCCACAGGAGGTTAACAAAGGAAGAAAGAGGATGGCCAAAATACAAGCTAGCACACCTCTAATGTCAACCGAAGAAAAAGGAGAGGACTTTGAAGAAGAAGAAGAGAAAAAGGATGAGGAGGAAGAAGAACAAGTACCAACAAAGAAGAAAGGAAAAGTAATTATCACCAAGGCACCCAAGCAACCCTCTGCAGTATTTACAAGAAGGAGTGCAAGATGCAAGGCAGGCAAAGACAGTGAAGAAATAGTATTCAAAAGGCCTCCCTCTTCATTAAAAGAAAAGATCAAGGATATGAGAGAAGGATCTGGAATTGCAAACTTCAAATCTCTCAAATATGAAATCAAATCAGAGGAAGAGCAGCAGGAAATTGAAGATGCTGTTGTCGAGAAAATAGGAAAATGGAAATACTCACCTGAAGAGATAGCTTCTCAAATCCCAAGAATTCTGCTGAACAAAATTAAGTTGAGATGGTCCAATGCAAGACAAAC
The DNA here is from genome assembly GCA_027943335.1 of Chamaecyparis obtusa. Lineage (NCBI taxonomy): Eukaryota > Viridiplantae > Streptophyta > Pinopsida > Cupressales > Cupressaceae > Chamaecyparis > Chamaecyparis obtusa. The sequence continues at coordinate 24,852 of BSBK01007726.1, forward strand.
TGTCAAGGACATCTATGCTCAAACCTTGAGGCAATTAATGGCAAGTTTGAAAAATACTGAAATTAATAAGGCATTGATAGATAATGAAAATAAGTTGACACTCAAATTCAACAGTTGTTTGATCTTGATCAAAGATATTGAGTCGGTTGTGAAGAGTGCCACTGCCACATGGAAAAACATCTATAATCTTCACAAACCGAGTGCCGAAACTGTGATAATCAAGGATATTGATGATGACAGTGTGTTGACACCTGAAAATTCAGGTCTTAAAATTGCAAATGCGTCAGGGAAGTATGGTATTTTATTTTTATTATTTCCCTATTTTCTAAAAAATTAAATAATTAAAAAGGGATCCATAATGTTTATATGGTTTGATTTTCGAAGCAAAAGTTAATTATTTTATTTCCAAGTTTTAAAAGCATTTATATTTTTTTTTTGGAATAAAATAATTATTAAAAATTACGTAAAAGGGGCGGCGATCGGGAGTTGAACACTCAACCTCTCAAGCCAATCCCCTTTTCCTACCTACCTAATCCCTCACCCCTAACCAATTAGTTTACATTATTCTTCGAGAGGAATAGGGGAAAAGTATTTACTTATTTTAATTGTATGTACAGGTGAGAGATCAAAATCACTTTTCACACAGGGAGTCACCTCTTCCCTAATTACCTTTATAATTTAATAAAATGATTATTGTGTTATTTTGTATTTATATATTTTCTAAATTTTAGGAAAAAGAACGGGGAGAGGGAGTTGAACACTCGACCTCTCAACCTGTTCCTCTTTCTACCTATCTACCCGACTCTACCCTTAACCAACTACTCTACGTTATTCTTCGAGAACATGTGTGTGAATAAATATATAAATTAAAGAAAAGGTTACCTTTTTATTGAATTTGAATCAAATAAATTATGGTAAAAGCTTCATGTGGCTTGATTTCTTGTAATTATTTTATTTCCCCCCAAAACCCTAAAAGGTTAAAAATATAGGATGAGGTAAATGTATTTTTGATAAATATTAATTTTCTTAGGGTTTGGATGTATTTTCATATTACCTTCTAATTTTCATATTTTTATATGTGATTAAATATTTTCACCTAGGTTATGTTTACTTCTTTCAAGGTGAAAAGATTTTAGAGCTTTTACCATTCTTTAGATAATCTTTTTATATGTATGTTGTAGGGTTGCTTTATAAAGTTAAATTTTAGGTTTCCCTAATCATACATATTTTTATAATTATATTATCATGTTATTTTTGAAATATTTTTAGGGTAATTATTTTTCTCTTAATGTGTTAGCCCACTAGTGGATAGATTTTATTTTAGGGCTAAATCTATTTTGCATTAAATTGGTTTTACTCTTTAGTAGGATCGTTAATTTTTATTTTTTATTTTCAAAATAAAATGATAATTATGAGCATAATGATTTATTTATCTTATTATGATCCTATATAGTTTGATTATTTTTGGGACATAAAATATAATTATATTTTATTTTATGATACTTAATTTAAATTAATTATTAATAAATAATAAGTGGTTCTTATAAGATCAACATCATATATATATTATTTATTTAAGATAAACTAATAATAAGTATTTTTTGCATGTGCAGGAAATATCAATATTATTATGTACGGGATACTAGAATTAAGATAAATTATATGGGAAAGACTTTCCCGAATAAATCATTGTAATAGTTTATTGTACATATTTTAGGGTTAGTTGTGTGATTAGATCCTGTGAAAGGGCATGTCCTTTCACAGGAAACCATAGAAATTTATATTTATACCTACTAAATTGTAAAGGGAAGGGACACAATTCTAAGAACAATTATAATACTCTTATGAGGCAAAATTATTGAAAATATTTTATGGCATATACATCTATTATGGATTAAATTTTTTATGGGCGAATCTGGAGGGATATGAAATTTGATCAGTACTGTAATGCTGCCGGAATGAGATAAGTTTAAATTCTTTAATGTTATAATTCAGTAATTTTGATGATATTTATGTGTGGATGAATTCTTTTGAGTTCCTTTAATGTGATTGATTTGAATTCTGTTATCAGTATATTTGATGAAACTATTGGTCTCCTAGGATATGTTTTTAGTTAAATTCTTCCAAACTGCGCAATTGGTTGGTCTATAAACATCGGAGTTAAATTCAATAAAGTTGTCTATATTGATGATTTGGAATTCATTGTTGTCTCCTAACACTTTTCAATTGTCAGGATACTGATGCCCAATGTTATAGGCACTGGTCTCATATTCAATATTGTATTTACATATGTGTCATTTTCATTTATTGGTTTCTAGGTTTTGCCCATTTCAATTTCAAAGTATTTCAATCAATCTTTAGGACTTAGTTTGCAAGTTTTCAGTTTGTATTTCATTGATCAGTAATTACATTGATATTCTAACTTTCTAACCCTAACTAGTATCAATGCATAGATTTTAGTTTTGTTAGTTGTAATTCAGTTGTTTCAATTTTTAAGTTAGAATCCTAACCTAGATTCATTAGTTGTTAAAATCTTTAGTCCTTAAGTTATTTCAAGTTGTTTGTTATTGGGTACACCCACCCTGGTTTCTAACCTAAAGTGCAGGGATTCAAGTTAGAGCAAAGGCTTAGAATCTGTCAATTGGCATCCCAAAATCACTAGGATCGAGTCCACTGATTCCAGGAACCAACACAGTGATGAACATGAAGAAGATACCGAGGTAGACAAGCAAAGTGATGAGGAAGATAATATTGTTTGGATAGCTGCAGAAGTCATTGCCTCACTTCCTCACTCTCCAGAAAAAGTTACTACACCTAGCATAGAGATAACTTCAAGTATGATTGTGACAACTTCCACAGATACATCAAATGTCAAATCATCACTAGCACAACTCAATGTATCATCGATAGAAATGACTACCACCTCTTTTACCGAGTTGCAGTCTCGTGTATCTACTTCAGTACCTACTTCCATATCAAGTTTTCCAGTAGTAAGTACCTCAGTTTTGGATACTTCAGTAAGTATTTCAGTTTTTGATTCTACAATTGTGAATACTTCAGTTTTGAGCCCTTCAAGTATTCTAGTTGGTAGTTTATCATTTTTCACAGCTAGTCCTACAATGTCTACAATAACTTCTACAAAGGCATTAAGTGCAATAACAGTTGATCCTAAGGCTCAACCGAGTACAAGATTTTTGAGTAAGAATGTAGAAGAGGATATAGACTTAGATGAGGAGATAGAGATTCCAAAATTAGACTTTGCAAATCTTTCAGCAGACCAAATGCAAAACATTGGTGAACTCCTCCAAAAGAAAGCAAAGCAAAAGAAACTAAAAGAAGAAAGGGACAAGGAATATGAAATTATTGAAGATGCAATGGATATTTTGTCAGAAGCATTAGGTATTAAAGTTGATTCCTCTCAACATATTTTGTTACAGTTAGCTGAGGCAGTAAACAAGTTCCATGAGGATTCCTCTACGTCAGAAAAGATTCTTGAGAAAGCCGAGAAGAAGTTTGACAATAAAGTGCTTGAGCATGTTGCTCAACATATAGCTATTAATCAGGTAGAATTATCTTTAGTTTTGACAGATATTGAGTCCTCCTATTCCAATGTTACCTCACTTGTTGCTAAGCTATGTAATGTTGCCGAGTTCACTAAGGAAGTCAAGGATAAATTGAATAAGATTGATGAGGATCTGAAGGACAGTGTACAGAAGTTGCAACTTGAACCTAGTTCAAGCTCTGCACATCATATGAAAATCACATTCCTATCAAATAGGCAGTCAGAATTATTAAAAGAAGATACAAAGATCCGGTCAACACTGCTAGATATTCAGAACATGATCCTTCCCATCATGGACATAATGCAAAAGCACATTGTTCACTCAAAAGCATTACTCCATGACAATCAATTTTCCATTACAGATCACATGATTGAATTCTCTGCAGAAGTCCAAATTGCACTCCAAACATGCAAGATTCTGCAAGGGAATTGGGACAGAACTTTGACACTAATCATAAAGGTACATTCTGATTTTCTTTCACATTTTGGATTCTCCCTATAAAATACTTGTATATACACCTTTGGCATTATTGTCAAAAAGGGGGAGAAAATGTATAGGAGAAAGTGTATAAGATTAAGGTGTGTAATACGAAAGGAGGAGAAAGTACTCTATATAAGGGAGTCATGAAATGTATAAATAGTAGTTTGACAAAGATAAATTTTGAAAAATAAAAAAAAAGATTCAGCATGATTCTTGTATATAAGTTTTGGCAATAAGTGTTTTTGTCACTAATGCCAAAGGGGGAGATTGTTGGCATTAAGCATGATTGTCATTAGTGAAAACACTTATTCTGAATAGTGCATACCGAGCAGAACAGTACATACTAAGCAGAACAGAGCTTACCAAGTAGAGCAGAGCTTATTGAGTAGAACAGTGCATATCGAGCTCGCAAAGTTTCATAGTGTTTACCGAGTGCTGCACGGTTAAACAAGAAATTTTTTTTCTACCGAGTAACACTTTATCTACCGAGTCTCCAATATTTATCGAGTTTGAAACTACGACCGAGTGGTTAGTATGGACCGAGCTTCCACTTCTACCAAGTGCATGACAATGCCGAGTAACGCAGTGGACGCTGAGTATCAGAAAGTCACCGAGTTAGTTTGCAGTAACCGTCTAACTATATTTGGGCTGACTCAGTAATATTTGTGTTTACTTGTTTAAGAGCCAACTTTGTAATTATTTTGGAATTGACTTAGATTGATATATAAACAATGTTTTATGTCATATCCAAAAAGGAAGATATAGAGAAGTATAAAAAGGAGAGAAAGACAGAGATAAGCGAATTACAAAAGGGCTACAACAGTATAAGAAGCAACAAAGATCTATCCATCACAGAAGGTGATCAGTACATCAGAGAATCTCAATCAACAAGTACAGTTGCAAGTAAGAGATCTACTGTTTCATCCTAACAGGTGAATCAGCTTGAAATCCTTTAACCGGGTAGACTTAACAGTCTTTGTAAAAATCTCTTAACCGAGTGCATACTTCATTGTATGTTTGTAAAACCTCTAACAAGGTGGACCTAGCAGTCCTTATTGCTCCTAACAGGGAAAATCATCAGAAGTGATCATTGTAAGCCTTAACCGGCAAAATTTATACTGCAGTATTGAAGTTTTGTGGGTATCATCCCCACCCCAGTTTTACTTTCTACTTGGAAGGTTTCTGGGTCACCAAATCTCTATGTTCTAAGTGTTATGAATGTTTTATTCTTTCTGTTACTCATGCATGTAGTCAGATTATCAATCTAATATTATTAAGATCTAAATCTATTAAAAGTTTTGAAGTTAATGATTCACCCCTCCCCTCTCAGTAACCTAGATAGTCTTGAATATTTCCAACAGATGGTGACTCAATGTCCAGGATGCTGGGTCTTGAAAGTTTCATCTGGTTAGTTTTGAAAGCCGGATTCGGAGGCAACTTGTGCAGATTTGATGAGTGCAGATAGAATTGGTTTTAAAGTGGCCATGTCTGGTCATTGATATCTTTCAACTTGGATCTCTTCGTGAGTTTTCCTCTGACCAACGTACTGTGATGTGAGAATTCAGCATGTATGCTCGGTGGTGCCCTCTTGTCAGGTTGTTCAGTCAATTTTTAAAGCCACATTCAGGAGCCAAGCGACTTGGAAAAATGAAGACCTTGCATTCGATGAGCTTCCAATAAATAGATTTGAGTATTTCAAGGCCAAAGAGTATCTTCTTGCACATGCTTCTTTTTTAGGGAGCAGTGATGTAGGAGGGTAGTGGGCTCCTTGTGAGAAACTACTTTACTATTTAGTTTTCCTAAATCATTGCAAAGCCCAGGGATGTAGATGACCATATAGCTTGGCTTCTTCAACATCAACAACATAAAAAATCACTAGTTGCATTTGAAGCTGCAAAATCCTGGATGGAACCTCTTGATGAGATGGGTGTTTGAATTTACAAGTGATCGACAACTATCCCTTTTGTTACCTTACATCCCCATTAACATTCCTCAACTACGGGATATTGTGTATGAGGTAGCTCTCATAGCTCTAGCTACAAATCTATCTTTCCATAAATAACTACTAGCAACAATTTAAACTTGATCATCATCTATATACAGTGCATCCATTGTCATTGATGCTATTAAACCACAGTTATATATGAGCTCCACAACTCCAACTTTGAGAGAGGCTCTAGCTGATTTGTATGTCATTAATAAATAGTATGAGAAGGCAAGTCTTAGCTTGCATGCCAAGGAAACCCATGCCTTAATAGGGAATTGTAACAGGCTACACAAATATAAATGGGGCTTGCGTGAAATTTGAACACCATGTCTTGAACATGATTTTGAAGTAGCACACACATTGCGCAAATGGAGGAGCTAGATAGACCACAAAGTGGAGGCCCATGCACATGAAATTGTAAGCCTACAAATAATGCAAAACACATAAGTTTGTGTGCTTTGTGTGAGACAAAGCTAGGAAATAAAGGCTTGGCCTAGCATTGTATGAAGGCAGCTCATCCAAATCTGAAGTGGACTCTAGCATAATGCAGAGAGTGGCTGCTTACTCAAAGAAAAGCTGACCAAGATCAAAGGTGCATGAGTAGAAAGAGAGGCTACAAGTTTGTGTCATAGCCAATGTGGAGGGGTGTCATGCAGTGCAATGAATGCCCACACACCAGTCTTATGCAACCAACACGTGGCAAAATGACAATAGTTAGGGGTTCATGCAATATACAAGGGAGCTTCAAGTAAATGTATGGGGCCAGATTTGATTATGCTAGGAACTTGCACATGTTGCAATGGAGAAGGCACTCACATTTTTGGAATACCAGCAAATGGTGTCCAGTGTTTGAGATTTGAGTACCATATTAACAATATGATGGGTAGCTGCTAGCAAGACATGGTGCTCACGTGGGGGAGTGTGTGTGCTAAATGGGGAGCTAGCTCATACAAGAGACAAGTAGAGCCATTGTGATGAATCCATAAGGCACCACTATTTATAAATATTAAGAAATGTGTGTAAACTGCTAGCACGCACTCAAGACAACAACCTAGCATGAATGCGTTGGAAAGGTCAGGCTCGTGCAATGGGGAAGGTTGCCAGCATCAACCTATAAAGATGCCTATGCAATGGACTCCCTGCCTTGCGCAAATGGTAGAAGGAAGTAGTCACACAATGTGAGGACATGGACAAGAAAACCTCATGCCTATAAGAGGGAGACTCATGCCTTGAAGGTGAGTGAGCACCAAATTTCGCATGGTGTATGCGTAGGCAATGGGTGTATGAGTTTGATGTAGGCTAGGTGCAAGTTTTCTCCATAATGCATTATGTCGCATTATCCCACATTTGCGTGAGGCTGAGAAGGCTTATTGTTTATAACCACTAACACTCCAATGCAAAGTAGATAAGAAGAGTGGAGGCTCTTGGCAGGCCCTTAGTTGGAGGAATTAGTACGTGGTGGGCTCAAGTATTTTGGGTGAAGTACTAAAGAGGTTTTTAAAACTTCTAAAAACAATGTCCCATATTGCTCCTAAATTCAAAATCTCAAGTAAATATAAGCAAATCCACACAATATGAAATAAGATTGAGGGCTGGAGGAAGCTATGCATGTGACCGGCTACCTCAGTTTTCATGCCGACAGGCCCAAAAAGAATAAATTTTGTAGAGCGATAGAGGCGATGACTAGTTGACATGTGGCAATCTGTCATGTATTCATGAAATAGAGCTGGCGGTTAGAGGATTGTCATGCGATTTAGAAGTGGCGGTCTGCTAACCACGGTCGCCATATCACCCAATGGTGATGGTTAAGGCCAAGTGATCTAGGGAATTGGAGATACAAGCAGTCGTGAGTTTGCGTGATGGTGGCGGTCAATTCCTTAGCATTCTAAGATTACGAGAATGGGCTTAGTCGTCCATTCTCCAAATGTTAACCAAGGTCAAAGTCATATTCTGAGAATTGGAGAATGCTTATTTCGCATGATTGCCAAGGCTAACTGCATTTAAGGAATTCATCCAGAGACTTGGAGAATGCATGTGTTCGCGGCTTCTCCAATTAAGGATGGTTAACCCATGATTAGTCTGATCATGCAATGAGAGCTTGACAAGTGGCATTTTCTAGTGCATTCTATGGCAAGTAATTTAAAAATGATTAAAATTGCAGGTTTTAAAAGATTTAAAAAGTGGTATAGTTCAGACTATTGGCAAAATTCAAAAATTTAAAATGAACAAGCCTGTGCACGGATAAATATCATTGGAATTCATTTTTTGGCCAAACATATAAGTATTATATATCGCCAGAAAGGTCTCAGAATGAGGAATCTAATGGTGATGAGTATTTTTAGTTTTAGGGTGATGAATGAGAGCAGTTTATGTTTGAATTCCAAGGACAAAAATCAGAATCAGATCAATTTGAGAAATGATTGTAGAAAGAGGTTGCAAATTTGGAGGGAAAAAGGTTTGTGAAGGTGGAATCAATTGCAGATATTTTGAGGACTGACAGGTGTAGGTGGCTTCCATTCTCCTATATCTGGTTTTCTCTCCATTTTAATAGGGATGTTGAAATTGATGTTGCAGAGCAACTTTCAAGCTTTTGAGACTTATTTTCTATGTTTCTTTGTCTTGCAAATGTACAATTTCAGATAAATTTTAATGAAAATGATGGAATCCCTATTCATTTCTCGTTTGATGTCTTTGTATGCATGATCTTAATTCTTGTGTATTGATTTGTAAGGCATGTCAGTATACTAGTTATAAGGTATCTGTGGGTTTAAAGTTGAGTTTCTTTCAAGGAGAGAGTAAGTCTTGATTTCAAATTCTGAGAATTTTAGGTTTGTATATGAATTGGATGTCCAGGAACTAGAGTGAGAAGAGTGAGTTGTAAGGCACTTCACTTGGTTTCTTTGAGTTTGGGATTAAGGTTTTCTATGAATGTATGTTTGTATGACTCTATTGCCCAATGAACAAGGCACTGGTCTTGGTTTGTTTTACAGTTTTCATCATCAACCTTTAAAATCAATTCCATCTTTAAATTCATGTTTGAGAGCATTCATGTTTATGACTTGTGTTTCCTGAATACAAGTGTCATTAGTGATTCTTTGAAGAAATGAATCAGATGGGTTAGCCTGATCAAGCTCAAAGCTCAAATAGAAGAAGGAGTTTATCCTTTTTGTTACCTTGATCATTTCACTGGTTCTTAGTAGATCATATAGGTGGGATCCCTATATAAGATTGGTTGAGACTAGAACTCCCATGTTTTATAAGTCTGAAAACTATCCATGGTCACATTTGCATAATGAGGTTTAGCTAGTGAGTTATATGTATTCAGATCTTATCATCTTTTAGGTGTACCCGCCTAAGTGTGTGGAACTTGAAGCAGAAGGAGGATCAAATCCTCATCAATTAGTCTTTTCTTTCCCCTTAGTTTGCATGAACAAGTAGATTTGTGTTACTGGACGAAGATCCCCAAGTTTGGTTTTCATATTTCTCTTTTAGAATTGAGGGATACAAGAGAAATCACTAACACAACTATTCATCAAAAAACATATAAAGAAAGAAACCTTGAAGCTATGAGGGCAGTAGAAGAAGGGGGAGGAGGATCTTTTTCATTATGATTGCCCTAAACATTGGGCCCTAGGGTCTAGTTGGGGAGTGACCAACCATCATCTTTATCTTCTTCTTTCTCCAACTCTCCTTCCTCCTGCCTAGGAGAAATAGCAAGCGCCAAGTACGGGAACTTATCAAAAGTGGTAGGAGGCCATGCAGGAACATTAGCCGAAGGATGAGTAGATAGAACCAAAGTAGAAATAAGCAAGTGAGGCCAACTGACATCCTTAACCCTCCAAGGAGGAGGAGAGGCAAGGTGGTGATGCTAAGGGCACAACGTTCTTGAATGCCTGGTAGAGGGACCCAAACTATGATAGAGGCCTCAGGGTGGTGCGTGGTCAGCCGAGAGAGAATCTCATGGCATCCTAGCAATAGTACAAGGTGCATTTCCCCAGTGCTACAGCAATTCCTGTAAGTGGGTGACCTCTAGGGCCACTTTGTCTACTTGAACTTGAATTTGCATCATGACATTATTACATAAACATGCCTTAGCATAGAGATAAATATTAATATCTAGAAAGCTATGAGATAAAAGAACAACATTTTGGGGTATGTGCAAGATCATGAGGGGCCAAAAAGTGGCGATGTGAAAAATATTCACTTTTCACTCATCCAAAAGTACATGAAAATGCTTGTTGACTTTTTAGTAGGCCTAGGTGTCAGTACACTTGGGCAAACCTGACACCATTGCACAAGCTTAATCAGGTACCCGAAACCTGTGGCATAAATCAAAACCCACGGGCTATGTTTCTCATTTCTCTCATTGTTTTTGGTTTGTAAAACGGTTCTGTATATCTGATACTCAATTTTTTTGGGTATTTGATTTCTACAACAACAAATTCGACTCCGTAGTATATATAATAAGTAAATTCTTTGTATATTTTGATTATTTTATTTCATTTTGATGCTAAATGTAGTTTTTTTGGTTGAAATATGGTTTTATTATCTAGAATTCCCCCATGAGTGCACACCAAGATTTTTTTTTATTTAATCAGGCATGGATGACAACAATGAAGAAAATAACCCTCCCACACCAAATAACGATCCCCAAAACAATTCCCCATTTCAAAACCCTCGATCTTTAGAAGATTTGATATAAGATAATTTGAACACAATACGAGGTTTCCAAAACACATATCAGAATATACCTACATTAGGTCCCATGCTTGCCACCCTAAATACTATTGCTGAAAACATTGACACACTCACATGACAACATAATGCTGCTCTTCATTGGTGTGATGATATGCATGCCCAATTTGATGATAGGCTTGACCATGATGAGATTGCGGCCCTTAATATAACTAAGGAAGATATAGCCTCCCTTTTTGTGAATCCTAATACTGGATTACAAGTTGACCCCAAAAAGCACAAATTATCAACAAAATGGTGCACAAATGAAGCAATGCACAGACACTTTTGGGATCGCTGCTGGATGGTTTTTGATAAACCACCCCATAGCAATTTGGAGCTCCCTTTCTATTTCATCAAAAACTTGTATGCTGAGTTTGTGCTTGGTCACAATGTTAATTATTTTAGCATGAGGCCCAACATGGGTGTAGGCGGACGAGCTCCTCAAATTAGGCCATTTTCCTAGCACAAAAAGGCCACTACCTTTGTCCCCCCACTGATGTTGCACCCCCTCCTCTAGTGCAACATCCTGATATTATTACAGAGGCTGCCCCTCACAGACTATTAGGGCCATTCATTTGTTGAGTGATCAGTTGATCATACAGACCAGGTCAGTGTTACCTCCTGGTGTGGATGATGTTGGCACGTCGACATCTCCTTGGAGTTGACATGTATGCGAGCCCCATATTTGCATTATATGAAAGAATATGTGCCTTGGACCGCTTACTGATGCTGATACATATCAGTATGTTATTGATGAGGAGGATATAGGAGACACAACTACAGAGGTTGCAACACCTCATGGAGGATCTACATTTCATGAGAGTGCTCAGGAGGTGTACGCAGAGCCATGGACTCCTGTTGATACGATAAGAGTAAACATTATAAATAAATTTGTCACATGACTTATTTAATTTAAAAATAATTTATTTATTTATATTAGTTTTAATGATTGCATGCACTTATGTATATATATTTTTTCCATTTATGTTTAGTCGATAGAGGAGGAATTGAGATAGGTGGATGACTCCACACTTTCAGCCATTTCATTTGGCCTTGATGCCTATACGGTATATTATAAATTATGTACCCATTAGTTTTTTTTATATCATTTGGTGTACATGCTTAAATCTCTATCAATTAGAGCAATAAAATTCATACATTTACTAATATATTGTCATCTTATTGTACTCTTGCAGGCTATAGCTGATGTCAGTGGAGGGCACGAGGGGGTTCCTTCATTAGGTGTTGACAAAGGAAAGGTAATTAATTGTTTAAGATTAATTATGCATGCATATGTATGCCACTTGTGTGTAGTAATAAATATTTTACTTTCACTTTATTGTATAGGGTATGGTTCTTGATGATGTCTTGACATGGGTTCGGGAGCCTAGGCTTACAGGCATCTCGATTCGGAGTGATAGCCCAATTGTACGTAGACTTTTACATATTGTTATTTGTATTTTGTAACCAGGATTGTTATGATTAAGTACATTTATATATAATTGACAATCTTTTTACTCTCATAGGTTACTCCCAGTGTGAGGGAGGGCCCACGAGAATCTTTCGTATCTTTGTTGACCCAATCCACTATTCCAGAGGAGGGATCAACAAATGTAATTTTTAATTTTAGTTCAATCAATTTGTAATTTTATTATGCTATCATCCTATTTTGTAGATTTATTACTCTATGTTGCACCACGCTACTAATCTCATTATTGCAAATATATATTTATAGGTCAGAGTTGGTATTGTTGGCATGGTCCCTTCACTACCAAAGACTTATGCTAGGACACCTGATCATGGTAGGTGACTGAGAGGCCAGGTACAAATATTTGTATTCAGTTATAATTTTAATTAATTAGTGTTTGAATTATGAATTTTATATATATATATATATATATATATATATATATATATATATATATATATATATATATATATATATATATATATAAACTAAGCAATCTAACTTGGGTTTGAACTCATTTTTTATGCAGGATCAATCAAAGCCAAACACTTCTTCAAAGAGGCTACATTTGGATGATCCCCCTACGACATAGGATGTAGTTTTAGTTTTGTGGTCATTTAGAGATGCCACTTGGCACATTTTGAGATGGCATATATGCCACATTGTACACCTTGAAACATTGATTTTGTAGACATTTTGAAATGGCATGTGCCATATTTGTATATGAAGATACTTTTGATACATTTGATACTTTCTATATATAGAACATGTTCATTTTTATGTTATATTTGCATCATCTTTTGTATACATATTTATTATTCATGTTTATAGAATTGAATGGTGAAGTTATATCTTGACTATGATTATCATTATGATTTAAATTATATCTTGTTGAAGTTACATTTGTTTTTCTTTACTCTGGAATACCCTATTTATGGAGCTTATTATGTTTGAGGTTTAACTTCTATAGATTTCCTATGTTCTTATGTTTCATACCATTATATATACTCACTTGAGCCACTTAGTACTACATTGTTTCAATACTATATATATACTCACTATTTATATAACTCATCATATTGGGGTTTACTAAATCCACAGAGAAATGTAGCACTTGTGTTGTTAGGTAACTTGGGTCGAGCATGGTTGTGAGTGTTCCAGTCACTCCATGGGTGGAATGGGGTTGTCAGTGGCATTTTCTTGGACAACTGGAGCTGATGGAGAAGATGGTTTGATGCCAAGATATATGGTTTGAAAGATACACTACTGAGCTACTTTCAATTAACCCTCACTGCAAGTTTTGGCATCAACTGAGATCACCTTGCCAAATGCAAATGATGTCAAATCGCCCAAAAATAAGAGAGGTTATTGTAGACCTCAGAAACATGATCTTGCAGCCCTTGATGATTTGTCAATACCTCTCATGAGGTCTGAGATATGAGCCTTGTAAGATTGCTACCCAATCGTGCTTAGTGCACCTTGGGGTCACTTGGGTCGAGCATGGTCCTGAGCATTCCAGCGACTTCATGAGTGGAATGGGGTTGTCATTGGTGTTTACCTGGCCAATCAAAGTTGATGGAGCAGATAGTTTGATGCCAGGATGGACAGTTTGAAAGATACACTACTGAGCTACTTTTAATTGACCCTCACTGCAAGTTTTGGCATCAACTGAGATTGCTTTTCCAAATGCAAATGAAGTCAAATCACCAAAAAATGAGAGAGGTTATTGTAGACCTCAAAAACATGATCAAGTAGCCCCTAATAGTTTGTCAATACCTCTCACGAGGTCTCAGATACAAGCCTTGGAAGATCGTTGCCCAATCGTGCTTAGTGCACCTTGGGGTCACTTGAGTCAAGCGTGGTCACGAGTGTTCCAATCACTCCATGGGTGGAATAGGGTTGTCACTAGTGTTTACTCGGCCAACCAAAGCTAATGGAGTAGATGGTTTGATGCTAGAATAGATGGTTTGAAAGATACACTACTGAGCTAGTTTCAACTGACCCTCACTACAAGTTTTGGCATCGATTGAGATCACCTTGCCAAATGAAAATGAAGTTGAATCACTCAAAACCAAGAGAGGTTATGTAGACCTCAAAAACATGATCTCATAGCCCTTGACATTTTGTCAATACCTCTCATGAGTTCCAAGATACAAGCCTCAGAAGATCGCTGCCCAATCATGCTTAGTGCACCTTGGGGTCACTTGGGTCGAGCGTGGTCATGAGTGTTTTGGTGACTCTATGGGTAGAATGGGATTGTCACTAGTGTTTACCCACCCAACTAGAGCCAATGGAGTAGATAGTTTGATGCCAAGATAGACGGTTTGAAAGATACACTACTAAGCTACTTTCAACTGACCCTCATTGCAAGTTTTGGCATCGATTGAGATCACCTTGCCAAATACAAATAAATTTGAATCACCCAAAAATGAGAGAGGTTATTGTAGACCTCAGAAACATGATCTTGTAGCCCCTAATGGTTTGTCGATACCTCTCACAAGGTCTGAGATACGAGCCTCAGAATATCACTGCCCAATCATGCTTAGTGCACCTTGGGGTCACTTGGGTCGAGCATCATCGCGAGCGTTCCAGTGACTCTGTGGGTGGAATGGCATTGTCACTCACATTTACCTGGCCAATCAGAGCCAATGGAGTAGATGGTTTGATGCCAAGAAGGATGATTTGAAAGATACACTGCTGAGCTACTTTCAACTGACCCTCACTACAAGTTTTGGCATCGACTGAGATCGCCTTGCCAAATACAAATGAAGTCAAATCACCCCAAACCAAAATAGCTTATTTTAGACCTTGGAAACATGATCTTGTAGCCCCTAATATTTTTTCAATATCTCTCACGAGGTCAAAGATACGAGCCTTGAAAGATCATTGCCCAATTATGCTTAGTGCACCTTGGGGTCACTTGGGTCTAGCGTGGTCACAAGTGTTCAAGTGACTCTATGGGTAGAATGAGGTTGTCACTCATGTTTACCCAGCCAACCAAAGCTGATGGAGTAGATGGTTTGATGCCAAGATGGATGGTTTGAAAGATACACTGCTGAGCTACTTTCAACTAACCCTCACTGCAAGTTTTGGCATCGACTGAGATTGCCTTGCCAAATGCAAATGAAGTTGAATCACCCAAAACTAAGAGAGGTTATTGTAGACCTCAGAAACATAATCTTGTAGCCCCTAATGGTTTTTTAATACCTCTCATGAGGTCTAAGATACGAGCCTTAGAAGATCACTACCCAATCGTGCTTAGTGCACCTTGGGGTCACTTGGGTCGAGCATGGTCGCGAGTGTTCCAGTGACTCTGTGGGTGGAACGGGGTTGTCACTAGTGTTTACCTAGCCAAACAGAGCTAATGGAGTAGATGGTTCAATGCTAGGATAGACGGTTTGAAAGATACACTGCTGAGCTACTTTCAGCTGATCCTCACTACAAGTTTTGGCATCGACTGAGATCGCCTTGCCAAATGCAAATGAAGTTGAATCACCCAAAACTGAGAGATGTTATTGTAGACCTCATAAATAGGATCCCATAGCCCTTGATGTTTTATCGATATCTCTCACGAGGTCTGAGATATGAGCCTTGTAAGATTGCTTGCCAATCGTGCTTAGTGCACCTTGGGGTCACTTGGGTCGAGCATGGTTGCGAGCGTTCCAGTGACTCTGTGGGTGGAATGGGGTTGTCACTCACATTTACAATGTCATGAAAGTGAACCACCAACTTATAGTCCACACCATTTTTAGTAATGAAAAAGTTAACCCTTTTACTCTCCCATGCAAACTTAGAAAGCATGTCACTTGCAGACCATAAAACACACAATGCATTATGGTACACTAGGCAGCCTACAACGAGTTGTGTTTTACAGATTGAGTAAGTAGTCCTTGGGAACATGTTCTTGTCTATAGTGGAAACAATTAGGTTTTCATTTTTGAAACAAGAGAAGACCCAAATGGGAAAGCATGCACACTTCTTTTCTTGACCCAGTTCCGTTGCAATGACTGTTAGTGGTATGTTTGAAATTTGAACTGTGAAACTAATCATGATTAAGCCAGTCAACACTCTACTAAAATTCAATTATTTTTAATATTCTACCACCCCTCCCAAAACTCAATAACAAAGACTAAATATTAGGACATTTATTTTTCTTTACTCTGGAATAGCCTGTTCATGGAGCTTATTATGTTTGAGGTTTAACTTCTATAGATTGTCTGAAATGATAAAAAATAATATCCTTAAAGCATTAGAAACAAAAATCAAACATGTAAGAATTCAAACGATGCAAATGACATGTAAGATCCCTTGTTGGCACTATTTGCCACCCATACATGATTTTGGTCATAAGTCCTTATCAAGACTTCTAGGACATTTAACTTTTAAATCAAATTGATTGTTACAAATTGCCATTATAGGCTTCAAAAGATCTCAATTAACCATTAAGGATCCTTTTGTCCTTCTATCTCTAATTGGATCCATGGTGACCATAGGTGTCTTCATAGGTTCTCCTGCACAAGTTACAATCCACATACAAAACCAAGTTTATTGACTCAAAATACAATCTAAGAAAGGTGAAATTAATGTATTGAAATTAAGCTTAATGAACTTAGAAAAAAATCCACTAAGTTAACTTATTACCTAGTCAAGTGTTCCTAAAGGGTCATCTCTTTGCTTTAGGGTCTCCAATAGTGTTTCATGATCAATAGTACTAATAGTCCAAAGTTATTTTGTCTTTGGTCTTCCTTGATGCTTTGAAAAATTGACATTTGTTGCTATAACAAGGTGTGAATACATGAGAATAGTTTTGTGCTTCTCATAGTCTTCAAATGTGGGAATTCCATTATTTCTAATCATGTATGTTCGTAGCCATGTTCTATAACAACAATTGAACTAGTAGGATATGTGAACCCATCACCATCTATTATCAATTGTACAAGCTTCTGTTTACCTTGTACACAACTTGCTAACCAATAATCTAACCTCTAATCATTCCCCTACAGTGCAACCAATGCAAAAACATCTCCTGGCTTCAGAAGATTTGAAAGATGGTCATACTCAACTGAAGTGTCCATGTCATCATTTCTTATAGAGAGTGTCAAATATAAAGGAGTTAGATACTGTGGAACCCATGTATCCACCCACTTACTTGACTGACAATGATACCAATCATACTGAAAACACATGGGGCAAAAACAAGCCAACTCTCATGTCCAAATGGTCCATGTACCACTATTGGAGCTTCGGAATGAATGCATTTTTGAAGAGTCTTTCACTATTTGACAATTCAATCTATCTCCTATAGTTCCCTCCTCAACCAACCAAAAGAATCTACACACTGTAGAATCAAGAGTCCCCCCTGTGACAATGCTAAAGTACACCAATCAACAATAGAATGAGCATCAAGAAGTACAACACCTGAAATCCTCAATTGCTTCTTAACTAGAGCTCTCTTCACACACACACACTTGCTCCATCATGCTCCCCTTTCCCATGCCCTAACTCAAAAAAACTCCAAATATGAGGTACACCTCTCTCCACATGCATTCTACACAACCAATAAAAGATTTTGGCATTCTCAAATTGACCAGTGTAATTATCCGACCAAATGAGATGCCTATCCATAGCAATACCATTTTCCTACAAGAAGTCAAAATAGTTTTGGAAACAATGTTGAACAAACTCATGAGAGTGAGACCTATGAAAGTGTCCTTACACATCCTGAATTGTTGATCCAACCATTGAGACCTATGACTATGGCTTGCATACTTGTAAAAAATATTTTTCTTGAAATCTGAGATAAAATCAGCAACATTGTATTCTTTTGCAACTAACTCACATCTAGAGCCTTCACCTCCACTCTTCAATGTATATTTCATTGTTTCATATACCTTTTTTTGGATGAGTGTCTTTCCAAAATTGTGTTCCAAACCCTCATGAAAACATGTTCTAAACTTGGACAAGCCACCACATTCTGAGCACTTGGCATTTAAGCAATCTTTTTTATAAAATAAACAACCATCATCTCTATGACATAAAAATTGATCTAGAAAGTCAGTTGATGATTTGGAAAGATCACTTGCACCACAATCCTCTAGCATTTCATTAGTATGAAAATTAGAATTAATGGACTGTGATAATTCATGATGCATTGAAAACTCAACATGATATTTGCAACAACATGTATTTCAAATCTTAAGGGGTACACAATAAAATGGCTTCATGGATTCAAAAGACCTTTGTGATGTTTTTAATGTTGGATGTGTCTCACAAATTTTTTTATACAACATTATTTGACTTACCTCCACATAATGTTTAGGATGTGGAGTGCAGTCTTGATTTCCAACTCTCAACATCAAGACATCCTTCACATTTGGTGACACTCTTGAGTTAGCATCCCAAAATTCTTGAATTTCATCCTTGACAACATCTGTTAGCTTCTTATCGAAATGTAGAAGTCTCCCACCATAAGCCCATGTATCAATTTGAAGTGGATCATCAAGTCTCTCTCTTCTTGCAAGTGCTCTACCCAAAGTTTTATGGTCTATATATAAGTCAACACAAGTTTGTCTCATCAAACGAGCCTTTCTCAACTGATGACTTACTAAGGAGGTTGTAATAACCCTTCGAGCAACTCTCTTGTCTTTTTCTCTGCTAGTCTTCCCAATTCTATTGAGAGCACTAAAAAGATTATTCACAACAATGGCATTTCTCTCCATTTTCTTGTTCACACGAATCTTCAATTTCACAAGCACAGGTCTCATCTTTTGCATCTTTAACAACTGCACAAAAATTTGACATTGCTCAACCAATGTCTTGTTTCCAAAAAATTGATCATAAAGTCTTCAAGCAAAAAACCTAACGGTTCTATGTGACCTCTTTCCTTCCCAATTATTCACAATGTTCTCCTTAATTTCAATTAACCATTTAGGTATTCTTGAAAGCCCTAAATTTGAAGATTGATTATATTTATTGCAAGGGACTTCATTTCGCATATAATTTAGAGATGTGTAATGTTCATGTGGTTCTTGTGCAACATTTTCATTCCCCAAGTCTACATTTTCAATCTCCATATGTACATTTTCATCTTCATTCCATTTATTGTCATTCCCCAAATCTATGTTTTCATTCACCAAGTCTACATTTTCATTCTCCATCTCTACATTTTCATCTTCACTCCATACATTGTTATTCACAAAATTAATTTCCATATTATTTTCAAATTCAACATCCTCTTCACTTGCAACTACATTTACGGGGTCACCTTAATTAATGTTTAACATACCTTCTCTCCTTCTTTTGTGATTTTCCCTATCTTTTTCCTTATATGCTTGAATTTATTAATTCATCACCTTACTCTTTCGTTTAGCCTTTCTACAACTATTGCTTCCCATGGTGAGACCACAAGTTGACAAAAAACAAAAAATGGGCCCCAAATCACATTTTTTATTCCCGCAACCCGTGAAAAAGTCTAAAATCCCGTGCTTCTCTGGTATGTGGGGACATGGAATATTTTGGTCAAATATGACCAGTCAATAATCAGGTACCCGATATTTCTAGGTAGATGAAAAAAAGGGTGGGAGAAAATGAAAAAACTAAACTTTTATATATAAAATGAGGTATTATATATAATACTAATGTATATAATATATTATATATATAGTAATGCATTATATACTAATGTATATAATGTATTCAAAAAAATACCTGCATAGTTAAATTCATGACAGACAATTTCAACCCAAGTCCTCTTGAAAGTATCTAGCACAAGATTTTTCTACAGACTCCTTGTAATGTCGACAGTCTAACTATACTGAATAAGTAGATGTCAAATGACTTCCCCTCGATTGAATACAATCATTTGATTTTTTAACTCTTGAAAAGAAATTTCACATAGATGTACAACCAGCATACGCTCATCATCAGGTTCCAATGTGTCCATAGGGGTCATGGGGACTTCCTAGGGGTCCTAACGCATGACAAGGCATACTAGGACCCCTAGGAAGTCCCCATGACCCCTTTTGACACATTTGAATGCTCAAGTGTATCCGAAGGGGTCCTAAGACCCCTTAGGACACACTTGAGCATACCAATGTGTTGATAGGGGTCATGGGGACTTCCTAGGGGTCCTAACACGTGATAAGGCATACTAGGAACCCTAGGAAGTCACCATGGCCCCTTTTAACAAATTTGAATGCTCAAGTGTGTCCGAACGGGTTGAAGGACCACTTAAGACACACTTGAGCATTCCAATGTGTCCATAGGGGTCATGAGGACTTCCTATGGGTACTAACATGTGATAAGGCATACTAGGACCCCTAGGAAGTCCCCATAACCCCTTTTGACACATTAGAATGCTCAAGTGTGTCTGAAGGGGTCCTAAGACCCCTTACGACACACTTGAGCATTCCAATGTGTCCATAGGGGTTAGGGGACTTCCTAGGGGTCCTAACACATGATAAGGTATACTAGGACCTGTAGGAAGTCGCGATGACCATTTTTGACACATTTGAACACTCAAGTGTGTCTTAAGGGGTCGTAGGACCCCTTGAGACACACTTGAGCATTCCAATGTGTCCATAGGAGTCATGAGGACTTCCTAGGGGTACTAATGCATGATAAGATATACTAGGACCCCTAGGAAGTCCCCATGACCCTTTTTGACACATTTTAATGCTCTAGTGTGTCCGAAGGGGTTATAGAAGCCCTTAAGACACACTTGAGCATTCCAATGTGTCCATAGGGGTCATGCAAACTTCCTAGGGGTCCTAACATGTGATAACACATACTAGGACCCCTATAAAGTCCCCATGACCCCTTTTGACACATTTGAATGCTCAAGTGTGTCTGAAGGCATCATATGACCCCTTAGGACACACTTGAGGGTTCCAATATGTCCTTAGGGGTCACAGGGACTTCCTAGGGGTCCTAACACATGATAAGGCATACTAGGACCCCTAGGATGTCCCCATGACCCCTTTTGACACATTTGAGGGCTCAAGTGTGTCTGAAGGGGTCATCAGACCCCTTAAAACACACTTGAGCATTCTAATGTGTCTATAGGGGTCATGCAGACTTCCTAGGGGTCCTAACACATGATAAGGTGTACTAGGACTGCTAGGAAGTCCCCATGACCCCTTTTGACACATTTGAACATTCAAGTGTGTCTGAAGGGGTTGTAGGACCCTTTAGGACACACTTGAGGGCTCCAATGTGTCCATAGGGGTCATGGGGACTTCCTAGGGGTCCTAACATGTGATAAGGCTTACTATGACCCCTAGGAAGTCCCTATGAACCCTTTTGACACATTTGAATGCTCAAGTGTGTCCGAAGGGTTCATAGAACCTCTTTAGACACACTTGAGGGTTCCAATTTGTCCATAGGGGTCATGGGGACTTCCTAGGGGTCCTAACGTGTGATAAGGCAAACTAGGACCCCTAGGAAGTCCCCATGACCCCTTTAACACATTTGAATGATCAAGTGTGTTCGAAGGGGCTGTAGGACCCCTTAAGACACACTTGAGGGATCCAATGTTTCCATAGGGATCATGGGGACTTCCTAGGGTTCCTAACACATGATAAGGCATATTAGGACCCCTAGGAAGTCCCCATGACCCATTTTGACACATTTGAATGATCAATTATGTCTGAAGGGGTCGTGGGGACTTCCTAGGGGTCCTAATGTGTGATAATGCATACTAAGACCCCTAGGAAGTCCCCATGACCCCTTTTGATACATTTGAATGCTCAAGTGTGTTTGAAGGGGTCGTAGGACCCCTGAAGACACACTTGAGGGTTCTAATGTGTCCATAGGTGTAATGGGGACTTCCTAGGGGTCCTAACACATGATAAGGCATACTAGGACCCCTAGAAAGTCCCCATGACCCCTTTTGACACATTTGAATGCTCAAGTGTGTCTAAAGGGGTCATAGGATCCCTTAAGATAGACATTAGCATTCCAATGTCTCCATAGGGATCATGGAGACTTCCTAAGGGTCCTAATGCATGATAAAAGTACTAGGACCCCTAAAAAGTCCCCATGACCCCTTTTGAAATATTTGAATGCTTAAGTGTGTCTGAAGGGGTCATAAGACCCCTTAAGACACACTTGACCAATCCAATGTGTCCATAGGGGTCATGCGGACTTCCTAGGGGTCCTAACGGATGATAAGGTGTACTAGGATTCTTAGGAAGTCCCCATGACCCCTTTTGACATAGTGGAATGCTCAAGTGTGTTCAAAGGGGTCATAGGATCCCTTAAGAGACACTTGAGGGTTCCAATGTGTGCATAGGGGTCATGGGGACTTTCTAGGGGTCCTAATACATGATAAGACATACTAGGACCCCTAGGAAGTCCCCATGACCCATTTTGACATATTTGAATGCTCAAGTGTATCCGAAGGGTTCGTAGGACCCCTTAAGACACACTTGAGGGTTAAACTATGTCCATAAGGGTCATGTGGACTTCCTAAGGGTCCTAACGAGTGATAAGGCATACTAGGATCCCTAGGAAGTCCCCATGACCCCTTTTGACACATTTGAATGTTCAAGTGTGTCTGAAGAGGTCGTAGGATCCATTAAGACACACTTGAGTCTTCCAATGTGTCCATAGGGGTCATGGGGAATTCCTAGGGGTCCTAACCTATGATAAGCCATACTAGGACCCCTAGGAAGTCCCCATGACCCCTTTTGACACATTTGAATGCTCAAATGTGTCTGAAGGGGTCATAGGACCCCTTAGGACACACTTGAGGGCTCCAATGTGTTCATAAGGGTCATGGGGACTTCGTAAGGGTCGTAATGCATGATAAAGCATACCAAGATCCCTAAGAAGTCTCCATGAGCACTTTTGACACATTTGAATGCTCAGGTGTATTCAAAGAGGTCGTAGGACCGCTTAAACACACTTGAGCATTCTAATGTGTCCATAGGGGTCATGTGGACTTCCTAGGGGTCCTAACGCATGATAAGGAATATTAGGACCCCTAGGAAGTCCCCATGACCCCTTTTGATAGATTTTAATGCTCAAGTGTGTCCGCAGGGGTCATAGAACCTCTTAGGACACACTTGAGGGTTCGAATGTGTCGATAGGGGTCATGGGAACTTCCTAGGGTTCCAAACATGTGATAAGGCATACTGGGACCCCTACGAAGTTTTCATAACCCATTTTGACACATTTTAATGCACAAGTGTGTCTAAAGGGGTTGTAGGACCTCTTAAGACACACTTGAGTGTTCCAATGTGTCCATAGGGGTCATGGGGACTTCCTAGGAGACCTAACGCATGATAAGACATACTAGGACCCCTAGGAAGTCCCCATGACCTCTTTTGACACATTTGAATGCTCAAGTTTGTCTACAGGGGTTTTAGGACCCCTTAAGACTCACTTGAGGGTTCCAATGAGTTCATAGGGGTCATGGGGACTTCCTAGGGGTCTTCACACATGATAAGGCATACTAGGACCCATAGGAAGTCCCCATGACTCCTTTTGACACATTCAAATGCTCAAGTGTGTCCAAAGGGGTTGTAGGACCCCTTAAGACACACTTCAGCATTCCAATGTCCCCATAGGGGTCATGGGGACTTCCTAGGGGTCCTAACATGTGATAAGGTGTACTAGGACCCCTAGAAAGTCCCCACGATCACTTTTGACACATTTGAACACTCAAGTGTGTTTGAAGGGATCATAGGGCCCCTTAAGACATACTTGAGCATTCCAATATGTTCATAGGGATCATGCGGACATCCTAGGGGTCTTAACATGTGATAAGGCATATTAGGACTCCTAGGAATTTTCCATGATCCCTTTTGACACATTTGAACACTCAAGTGTTCTGAGAGAGGTTGTAGGACCCCTTAAGGCACACTTGAGGGTTTCAATGTGTCCATATGGGTCATGGGGACTTCATAGGGGTCCTAATGCATGATAAGGCATATTAGGACCCCTCAGAAGTCCCCATGACTCCTTTTAACACATTTGAACATTCAGGTGTGTTTGAAGGGGTCATAGGAACCCTTAGGACACACGTTAGGCTTCCAATGTGTCCATAGGGGTCATGGGGACTTCCTAGGGGTCCTAACATGTGATAAGGCATACTAGGACCCCTAGGAAGTCCCCATGACCTCTTTTGACACATTTCAGTGCTAAGGTGTGTTTGAAGGGGTTGTAGGACTCCTTAAGACACACTTGAGCATTCGAATGTGTCCATAGTGGTCATGCGGACTTCCTAGGGGTCCTCACATGTCATAAGGCATAGTAGGAACCCTAGGAAGTCTGCATGACCCCTTTTGACACATTTGAATGCTCAAGTGTGTCCAAAGTGGTTGTAGGACCCCTTAAGACACAATTGAACATTCTAATGTATCCATAGAGTTGATGTAGACTTCCTAGGGGTCCTAACGTGTGATAAGGCATACTAGGACCCCTAGGAAGTCCCCATGACCCCTTTTGACACATTTGAATGCTCAAGTGTGTCTGAAGAGGTTGGAGGACCCCATAAGACCCCTTAGGATACACTTGAGCATTGTAATGTGTCCATAGGGGTCATAGAGACTTTCTAGGGGTCCTAACACATGATAATACATACTAGAACCCCTGAGAAGTCCCCATGACCCATTTTGACACATTTTAATACTTAATTGTGTCCAAAGGGGTCGTAGGACTCCTTAAGACACACTTGAGGGTTCCAATGTGTCCATAGGGGTCATGCAGAGTTCCTAGGGGTCCTAATGTGTGATGAGGCATACTAGGATCCCTAGGAAGTCCCCACGACTCCTTTTGACACATTTTAACACTCAAGTGTGTCCAATTGGGTGGTAGGACCCCTTAGGACACACTTGAGAATTCTAATGTGTCCATAGGGGCATGGGGATTTACTAGGAGTCCTAACATGTGATAAGGCATACTAGGACCCCTAGGAAGTCCCCATGACCCCTTTTGACACATTTGAACTATCAAGTGTGTTTGAAGGGGTCGTAGGACCCCTTAGTACACACTTGAGCATTCCAATGTGTCCGTAGGGGTGATGTGGACTTCTTAGGGGTCCTAACACATGACAAGGCCTACTAGGAGCCCTAGGAAGTTGCCATGACCCCTTTTGACATATTTGAATGCTCAAGTCTATCTGAAGGGGTCATATGACCCCTTAGGACACACTTGAGCATTCCAATGTGTCCATAGGGGTCATGGGGACTTCGTAGGGATCCTACTACATGATAAGGCATACTAGGACCCCTAGGAAGTTTCCATGACCCCTTTTGACACATTTGAATGCTCAAGTGTGTCCGAAGGGGTCGGAGGACCCCTTAGTACACACTTAAGCATTCTAATGTGTCCATAGGGGTCATGGGGACTTCCTATGGGTCCTAACATGTGATAAGACATACTAGGACCCCTAGGAAGTCCCCATGACCCCTTTTAACACATTTGAATGCTCAAGTGTGTTTGAAGGGGTCGTAGGACCCCTTAAGACACACTTGAGGGTTCTAATGTGTCCATAGGGGTCATGGGGACTTCCTAGGGGTCCTAACACATCATAAGGCGTACTAGGAGCCCTAGGAAGTCCCCATGACCCCTTTTGACACATTTGAATGCTCAAGTGTGTCCTAAGGGGTCCTAAGACCCCTTAGGACACACTTGAGCATTCCAATGTTTCCATAGGTGTCATGTGGACTTCCTAGGGGTCCTAACGTGTGATAAGGCATACTAAGACCCCTAGGAAGTCCCTGTGACCCCTTTTGACACATTTGAATGCTCAAGTGTGTCTTAAGGGGTCATAGGTCCCTTTAGGACACACTTGAGAATTCCAATATGTCTCTCTCTCTATCTCAGCATCTAGTGAACTATTCTACAAAGCTTCCATTTCTGCATAGCTAGGGTTTACGATGGCTATAAAAGGAACAACTATGCCCCTGTAGGGAATCATTCTTATGCTCAGAATCATATTATTTTCATGCATTCCTTGAAATTTAATACAAAGATTTAGCTGGCTTCCTTTAAAGACCTAAAAGAAATGAAAAATAAAATTTAGGCCAAAAATACATACTGCATTTCTGTATGTAGTACCATCAGCTTCAGCAATCCAGCCATCTTCCTCTGCTAAGGCATGGAGAAATTCATTAATGTCTGCTCTGGGAGGAAGATTATAATTTCCATATTTCCACAAGCCCTAAAATATTTTCATCGTTATTGCTCTCTACCTTCTCCCTCTCAATTTAGTCCTCTCCCTCTCTGCTGCACTCAGCTTAGCCATCCTTACCCACTCTTTAACATAGATTCTCCAAAATTTGTATACAAAGGCATCCTATAGGAAAAAATGAAAAGTTTTCTAGAGAATATCCACAATTTGTATACAAAAGCATCATACAGGAAAAATGAGAAAAAATTAATAGCTAAAAGGTAAAATTTAACATTAACGCTGATAGTACCAAGGTCATACCCACTGTCAAATCCTAGCCTATGACATGCAAAATGAGCAAATCAAGTGAAATGAAAGGAAAGTATGGATCAAATAGTGAAGGTGCATCAAATCTGATCAATTTCATAATATATGCAGAAAATACTGTTACAGACAAAAATATTTGCATATTAATGAGAAAGATTGGGAAGAGCTTCTTGGACCCATGATAGAAGTTACAGATAAGGAGGAAGACCTAGGAAGGGGAAAGTGGAAAAGGAAAGAAGTAAGATATGCATGTGAGCCTATGTCACATGATGATGATGAGTACTCACCATTTTCTAGTAGCTCAAGTAGTGACAGAAGCTCTTCAATGCACATGTACACTAACACAAAAAATTTAGATAGAGAAGTAACAAGTGTTTTGGAATTATCCATAGAGCAATGTGAAATGAAGCCTCAAATTGGTTCATTAGTAGGAAAAGAATTTGGTCATGCACTTCATTCTAGCACCACAAATGTTTCTATTAGAAATGCCTATTCATCAATGGCCTTACATTTACGGGACTTGGGAAACCAGGTTACTCATGTTGGGCATTATCCCTCAAATGTAAGTTCATTGCCACCTTTGGCAAGGCAGTCTCACTCCTCATTTTACAACAAAGGGCAGCCATATATGGTCCAAGGTTTTAATTCAGCTGACAAGTGGAGAGATTCTCAAGGTACTGATCTCTTTCATAGAGAAGTTCCTGATTCATCTCAAGGTTCTCATTTAGGTGACCAACACCTTGGAGGTCCACAAATAGATCCATTGATTTCCCAAATTGGTAAAAGGGTAGATGTAATTTTGGAAAGAGTATCCCAATTGAAGAGAAATGGAAATTCCAGCAAGCATAAAGTTATTGTAGATCCAATGGGTGTATCTCCTCCATTGACAAATATAACTGCTTCTAGAGACTTGAGTTTAAATGGAGACTATCTGTTCCCAAACATGCCCTAGTCGAGCAGATGAACCAGATGTTGCTTGAGTAAAGAAGATAGTGGTTTATTAAACCATCTACATTATCCCACTTGCTATCAGTTACTACTTTTTGAGCGGCTTGCTAGCTGCTTTTGTGTGGGATTTCTAGAATATATAATGTCCTCATGCAAGTACATGCCAATTTTTGTAAACATTTTCTATTGTAAAGGGTTAGTGAGAAATATCAAAGAAAAGGTTCTTGCATGTATTATTTAGACACATATCAATTAGGAAACCATTTTTCTCCCATTACATGGTAGAAATGCCTAGATTCACTTTGTCGGTATCAATAGGAAGCAAGATGAGGGAAGAAATATTTGTAAAGAGGAAGTACAAATGTTACTATCCAAAACCATTTGGAGAGTAATATTCTTCTCCTGATTGTAATAAGAAACTCAAAATGCAGAAGACAACAAATAGCTGGGGCATTTATTTCCTATGACCTATGTCAATTTCAGTTCAATTCCTATTGATGATATTCTCAATGTGTAAAAATAAACTGATGTGTTATTTTAAAATGGTGTTGATTGAAATTTATGAACATATGTCAAATATCCATTTTTTATAGAATTTGAAATAGAACCAGTGGTAATGTAATCAAATTTATGAATTTCACATCCAATCATTGGATGTTAACTGAAAGTACAACACAGTAATATTTTTGAACCGATAAACAATCTTAGTCTTACTTCAAACCTACTCCCATGTATGTGGGTTCTTGGAGGTATCTACTAAATAATGTGTGGATCTATAATGTCCCTATCTAGGACCTTACTCACTTTGCTTAAAACTCCTAATTAGAATATATTTGGATTTCTAATGCCTGCTATGATATTATTTAAGGTTTCCTTTCTCGTTACTGATTAATATTGTAATGAATTGGTTATCCTTCCCCTTCTCTCTCTTTCCTACTCTCTCCCCTTCCCCTTCTCTATCTCTCTCTCCTACTCTGTCCCCTTCCCATTCCCTCTCTCTCTCTCTCTCTCTCTCTCTCTCTCTCTCTCTCTCTCTCTCTCTCTCTCTCTCTCTCTCTCTCTCTCTCTCTCCCCCCCCTTCCCCTTCTCTCTATCTCTCCTACTCTATCCCCTTCCTCTTCCCCTTCCCCTTCCCCATCTCTCTCTCTACTACTCTCTCCCCATCCCATTCTCTCTCTCTCTCTCTCTCTCTCTCTCTCTCTCTCTCTCTCTCTCTCTCTCCTTCCCCTTCTCTCTATCCCACTCTCTCCCCTTCCCCCCCTCTCTCTCTCTCCCTCTCATAGCCCCCACCACCTTCGCACTCTCTCTCTTCCTCAATGGCCGCCCATGAATTTTTTAAATGGTTGATTGATTTCCTTTGCTTCTTTCAATGGCCATCCATTATTTTTTTGCAATTTTCCAACCTTTCGTACATAGTTGTAAAATAAATATTAATATATTATATATATAAAATAATATATAATATATGATATATAATGTAACATTTAATATTAATATATATTAAATAATATTTAATGTAAAATGTATATTAAATAATATTTAATATATAATTGATATTATATAATATTTAATATATACAATATATAATCTAATATATATCTAATATATAGTTTTTGATATGTAATATATCATATGAAGGATGGAGAAATGGGAGGGAGAAAGGGGAGGGAAAAGTGAAAAATCAAAATTTTGCTAGACTTTTCAGGTACCCAAAAATATCGAGTACCCAATTAGGCTCGCTATTGCTTTGTGCACCAAACCTACATGGTCAACTATTGAAATGTCTCAAAAACATGTTTTTCCCTTGTTTCTCTAAGTTCTAGACTTTGACCATGTAGCTGACGACTTTTTTTCACCCAAATTTGATGAAATGAAAAGGGTATCTTAAGGAGATTATCAGCTTTCTATCGATATAATTGCTGTCAAATTTTGAATTTGGTAAGTAATTATTAGTTATTTTCTAATTGAGTTACCTCTAAAGTGCTGATTTATATATTGATTGAAAAATGACTATAACTTTTAGACAATATAACATTTTTGAAATCCAAAAAATGTGTCACATTCTATGCTTCGCCTACTATAAGGAATTTTTTTTTTGAATGAGTTATGGTGGTAACACATGAGAGTTTTTTTATTTTGAAAATGTTGTAGCAAAAAATTCATAATTAATTATTTTTTTGGAATAAAATTACAAAAAAATATGCGTCACATCCAGGCATGAGTCTACTACTTATATATAAAATCTTATAATAAAATATTATCATTTGATTATGATTAAGGTGGTAAGACATACACCCACTTCTTATTTTTTTCTAGAAATTTTTGTAATGCTGCATTGAAATCTATACTTTTCACCAATCATACTAACTTTTTTTCAAAAAAGGCCTAGTAGTTTAGAAACTACATTCAATTTTCTACAGATTCTATTCTTACAAGTTTTTGATATTAGGTTGATAGCTAGTTAAAATTTTCACGTCAAGTTGACTAACCCTGATTTGCTGATTTTTCATTGCCACTTAAGGGCATAGTTTGGCCCCTCATGATATTGCACATACCCTTTGGTCTTTGCATAAAGTGAACAAGATCTCCATCTTGAAAGCATGCCAGATTTGGGTAAACTAGGAAGACATTCTGGGCAAGTCACAAAGGAGCACCATATGCCAAGAAAAGGCTACATAAAAAGGTTGTGAATCCATATCTAATAATTCTGGGCCCGATGATAGAACCAAAAAATGTGTATAATAGTTTTAGAATGCCCACAAAAGGACATTTAGGGTCAGACACACCCAAATGCCAGAGTTGAGCTCCCAAAGGAAAACCTTGGTAAAGTAGACACCAAAAAAAGTGAGCAATCTTGGGCTCAGTAATAGCATCCCAAATAGTACGAAATTGCCAGCTCTAGGTTTTTTGGGAGGATGAAAGGTGCCATCTATGGTTGAGCGAATCAATCATAGGAAAATGAGGTACAAGACAAGAATACACAAGCTTGGGTTTATAACTGGTGAATGGTGTAGCAAGGTACCATTTCCAATCTTTCCACCAAGGTTTTACTAACTGAATTCCCAATTTATTCAGGAAATGGGGCGAAATAGCTAAAACAAGCAAGTCAAATTCTGACGATTTGGGTGGATGAGCCAAAAATGAACACAAAGATCATCCCAAGAGTGGAGACTCATAGTGGCTTTGGAAAAAAAATCTTTGGGCATTTGAATACCACATTTGTGAAAATGAAGAGCACTCATTCGCTGGATTTTGGCTAGAGGGAGGCCTTGTTGATAAAACAAAGGGTACCACCATATATTTTTTTGTTTGATAGAAAGACCATCATGAAAACCATTCCCAGCTCAGTGAATCCAAGGTTTGACAGCTTCCCAGGCTCTCCAAATAGTTTTGGAAACAAAAGTACCCTGGATATGAATAGGGGTTTTCACAACCAGAAGGGTTTGAAAGCCAATCCCCTTCTAGGAATGCTTTGTAAAGGATGCCTCGAAGAGATGCAATGTCAAAGAAAATTCTTTGAGGCCTCATTTCTTGTGAGACATCACACAATCCATTTCACACAAAAGGCCAAACCTTGTTTCTAAGTATCTAAAAAACTAAGACCACCAGAGGCCTTAGAGACAACAAAAATCCTAGGCAACTCTGTGAAAACCATGATGATCAATTCAGGAGGCCCAAAGGAAATGTTGCAGTAATTTCTCAAGCTTCTTGTAAGAGGATTTTGAGGGAGCCCAACAAGAGGAGTAGTAAATATGAGCAGCAGCCAACACTTTGGAGAAGATCTAGAACTTTCCAATGAGACACAGTGGCTTGGTGATCCAATAGGTAAGTTTTTTCTCAATTTTGGCTGAAACTACAATCCATAATTCTATAAAAGTAGCTTGAAAGGAAAAGGGAATGCATATAAAGTATAAAATTTCTCCATGTTAAATCCTGGACCATCCAAACTAAGATAACCAATGTGGATCAGGAAGGGTAGACTTCCTAAAACATAAGGTTTTATGCCATTGAATGGTGGAACTAGAGGCCAAGAAAAAAGTGTCTAAACATTGTAGGGCTGCCTTGATATTATCTTCATCCTCTTCAAGAGTGAGAAAGGAATCATCAAAAAAATAACCATTGACCAATTTCTAGGAAGAATTCCAATCTTTCCACCAAGGTTTTACTGACTGAATTCCCAATTTATTCAGGAAATGGGGTGAAATAGCTGAAACAAGCAAGTCAAAGTCTGACGATCTGGGTGGATGAGCTAGAAATGAACAAAGAGATCATGCCAAGAGTAGAGACTCATAGTGGCTTTGGAAAACAAATCTTTGGGCATTTGAATACCACATTTGTGAAAATGAAGAGCGCTCATTCGCTGGATTTTGGCTAGAGGGAGCCCTTGCTGATAAAACAAAGGGGACCACCATATATTTTTCTATTTGATAGAAAGACCATCATGAAAACCATTCCCAACCTAGTGACTCCAAGGTTTGACAACTTCCCAGGCTCTCCAAATACTTTTGGAAACAAAATTACCCTAGATATGAATAGGGGTTTTCATAACCAGAAGGGTTTGAAAGCCAATCACCTTCCAGGAATGCTTGTGTAAAGGATACCCTAAAGAGATGCAATGTCAAAGAAAAATTTTCAAGGCCTCATTTCTTGTGAGACATTGCACAATCCATTTCACACAAAAGGCCAAACCTTTTTTCTAAGTATCTAAAAAACTAAGACCACCAAAGGCCTTAGAGACAACAAAAATCCTAGGCAACTCTGTGAAAACCATGATGATCAATTCAGGAGGCCCAATGGAAATGTCATAGTAATTTCTCAAGCTTTTTGTAAGAGGATTTTGAGGGAGCCCAATAAGAGAAGAAGAAAATATGAGTAGTAGCCAACACTTTGGAGAAGATCTGGAACTTTCCAGTGAGATAGAGTGGCTTGGTGATCCAATAGGTAAGTTTTTTCTCAATTTTGGCTAAAACTGCAATCCATAATTCTGTACAAGTAGCTTGAAAGGAAAAGGGAATGCATAGAATGTAGAAAATTTCCCCATGTTAAATCTTGGACCATCCAAACTGAGATAACCAACGCAGATCGGGAAGGGTAGACTTCCTGAAACATAAGGTTTTATGCCATTGAATGGTGGAACTAGAGGCCAAGAAAAAAGTGTCTAAACATTATAAGGCTACCTTGATATTATCTTCATCCTCTTCAAGAGTGAGAAAGGAATCATCAACAAAATAACCATTGACCAATTGTTGGGAAGAATCTAGTAAAGCAATTCCTCGAACACGGCCCATAGAAATGGAATGAGCTAGGAAATAGCCAAAGCCTTTGGCCACCAAAACATACAAGGAGCTAGAGGACAACCCTATCAAATAGATCATAAAAGCCCAAAACTAGAAGAGTGTCTCCAATTGATGGTGATGCAAGCATAGGCATCGCAAAAATGCATCTGCACAAATTGAAGAAATCTGGGGCCAAAACCAAGAGTGTGAAGCATAGCTAAAATAAAAGGCCATTCAATGCGATCATAAGCTTTAGCAAAATCAATTTTGAGAAACAGAGCTTTCTGATGAGATTTATGAGCCCATTCCATACCTTTCCAAACCACAATGATGTTATCAAGAATAAATCTTGATTTAATAAAGTCAGTTTTCTCTGGTCGAACAATCTGAGGCACGATGTGATAGAGCTTGAGAGCTAGAGCCTTGGCAATGATCTTATAAGAGACATTGAGAAAGGTAATAGGCCACCAATTACAAATATCCTCTGGGTCCCCAGATTTGGGAATCAAATTAATATTGCCTTTGTTAATGATGTCCCCAAGAGTTTGGTAATGAAAGGCTTCAAAGTAGACCTGATGTAAATTAGGACCAATGGCATCGCAGAGGGCTTTATAAAACTCATAGGGAAAGCCATCACATCTTGGGGCTTTATCATCAGCCATACCAAAAATAGCTTCATGAAGATCCTACAAGGTAAGCAGTTGATCATAGAAAGTACACTAAGAGGAGACACATTGAGGGACAACAACAATGCAATCAGAAAGAGCTCGATCATTGGCTAGAGAAGATCCTTGAGTGGCAAAAACTTGTTTGTAATGATGAACAAAGACCTAAAAAATATTAGGTTGCTCTGTGAGGAGGCAATGACCTTCTTTAATCCTAGTTATGCCCAGATTGGTCTGATGAGAATGAAGATCAGCAAAAAATTCTTTCTTGATTCTTGGTCTCTGACTTTTAGCTAGTGCATACAAGATTTGATCTTAGCACCTTTGGCAGCATAATTTTTTGCAACTTTCTTTTGATGAAGAATCTCGGCAAGCTGGAGTTGTATCTCTTGATTGAAAGAATCTTGAGCTAAAGCCTCTATGGCAACACAAATATCTTTGGTGTTAACATCTTAGGATCTACATGATACTTGGAAAGTTTCCTACCATAAATGCATAGAAAGTGTGTCGTATGCTAGATGGCATCATTCCACCATTGAATCCAACCAGGTGAATTTGATGACCTAGGCTCGAGGGTCCAAACCCGATGAATGTGGGCCATAGAGGAGGGGTGGTGAAGGACAAAAGTATTAAAAAAAGCTTTAGTGGTGGGAGGCCATGCCTTAGCTGTCTGCTAGACAATATTAAATTGAATGGGAAAATGATCTGACAAGGTCACATCAATAAGAGGAGTAACTAGTAAGGCTTACTTTTTGGAAAAAGAGAAAAAAGATTTTGCCAAGATCATAGCATGATCAAGCCTTTTATGAATTCTATCAGAAGAAGCTTTTTAGTTAGACCAAGTGTGCCAAACCCCAATAGGACGACGATGACCAACATTGGGATAAAAATACCCTAATTTATTGTGCATGTAGCACTAGACTTTTTTCTCACCAACTGTCCATCAAAAAGGCAAAAGACCATCCTTTTCAGAAGCCATTTCAACCATATTAAAATCACCACAAAAATTCCAAGTTGTAGGTGGTAGAGAATCTACAAGCCAACACCAAAGGTGAGATCTCTCAATAGCATCATTGGGAGCATAAATATTAACAATGCCAAAAGAATGATTCTCAATAATGAAAGTGGCCCAAATAGTTCTCTACATGGGATTTGAGCCATGATTAACCAAAAATGAATGCCAACAAGGAGAAAGGAGAGTAAAAAATCCACCTCAACTAGCCTCATGCTGAGAATAGAGAGAAAGGCTCTTAGGTCAAATAACCTTGCAAGAAACATCAAGCAAAAAACTAGAAATTTTAACTTCCTCGAGGCTTAAAATATCCAAATGACAATATTAACATGACAATGCACATCCCTGATAGAATACTTTTTGGGAAGGTCTGTCAGACCTCAAACATTCCATGAGATGTACTTCATGAGAAAATAGTGTCATCCATACCATCACCTTCTCCAAGGGAGGAAAAACTATTTAACAAATATGCTAGAGTGAAATCATTCCCAGAAGACTCCATGGAAATATTTCTCCATTTTTATTGCATTCCCTCAATCCTGGTCTCAACACACCTAGAAGGGCTATGAGAATGATGAAAAGGAAGAGGGGAGGAAATCAAAAAAGCCACCTGAGGCATGCGTACCCAAGGAAGGTTAACACTAGAATAAAAAACCTCCTTCCCCTATAGGCACTACTACATTTGGGGCCAAATTTTGACAAACACTTCTGATGGGTAATTTTTTTTAATGAATTTGTT
The DNA here is from genome assembly GCA_027943335.1 of Chamaecyparis obtusa. Lineage (NCBI taxonomy): Eukaryota > Viridiplantae > Streptophyta > Pinopsida > Cupressales > Cupressaceae > Chamaecyparis > Chamaecyparis obtusa. Next base: position 60,170 of record BSBK01007726.1, read on the forward strand.
ATTTTTTGAAAAAAATAGGCCCCAATGATGTCGGTATTCTGATGGATTTTAAATTGACCATCAGAATTCTGACAGTCTTGGGCATACATAAAAAAAAAGTGAAGCGCCAAATCATTTTTATTTTGATTGGCATAGAAAAGGAGCAGGAGAAAATGAGCGAAAGCTAGGTGTGAGAGAAGGTATGTGCTTTCTTCATCTTTTGAGCCTCTGGCATCATATTTGACCACAAATTTATAATGCATTTCATTTTATTTGATCATGAATGCTCTTTGAAATGATCATAATATTCTACTAGTGTCATGCCCTAGCTAGTGCTTTATCTCTATTATTTGATGTTACTGGTGTCATGCACTAGCCCATGCTTTAACTCCATTATTTGATGTTATTGGTGCTTGTGCTCAAGGATATCCATTTTTTTGAAATGTTGAATGTGGTTATCAAATGGATAGCCCGTGAGCTTCTAGCTAGGCACCATTTGTATTGATAGCTTAGGGTATCAAATGTATTGTATCATTGATAGTTGAGACTTTGTTAAAAGGAAATAGACAAATAATGATTTTGATTTAGTGCTTTAACTCCATTATTTGATGTTATTGGTGCTTGTGCTCAAGGATATCCATTTTTTTGAAATGTTGACTGTGGTTATCAAATGGATAGTCCATGAGCTTCTAGTTAGGCACCATTTGTATTGATAGCTTAGGGCATCAAATGTATTGTTATATCATTGATAGTTGAGATTTTGTTAAAAGGAAATAGGACAAAGAATGATTTTGATTTAGTTTCTCTATTTTGATCCCTAAGTGGCTTACAACCCTAGAGAAGTATATGCATATTTATAGATGTAGTTGTAGGATACATAGCAGCTAATAATTCATAAGAAATCCATGCATCCAATTTGAATAGCAATTAATACAAAGAAATAGGGTCCTCAAATGGCCCAGTCATCTGGACCTTGGTTGTCCCCTCAACTAGTGACTCTTCAAAATTGGGTTATCATGCAATCAGTGAGTGATCCTTCATTCTCCTGGTCTGCCCTACATCCAAACATATTGGAAATACACTAATAACAAGCCTTTCACAATCCCCCTTCCCTCAAGGAACACTATCAACATCCAGACCTTGACTGTCCCCTCAACTAGTGACCCTTCAAAAGTGGGTTATCATGCAATCAGTGAGTGATCCTTCATTCTCCTAGTCTACCCTACATCCAAAAATTTTGAAAATACACTACAATGATAACAAGTCTTTCACAATCCCCCTTCCCTGAAGGAACACTATCAACATCTGGATCTTGACTGTCCCCTCAACTAGTGTCCCTTTAAAACTGGGTTATCATGCAATCAGTGAGTGATCCTTCATTCTCTTGGTCTGCCCTACATCCAAACATATTAGAAATACACAATACAATGATAACAAGTATTTTAAAATCCCCCTTCCCTCAAGGAACACTATCAACATCCAGACCTTGACTGTCCCCTCAACTAGTGACCCTTCAAAACCAGGTTATCATGCAATCAATGAGTGATCCTTCATTCTCCTATTCTTCCCTACATCCAAACATATTGGAAATAAAAAATAAAATGATAAAAAGTATTTTACAATCCCCCTTCCCTCAAGGAACACTATCAACATCCGGATCTTGATTGTCCCCTCAACCAATGTCTATTCAAAACTGGGTTATCATGCAATCAGTGAGTGATCCTTCATTCTCTTGGTCTGCCCTCCATCCAAACATATTGGAAATACACAATACAATGATAAAAAGTCTTTCACAATCCCCCTTCCCTCAAGGAACACTATCAACATCCGGACCTTAACTGTCCCCTCAACTAGTGACCCTTCAAAATTGGGTTATCATGCAATCAGTGAGTGATCCTTCATTCTCCTATTCTGCCCTGCATCCAAACATATTGGAAATACACAATACAATGATAAAAAGTCTTTTACAATCCCCCTTCCCTCAATGAACACTATCAACATCTGGACCTTGACTATCCCCTCAACTAGTGACCCTTCAAAATTGGGTTATCATGCAATTAGTGAGTGATCCTTCATTCTCTTGGTTTTCCCTACATCCAAACATATTGGAAACACACAATATAATGATAAAAAAGTCTTTCACAATCCCCCTTCTCTCAAGGAATACTATCAACAATTGATCCTTCTTCTTATCAGCCATATCCAATGTTTCATTGAAGTCATGGCCAAGAATGAATGTCACCTTACCCATACCATTCATGGATTCTGAAATGTTGTTCCAAACTCCTAAAAACTTTTCTGTTGCTTCTTGTTGCCCCTCCCTAATTAAGATCCCCCTCATCCTCAACATGGTCTTCATCACCTATAGTTTTGATTTCATAGATAGGGGACATGTAAATATCTTTAAATAATTCTTCTACCACAATGTCCTCCTGCCCCATCTTCTTGATCTTCCTAGCTAAAGTGGATGAATCCACACACAATAACCCAAAATGAAGGGTTTTGTATCCTTTAATGAATCTCAGTCACTGGTAATGCATGGATAGTCAGACTAGTAGTCTCCAAAGCATTCAATACGTGAATATGAATGTTTGAAAACTTTCCTCTCAACTTCCCCAACCACTCCTAATCGGTTAGAGGGATATTTCTAGAATCTCCACTATTCCTATCCTTACCAACAATTCTTAAACATACTTTATCTGATATGATAATAACATACTAAACTGAACCAATGGAATGTTCTTTGTGTGGTACAAGGAAGATTTGGCTATCAAATCTCCCTTCGTGTAAGCTGAGCATGAGAGAAGGTATGTGATTTCTTCATCTTTGATTAGTATCTTTGACAAGCAATGTCTTTCTAGCCTTTGACATCATATTCAACTACAAATTTCAAATGCATTGCATTTTATTTGATCATAAATGCTCACTAAAATGACTGCATTCTATTAGTGTCGTGCCCTAGCCCATGCTTTATCTCCATTATTTGATGTTATTGGTGCTTGTGCTCAAGGATATCGATTCACTATTTTGAAATGTTTGGATTCAGGTTTGTTGATATTATAATTCATCATATCAGATAAAGTATGTTTAAGAGGTTTTAGTGTCTAAAAACTCAACTAATCCCTCTAACCAATTAGGAGTGGTTGGGGAAGTTGAGAGGAAAGTTTTCAAACATTCATATTCACCTATTGAATGCTTTGGAGACTACTAGTTTGACTGTCCATGAGTTAATGTTTAGAAGAGATCAATAAAGTATTCAAAGACATTCTTACATGTTTGGAGAGGTTTAAGAGGCACTTATCATGACTGTACCCTCACAAACAATGACACAGACTAGTTTTACTAAGTTTCCTTTCTCTATTTTGAGGTTTCCTTTCTCTGTCATAGGGGTACAGTCAGAGGGTTCATTGAAAAAATGATCCTTTGAATGGTTACTATAAATATGAATGATTTGATATAGCATATTTCTCATTTTACTTGAAGTTTGGAATAGCTTGTACTTGAAGTTTGGAATAGCTTGTGCTTGTGCTAGAATTCTTGGTAGAAGTGAATGGAAGGAATAGTTTTGGTGTTAGGTTTCATTTATTATTGAATTCAATGGTTTCCAAGATGTGTTGAGTAGTTTGCTCCTTGTTTAATGTTAACTGTTCCTGCACAATCCACTCATACAACAATGAAATGCTATGTGATTGACAATTTCATACAACTGGTCCTTTGGTGTGTATTAAACATAATATAATTTTCAGCATATTATTATCATTCTATTTCTTTGTTGTAAACATGCCATTGGTTCAGTTTGTAAATTTTTTTTCGTGTTAATTTTTTTTTCTATTTTTTCCATTTGATAACCATAGTCAACATTTCAAAATAGTGAATAACATCAAATAATGGAGATAAAGCATGGGCTAGGGCACAACACTAGTAGATTAAAAATGAACCAATGGCATGTTTACAACAAAGAAATAGAATGATAATAATATGCTGAAAATTCTATTTTGTTTAATACACACCAAAGGACCAGTTGTATGAAATTGTTGATCACATAGCATTTCACTGTTGTATGAGTAGATTGTGCAGGAACAATTAACATTAAACATAGCCAGTGTTCTCTTTACTTTCTCAAATCTCTACAAGTCAAGAACATTAGAGTTGTATAATACATTGTTAGTATCCTCTTTCCATGGGTCCTAGGTCTTTGGATCCATGGAAAAGAAATAGATTAAAAGATACACTTCAAAACAAAGGAAAAACTTAGCAAATTCAGTCTAACTCACTGTAGATGAAGGAACAGTCATGCTAATAGTTCCTCTAAGTCTTCCAAAATATTTATTGAACTCCCCTAAAGTCCTATTGGATCCCCAAATTTCTTAATCCAATCAACTTACATCAGAATCATGAGAAACTTCAAAGGATTAAAAGCATTACTTGGAACAGTCACTTGTTTTACCAGTCAAAATGTAAGGAATAGAATTTTAAAGTGCTCATAATACATTCAATGATGAAATGAATGCTTGGAGATTAATTACTATTCCATCCTTGAATTTAGAAACCAAAACAATAAGTAAAGAATCCTTTCAACAATGCATAACACAATGGACTTGCAGATTTAAACTTCTATTTTTATTGAATCTTTGTTCTTGCCATACACTCTAGGCTAAAGTCTATCGTACAATGACTTCCAAAGGTTACATATAACTCCATTATAACTTCCCCAACCATGAAAAACATAGGTGAAGAACTTGATGGTTTCATGTTTTAATCTTTAAGAACTTGATCAAGAACATAGGTTTTAATGAAATATCAATTTGATTTGCAAAGTTCATGTTCTTTACAAATTTTAAAGGCTCTAATACTTACTAGGGCAGATGTGGATGTGAAACCTTATGCTTTTACTACTAAGTCTCTGTTTGTTGGGCATACTAATTATAAGTACTTGACATATATCTCAAATGTTGCTAATTAAGGTTGGCAAGATGATTATGCCTATCCTAAAAAATGACTATCAAATCATTATGCTTTTAAATCAATTACCTATCGACATATCCCTTGCGAGGGAGAGAAGCCAAACACATAAAGAACATGCACATAAACATGGCAGCTGAAAAACTTAAATGGAATACACCAAGAAGTACCAAATGATGAATGCTCAATCATTGTAATGGCAAAGCATCAGAACCATCCATTTATAGAACTTGATTTTCTAGTCTAAATGATTTTTCTATAGTCGTAATGATTTTTCTAGAACTTGGTTTTCTAGTCTTAATGATTTTTCTATAGTCCTAATGATTTTTCTATAGTACTCTTAATGATTTTTCTAGAACTTGATTTTCTACTCTTAATGATTTTTCTATAGTCCTAATGTTTTTTCTATAGTCTTAATGATTTTTCTTTTGTCCTAATGTTTGTTTCTCTTGATAAATTAGGCATTGAATTTGAATTTTTGTTCACTATTTTATTTCAGCTTGATATTTCATTCATTTTTCATACACATAGAGACTACACATGCTGATAAAAAATGAGGTATTTGATTAAGGTTAACTATTCATGATTGTAAATAGTTAATATTTCTGATGGTACTCCTTGGCGTATTTCATTTTAAAATAATCATGTTTCTATGGCTATGATAAATGTCCCTTTGTGTTGAGAAAAACAGAGTTGAAAAAATGGTTGCAAACAAATCATCCTTCTTCCACCAACATTCTACTCAATGTAGAAGTAATGGGTCATTCCATTCAAGAAAGACCATGTCTAACAATATCAACCTAGAACAAAATAAGGAGTATGCAAAATTTAGTGATTGTATCTTCCATTAGAGCCACTTCATATGCACAGGTGATGAACATGCATATTTTCCTGAGCGTTATTGGGAGCTTACCCAACAACACATGTACTATTGTGAAGATCACCACAAATAGATTTACTACTAGGTCTAGCTCCCAGTATTGCTTGGTCAAATATGCATGTTTTTCACCTATGCATATACCTTCTATGATCAACTCTTATATGCACAAGTGATGAACATTCAAATTTACCTAAGCATGCAATACTTTGAGTAGTCCTCCAACACATGTACTATTGTGAAAATCATCACAAGTCCATTTGTTGGAGGGCTACTCATAGTACACATGTTTGGAGGTTAGGTCTGAAGGAGACAAGAGAATTTGAAGAGTCACAAGTCTTAAGATTGTACTTAATATAGCCACACTTCATTCAATGGTACATTCAAACATGAAACAAACCATTCCTAGATTAAACTAGTAAACCAAAGGACATACTGATTATAAGCAAACTAGTAAACCAAAGGAAATGCTTTTACTACTAAGTCTGTGTTTGTTGGGCATACTGATTATAAGTACTTGACATATATCACAAATGTTGCTAATTAAGGTTGGTAGGATGATTACGCCTATCCTGAAAAAAGACTGTCAAATCATTATGCTTTCAAATCAATTACCAATCAACATATCCCTTGCGAGGGAGAGAAGGCAAACACATAAAGACCATGCACATAAACATGGTAGCTGAAAAACTTAAATGGAATACACCAAGAAGTACCAAATGATGAATGTTCAATTGTTGTAATGGAAAAGCATCAGAACTATCCATTTCTAGAACTTGATTTTCTAGTCTAAATGATTTTTCTATAGTCGTAATAATTTTTCTAGAACTTGATTTTCTAGTCTTAATGATTTTGAATGGTTACTATGAATATGAATGATTTGATATAGCATATTTCTCATTTTACTTGAAGTTTGGAATAGCTTGTGCAAGGGTGAAAGTACTTTTGATCATTTTGGTTGTGATTGTTCCTCTACACAATCAACAAATGTAATTGTCTACTGATTATATGTAATGTTGAATGGATTAAATGCTTTATTCTTGGTAGAAGTGAATGGAAGGAATAGTGCTGATGTGAGGTTTAATTTATTATTGAATTCAATGGTTTCCAAGATGTGTTGAGGAGTTTGCTCCTTTTTTAATGTTAACTGTTCCTGTACAATCTACTCATACAACAGTGAAATGCTATGTGATTGACAATTTCATACAACTGGTCCTTTGGTGTGTATTAAATACAATCCACTCATACAACTGGTCCTTTGGCGTGTATTAAACAAAATAGAATTTTCAGCATATTATTATCATTCTATTTCTTTGTTGTAAACATGCCATTGGTTCAATTTTGTAAATTTATTTTTGTGTTAATTTTTTTTTTCTATTTTTTCCATTTGATAGCCATAGTCAACATTTCAAAATAGTCAATAACATCAAATAATGGAGATAAAGCATGGGCTAGGGCACAACGCCATTAGATTAAAACTAAACCAATGGCATGTTTACAACAAAGAAATAGAATGATAATAATATGCTGAGAATTCTATTATGTTTAATACATGCCAAAGGACCAGTCCCAACAATTCTTAAACAATAAAGTATGTTTAAGAATTGTTTAAGATTGGTTTTACTAAGTTTCTTTTCTCTATTTTGAGGTTCTCATTGCCAAAGTGGCCAAAGACTATGTTAGGCTAATAGAATATGGGGATTCTCTTTACCACTGTAAATCTTTGAAGGTTGTTACACTTGGACGGATGTGGATGTGCAACCTTATGCTTTTACTACTAAGTCTCTATTTTTTGGGCATACTGATTATAAGTACTTGACATATATCACAAATTTTGCTAATTAAGGTTGGCGGGATGATTATGCCTATCCTGAAAAAAGACTATCAAATCATTATGCTTTCAAATCAATTACCTATCGGCGTATCCCTTGTGAGGGAGAGAAGCCAAACACATAAAGAACATGCACATAAACACAACAGCTGGAAAACTTAAATGGAATATGCCAAGAAGTACCAAATGATGAATTCTCAATTGTTGTAATGGAAAAGCACCAAAACTATCCATTTCTAGAACTTGATTTTCTAGTCTAAATGATTTTTCTATAGTCGTAATGATTTTTCTAGAACTTGATTTTCTAGTCCTAATGATTTTTCTATAGTCTTAATGATTTTTCTTTTGTCCTAATGTTTGTTGCTCTTGATAAATTAGGCCTTGAATTTGAATTTTTTTTCATTGTTTTATTTCAACTTGATATATATTTCATTCATTTTTCATATACACAGAGACTACACATGCTGATAAAAAAATGAGCTCTTTGATTTAGGTTAACTATTCATGATTGTAAATGGTCAATATTTCTAATGGTACTCCTTGGTGTATTTCATTTTAAAACAAACATGTTTTTATGGCTATGATAAATGTCCCTTTGTGTTTAGAAAATTAGAGTTGAAAAAATGGTTGTTCAATGTCTGTGTATCTGTAGGTTGCAAACAAATCATCCTTCTTCCAGCAACATTCTAGTCAATGTACAAGTAACGAGTCATTCCATTCAAAAAAGACCATGTCTGACAATATCAACCTAGAACAAAATAAGGAGTATGTAGAATTTTGTGATTGTATCTGCCATTAGAGCCACTTCATATGCATAGGTGATGAACATGCATATTTGTCTGAGTGCTATTGAGAGCTTACCCAACAACACATGTACTATTGTGAAAATCACCACAAATCTATTTTCTGTTGGGTCTAGCTCCTAGTATTGCTTGGTCAAATATGCATGCTTTTCACTTGTGCATATACCTTCTATGATCAACTCTTATATGCACAGGTGATGAACATTCAGATTGGCCTAAGCAGTACTTTGAGCTTTCCTTCCAATACATGTACTATTGTGAAAATCATCATAAGTCCATTTATTGGAGGAAATCTCACAGTACACATGTTTGGAGGTCTAAAGGAAACAAGGGAATTTGAAGAGTCACAAGTCTTAAGATTGTGGTATATTTTGGCAAATGAAGAGTGGAAAGAAGATGATATTTCTAAGATCATGGATGGACACAATGTTGTAGACTTTATTTATCTAGATATCTTGCAGAGGCTTGAAGAACTAGAGAGGGAAGAAGGGCTTAGGATGGCAGCTGAGGGTGATGAGGATGATGAGATGGGGGAAGTGGAGTTGAATCCTAATGAAAAGGAACCTTTGGCTACAATTAGGAAGAAGAAGAAGATGCTTATTGTCAAACAAATTGAAGAAGAGTATTGCAAAGAGCACACCTACTGTACCAAGGAAGTTTGACAAGAACAAGGAATATGGCTTAAATAGAATGTGAAGACATCTTTCAAGGCCTAGGCTTGGATCCTTTGAAGTTTGGTTGTTGTGGATAAAATATCAAGGTCCAGGCTAGAAATATGTCTCCCCAAATACATAAAAACATGCACATAAACAAGACAGTTGAGAAACATAAATGTAGATTTCACAATAGCTGAGAAACATAATTGTAGGCATCATGGTCACAATTTTTTGGAGACAATGTAATTGAGTTGTATACCCAAGCGATGGAGAGAAACTTTTGCACCTCCAATTCCAAATTGAATACATTTGTTGGAGGACCTTGTATTCATGAGAAACAAATGTAGTCAACTTGGAATAAGAGGTGCAAGAGTTGCTCTCCATCATCTGGGTATACAACATAATTGAGTAGTGGTTGCTTTGCATCATCTAGGTATACCACTCAATTATGTTGTCTCCAAAAACTTGTGACCATGATGCCTAAATTTATGTTTCTCAATTGTTGTGTCCTAGGACCCCTTATGACCCTTTACAACCATTTATGACCCCTACGAATACACATCTTAGAGGTCTTAAAATGTCATAAAGGGTCATAAGATGCTCCTAGGAGGGGCTAGATGAGATTCCACCTTCACGTGGTTGGCCCTGTTAAGTAGAGAATATTAAACTATTCTCAAAACAAAGAGAAGCTCAATAATTTAAGGTCTCAGTCCAAAGAGATGGTGAAAAATGATGGGAATCAATGATGGAGAGTTTTTAGATACTGAGAAGACGTATATGCAGTGAAGGCCAGAAGGGATTTTTGTGGAGATTTGCTAGATGTGGAGATTTGCTAGAGAGGGTTTCTAGATTGAGTACCAGTGTAGAGATGATGATTTAGTAAGTTACATCTATAAAACCTTCACAAATATCCCTTTTTTGGCCTCCACTCATACCTCTTCTCAAAATCTAGAAACTTTGGATATTGTTTCTCATCCATGCACGAAATGTGCTAGTGATCGTATTGAATTACTTTTGCGAGACTGGGATCAATTATGAGAAGGTTAACAAAGATAATTTTATTGTATCTTTCATTTCTTTTATCCATTCATATTTTTTTCCTCCTCTTATATTGGATACTGTGCAGTGTACATAAAGGCAAGGCGGTGATTATTCTCAATGATCAACATGAATAAGTCTTCTAGCCCTTACCCAGTAGCTAGGACTAAAGATAGCAGAGCTCAAGAGACCATCATAGTTGGTCTCTATCCTTGGTTCATATACTCAAAAAATATTTTACATTTTGTTAGCTCATCAAATGCGGTGATTTGAAAGAATTTAATGGATGATATTTTCATGTATAACGTACATTATTTTAGTTTGATGCTAAATGAATTTATCTACTTCATGCACTTGTAAACATCAAACACAGTGATAAAGAATCATCCCCTCTCGTGGCTTGAGTAATGTAGTCCATGGGAGGAGATGATTCTTTATTGCTATGTTTGATGTCTACAAGTGCACGAAGTCGATAAATTGATGCAATGTCAACTTAATAATATACATTATCATGAAAATATTCTATTAAATTCTTTTAAATCCCCTCATTTAATGAGCTAATGAAATGTAAAATGTTTTGTGAGTATATGGACCAAGGACGGAGACCAACTATGATGGTCTCTTGAGCTTTGTTTTCTTTATTATGCTAATCCATCACTTTTTCGACACTTAGTAAAGCATTTTTGACAAATGTGCTATACGTTCTATGGGTTGGTTCATCGATAGTATATTATCAACCATTGGAACTCTAACCAGTAACTGTTAGATAAGACACCACTCCGATAGATATGTGCGAAAGGACTACTATACCTATGACAGAATGTCCTGTCGGAATATACTGCCACTCTGTTGGAACGCTGATTGAAAAACCATTGCAAAAAATATTTTTTGAAAGATAAGTCACATAGTAAAATTGTTATTTATGTGCCCAATTTTGATAGGTATGTATGTTGGAATATTGACAGTTGTCACTCCCGTCACCATTGCCAATGCAAAAATGGTGGACACATGTGTCAAAATGCCGACAAATAGGTGTTAGAAATCTAATAAATGGCCATTGGAATTTGGCCTCAAATGTAATAGTGTTATTGTTATGCTCACTTCCAAACAACTAGGAAGGTGTAGTAATGGCTATGAGCACCTTAGTTGTAGCCAAGAACAAGCTAAAATTTGATGAAGTTGTAGCCATACTACTTAGTGAAGACATGGGAAGGAAGCATCAAGAACCCTCTTTTGATGATGCTCTTATAACTGTGAGCAAAAGAAATAGAGGTAGAAGTCACGAGATAGGAAGAAACAATAATAATAATGGAAGAGGTAGATCGAATCATCACTCGAAATCAAGAGGAAGAAATGGCACTTGCTGGTTTTTTGGAAAATTAGGGCACATAAAGAAGCAATGTTGGAATTAAAAAAAGGCTCAAAATAAAGTAATCAATGATGGCATCAATGTTGTAACTGATGGAGCTTTGGTACTTGTAGCTGGTGACATAGATTCAAGCTCGTGGGTTCTCAATTCTAGTGCATCTTTTCATGCTACTCCATGTCAGAATGCTTTCACAAATTACCAGAAAGGTATGTTTGGTAAAGTTTTTCTTGGGGATAACAAAGAGTGTGCTATTGTTAGCAAAGGGGATATTTTATTGTCGCTAAAAAATGGAAGTAAATGGGTTCTAAAATATGTTAGGTATGTTCCTACATTTAAGCGTAATTTGATTTCAGTCAATTAGTTATATACACAAGGTTGTAATGTCAATTTTGATCTTGCTTCTTGGAAAGTGTCCAAAGGTCAATTAATTTTAGCTAAAGAGAAGAAAACTAGAAGTTTATACACTTTAGAGTGCAATGGTGAAGTGGGAGCAGCCATGGTTGTTGTGGATAGCAATGCTGAACTTTGGAATAAGAGGCTCGGTCATATGAGAAAAATGGGTCTTGAATTCATGCTTCGAAGAGACCAACTTTTGGGTCTTAAATCAGTTGATTTTGAATTGTGTGAGCATTTCCTTTATGGTAAGCAAAATCACACCAGCTTCGTAAGGACGGGTCATGAAAAGAAATCCTCTCCATTAGAACTTGTGCATTCTGATGTCTTTGGCCCTACGGAGGTAACATCTATCAGTGGTGCTAATTATTTTGTCACATTTCTTGATGATTGCACTCACAAAGTTTGGGTTTACATGTTGAATAAGAAATTAGAAGTATTTTCAAAATTTAAAAGTTTTAAGGCTATGGTGGAAAATCAGATTGGAAGGAAGATTAAATGTTTACTATTAGACAATGGTGGTGAGTATTGTTCTTTAGAGTTTGATCATTTTTGTATAGATCATGGTATTGGGAGGATTAAAATAGTCCCTTATACACCTCAAGAAAATGGTGTAGCTGAGAGGTTGAATCAGACTATTTTGGAGAGAGCTCAGTTTATGTTGTCTAATGCTGGTTCGGGGAAGGCATTTTGAGTAGAGGCGTGTAATACATTAGTTTATTTAATAAATCAAGCTCCTTCGTCACGTCTGGATTTTGATATTCTAGAAGAAAGGTGGACTGGTAAGAGAATTTCATTTTCTCACTTGCAAGTTTTTGGATGCGATGCATATGTTCACATTCCTAAGGAGCAGAGAATGAAATTGGATTTCAAATCCAAAAGATGCATATTTTTGGGGTAAGGTGAAGATCAGTTTAGTTTTCAGTTGTGGGATCTAGTTACTCACAAAGTTATTCATAGTCGCGATGTTGTTTTCAATGAGAAGTCATTCTCAGGTTTGCATACAATAGTCACTACTTCTAAAAATTATTTTCAATATGACTTATTTGATGTTGGATCTTAGTCTACTCTAAAAGGCCAAGTACAACATGGAAAATCAGTGAGTTTTCCCCCATAGTTACATTCTCCTCAACCCTAGTAGTTACACCTATACTTACTAACCCCACGTCAATGCCAAGCATTACTATAATGTAGGGCACATAAAATAGTGAAATTCCATGTTCTCTGTTTCAAATCACCCCTCCAACAAAATCCCTTCCACTCGATGCTCACATCCTTGGTGGTGACTCTCTTTTAGAATACACTGCTCTATTCCCACCTCACCCCTCTCCATCGCTATTCATGCAATCTCTAATGTCCTCCATACACCCCACAAAAATTCTTGACAGGGCCAATGCTGAGGGAATAGAGCCTGAAGCTTTGTCTACTCCCTCCATGCTGGGTAGTCCATGCTCACACCGTGGCTCCACATTCCCCATAGACTCTACCACATTACTTGCTACTTTAGGCTGTACACAACACACAATCCCCAATCCATCATGCACTGGCACTATAGACCCATCCTCCATCATTGACTGCCATGGTGTCCGCTGCTCCACAATCCAACTCATGGCAAAGGAAACTACACATATTCAGAGTCCTCTTTCCCTTCAAATGTCAGTGCACAACCATGCTCCTACACACACTTAAAATGTTTGATACTAAAATATTCACAATGTGCAACAAATTAATCCAATACAATATCATGCCAGTGAACAAGATAACCAACTCCAACGATCTACTAGAGAGAGAAAGCATCCAAAGAAATATGATGATTATGAACTTTTATTCTATTTGTGTTTTGATTAGGCAGAGCCACAAACACATAAGAAAGCATGTACTGATGTTAATTCAATGTTTTGGATGGATGCCATGAAAGATGAAATGGATTCTTTAAATATAAATCAGACATGGGATTTGGTTCCTCTTCCACCAAATCGTAAATCCTTGAAAAAAAAATGTGTATTCGCATAAAAGAGGAAGATGGCTCGGTCGAAAGAGATACAGGGCCAGATTGGTAGTGAAGGGATTCACTCAACAAAAGGGTGTGGACTTTAATGAAATCTTCTCTCTAGTAGTCAAAATGTAGACTATTCATTTGGTATTATGCATAGTAGCAACATGGGACCTTGAGCTTGAGCAACTCGATGTCAAAACAATGTTTTTACATGGGGATATTGACAAAGAGTTATATATGGTGCAGCCAGAAGGATTTGTTAAATAGGGGCATGAACATTTATATTGTAGATTAAAGAGAAGTCTATATGGGCTAAAGCAAGCCCTGCACTAATGGTATTTAAAATTTGATAATTTCATGACTCATTAAGGTTTTACTCATTGCGAATTAGACCCATGTGTTTGCTACAAATGACTTCCTACTAGTGAGTTTGTGATTTTTCTATTGTATGTTAATGATATGTTGACTATTGGTAATAGTATGAGAGTTATTCATGAGCCGAAAACACATTTGCCTCTTTATTTTTCCATGAAAGATTTAGGGGTAGTGAAGAGGATTCTTGGGATGGATATAGTCCAAGATAGACATAAAAGAGAAATTAAACTATCTCAAGAAAATCATATCCTTAAAGTTTTAGAAAAAATTAATATGTCAAATGCTAAATTGATTGCCACTCCATTGGCTGATCACTTTCGATTGTCTTCTAAAATGTGCCCTTCCACTCTAGATGAAACACATGAGATGGCTGATATTCCTTATTCTTCAGTAGTTGGGAGTTTAATGTATGCTAGGGTTAGCACACGTCTAGACATTGCTCATGCAGTGGGAGTTGTGAGTGGTTTTATGAGTAATCTAGGTAAAACTCATTGGCAAGAAGTTCAATAGAGTCTTCAGTATTTGAGAGGCACTTCCTCTCATGTTTTATGTTTTAAAAATAATACCCCTTATATTTGTGGATATGCTGATTCTGATATGGTTGGAGATTTAGATACAAGGAGGTTAACAATAGGCTATGTGTTTACTTTTGCTGGGGCGGCGACCAACTAGACTTCTCAGAAGCAACAAGTTGTTTCTCTTTCCTCTACTGAGGCTGAATACATTACTCTTACTGAGGCAGCTAAAGAGCTGATATGGTTATAGTGATTGTTTGGAGAGTTGGGATTTAAACAATCCACCTTTACTCTATTTTATGACAATAGGAGTGCCATTCATTTGGCAAAAATTTCAGCCTTCCACAGTCACACAAAGTATATAGAAACCTGATTTCACTTCATCCATCATTCTCTTGAAGAGGGAAGATTACAGATAGAGAAGATTGATACGAAGGTCAATTTGACTGATGCGCTCACCAAGGTAGTACCTTGAGAGAAGTTCAAATTCTGTAGAGCTTCTCTCAGCATTGTCACAACATAAGCATAAGCATTCCTAGTAGAGGATATCTTTGTGCAACACTGATTGGACTTCAAGTGGGAGATTGTAATGATTTTGATAGAGGAATATGAAATGACTCTGATTATGCAGTCCAATCATTGCCAACTCTTCCTATTCTTAGACCTTTGGACTTCCATCAAAGGAATGATTTCTTGTATAAGGAAAAGCTAGTTGTTGTTGTTGTTGTATTGTTGTAATGGTGATTATCTAATAAGAGAAAAGACCCCTACTTGAAGAGTGGATGTAATCTAGATTAGCTAGATGAACCACTACAAAACTCTATGTTTTTCTCTTGCATTTTGAGTCTGGTTTTTTACTTTAGTTTTAAAATTGTTTCCATCATTTTTTATTAGCTCAACACCTACTAGGGTTTTAAATATGAAAAGATTACCTATGCTAAAAAAATTGCAGGAACAAAGAATATTTACCTATGCTAAAAAATTGTAGGAACATAGCATATTTGTTAACAGGGGCTGCCATGACTCCATGTTGGTGACCAGCCTTCCAATCCTCTACACAACCCAACCCAACCTAACCTAACCTCTTTCACATAATTAACACAACACAAGATCCATAAATATGTATATACTCCCAAATATAGCCATTTTTTTCTTTTCTTTTT
Source organism: Chamaecyparis obtusa (assembly GCA_027943335.1). Taxonomy (NCBI): domain Eukaryota; kingdom Viridiplantae; phylum Streptophyta; class Pinopsida; order Cupressales; family Cupressaceae; genus Chamaecyparis; species Chamaecyparis obtusa. The sequence continues at coordinate 76,127 of BSBK01007726.1, forward strand.
GGCCTTTTCTTGTCTATTGAAAGGGCATTTGACTCAAATCTTGAAGCGGCCTATGATATGGTAAAACAAACAAATATTTAAATCCCAGATGAATGTGGTAAGAAAATTTGAAAATCTAATGGGCATAAGATCTATTAATTTTTTTATGAACATTTATTTTCATAAAATGTCACTAATTCATGATTTCTAAAATATAATTGTTAATACTATTATGATTAATATTAGTCTATTTTGTACTTCTATATATTTTTTTATTTCATTACTTTAACTTTGTCTTGTATATAAGTATTTAAAATATCCATAGTCAATTTTTTTCTTATGTAAATTATTTTTATCAAAACTATATCTCTATAAACTTCTATAATTTGTGAAGTTTTACTCATATTAACATAAAAATAATTTAGTTTGGAAAGTTTATATATGAGAACCTAAAAAATTGAATGGGAAAAGGTTATTCTTGAAGGATATATCAACACATTTAGTAGATAAAAAAATTATGTTATTTATTATAAATGTTATTTAGGGGAATAATTTATTTTATGGAATTGGCAAAAAATATGCTGTGATCCAACTAACAAAAATAATGATGATATTAAAAGAGTTTCTACTTGTGTCTACACATGTATTGAGCTTGAGGAATAGTGAGGTATATTTTAAGCGAGTTTCCCTTAGGAATTGAACTTTATAGGAGTGGATGATGGATTTTGTGAGGACTTTGATTCCTCTCTAAAAAGAAAATGATAAGACATATAAACTAACCCATCACTTTATCTCAAACAATTTGAAACATTTCTCTTTAATAATTTAGAAGATATCCAACATAATTTAATGAAATAGTTTTATCTTCAATACAATAAACACATAATAAATAGTTCAAAGGACAAAAGGCTAAATTAATTTTGCATGAATGATGCTCCACTTTTATATTCAAGAATTGACTAATGACTAGTATCAACTAATCTCTTAATTCTATTTTTATTTATTTTCTCTCCCACTTATTCACCCTCTTCATATAGAAATATAGATTCAATTACATATAGATTGTTGTTTAATTCATCACAAAATAAAAAATCTTAAAATTTGTTGGACTACTTAAATTAAAGAGGTGAAAAACATGGAAGTAACCCCTTATCAAATTATTATAAAAAGCTATGCAAGTATCCTTAGGACATTTTTAATATGACTAATTTAAGTAATAAAATAACTTAGATAAAGTTCTAAAAATTAAATCTTCGGATGAGTAATTCATGTCCACAAATTTCAAAATGGCAAAAACATTGTAATCATTAGGGAACCAAAGCACCTAGATTTGACATATTATTGATCAAATGTATGTCGAATTTTGAACAAATTATTTTACAAGTTATTTGAAGTCAAAATTTTTACCTTATAAATCTATGTATTTGTAATGGTGATTCATCTAAAATTTCAAACACATTTATTAATTTACTCACCTATTAACTAATACTAGTAAAATTTCACGATGTATGTGGACCTATTTCATAAATACTGTTAAAAGTTCACTACATATGAGAACAACTTCCACTAATACCATAAAATATCCATGCCAATCTTAGGGCCATGATCAACATGATAATTTCAACACATGTATTTTATTGAGGTTTGATTTGCTCAGCATTTATATGTACCATTTAATAATCACATGATATTTTCCTAATTATTACTATACCATTTAAAAATATCATAGAATTTTCCAAATATCAATTGATATACATATAATTGAAGCTCCAATTAATCTTAGTTATATTTTATTCAGCTCTAAGAACTTCATTAGAATCATATTCTAGACAAGTAGATTCACATAAGAAGTCGAGTCTCCATTAAGGTGAAGTTTCAAATTTAGAAATAATGTTAGTTGTAACATCTAAGGCCTGGGATCTATAGTATATGATTCATTCTTGAAGAAAGATTTTTTTTGTAGCTTTTATTTCATAAAGATGTTCAACAAGAACAAGTTTTCTAAAAGTGGTGAAGGGAGGTCATCACAATGTAGAACAATAATGTCATACTTTGTGATGGCCACCCACTTACACTAAGAGGGGGTGAATCATTGTACAATAACCTTTTTAATTATTTAAAAGTTAACAACCATAACAATATAAGCATATTATATGTTAGCATTATAAGCTTAGTGTTATCATTGATGTCAAAATGATGCTTGTATTGATGTCAACATAATGCAAATAAGCATGAGAGTTGTGTTCAATATTGTATCTGATGGCTCAGAGTTATGCTAGAAAGAGTATTTGATGGTTGATAAGAAATAAAGAGTATCTAAAGCCTAATACATGAAGTAAAGAGTATTTAAAGTGTTGTATTATATGCTAACATGTTCTTCTAATGTTTGGTGGTGATAATGAGTTAGTATATGGTGTACATGGAAGATGGACATATAGGAAGCTAAAATATGTCAAAAATAGTATTTGAAGTCCTTATAGGAGAATGTTATACATTTCTTTGCATGATGTTTTGGTGACTTGCAATTTTTTTGATGTAATGCATGGTCTATGAATTTTGCACTATCCTATTTCCAGGTCTACAAAAGAACAAAGGTAAAAGCTGTGTTTTGTTGGTTTTTGATAGTATAGATAGCTATTGGAAATAATTAGGACATGTTTAAATAATGCTTAATATTTGGGAAGGTTTGAGGTCAATCAACGCGGGATCCTTTTCATCCTTTATAGGAAGAGGAATGGAAGGAACCTTACTAGGTTGAGAGATAAAGGATGCGAGACATTTATATATATGAAATAGGAGGTAGAACTAAAGCATAAATAGGAGGAATTGAAAGTGTGGGAAGGAGTCTGGGTTTGATATGATGAGGTGGATCATCCTTAGGTTTTATCAACTTGGAAATCATAAATAAAATTTCAATTTCTAGTAGGATAAGACATAACACCTTTTTTATATTTGTAATTTTTGAGGTGTTTAAGGTAAAAAAAAGTTGATGATAAAGTTTCCACAACTTGCTAAAGGATTATATAGACTATGATTGATTGTGATAATTTATCCATTATGAGAAACGTTATAAAAATTAAGTAGAGGGGATAGTTTTTATGGAAGTAAGACAAGAATGTTCTAGCATTACTTGGAATTGATCAAAAGTAGGAATAATAGAGAAGGTGATAGCTAAGCACTTCCTACTAACTTCAACATGAAGGCCAATAGTACATATAGTTGAACAAGTGAAACCATCATGCACCTTAATCACCACATTGGGTTTGTCATAAGTAACTTATTAAAAATGTCTTGTGAAAAGATGTTCTATGTTAATGACATTCACCATACACACATAATCAATAAGGAATCCACACAGACCTTTCCATTAATCTTTGCAATAGTATTGTATAGGGGTAGATATTAGGTGCCTTAATAATCTCCTTAGGATCGAAGGTAATGCAAGGTTCAAGCTTAGGCTTAGGTTTGGGTTTAGATTTAGATTGATCATTATTGGATGTATCACATATATCATCAACATTCAAAGTCTCAAAGTTGGTAAGTTCAACAATCATGGTGGAAGAGGAAGGTAATAGATTGGTTGGCTCGATGGTATTGGTAGAATGAGAAGGTAAAGGATTAGTATGCAATTTAAACTTTAACTTCAAATTTGATAAATAAAATATGCAAGCATAGATCCAAAACACATCAAGAATACATAACAAAAACTAAAAAGAAGTCACAACATAGAAACCCATTACTCACTCAAATATTCATGCGAACATCTAAAAGTTGAAGCGAATCAAAACATACATCCCATAACACACTAATACCATCTATAGATTCTGATCTTCTATATACAAGCTACAACAAACCAACAAACTCTTTGAACATCACTATAACACTATAAAAAACAAAGAAATATATAGACAACAATGACAACAATCCTCTCAAATACGTGATAATATATCTCTTAAGAACATATTTGCATATTATTCTAACATTTCCCAACCTTCGTCTATACCTACATACCATAGTAAAACACCTATATCCACTTCCCATAATATTCAACATCCTTCACTAAATCACACATGTCCAATATCAACATATCCATTGAAACTACCATTAATAGCCTTTCCCACATTGCTTCCTCCTTACAAAAAATTTCCTCCATAACTCAGTCCAAGTTCAACATTCTAACTTGTGACATAGGCAGTCCTTTATCCCAAGATATCATTCATGCCATTATCCCTTAATACATGGAAATAAATCACTTGGAGACATATAATGGCAAAGGTGGTCCCTTGACTCATGTGAAAACACTCCAAACCTTGTATAGTGACTTCTTTAATGATCGTAGACTTAAGGATAAGTTATTTAATATGATATTTAAAGATAAGGTCCTATAATAATTTTGTTCTTTGCCTCCTTATTCTATTGATTCATTTCAAAAATTTGCTAATGTTTTCATTCAAAATCTTGTACATATACATATAATAATTTTTTTATGTATATATGTTTGGATTAAAATATTATATTTATATATGTAATATATGTGTGGCTATATATGATCAAATTGGTTGTGTTTTTAAATCAAATTGGAATTTAATTAAGGAAATTATGTTTTATTTCAAATGACTGAATTTTATGATTTGTGGGATTATTACTTAAACCTTGTTGTGATTTTGTTATTGTTTATTTAGGGGTTAAGTCAACTTTTAGGAATTATATACCATAGGACCGAGAGTTATTTCTATTGTTTTACTTGAGTTTTTATTTGCATGCAAAGTGATATTGATATTGTTCCTGAATTTTGTTCAATCTTAAGCTCTTGGTTTCTATGAACACTTTGAGAATGTATTTATGGCATCATTTTGAGAACTAGTATATGTTCCTTATAGTTTAATGGAACTAATTTTGATCATTATGTTTTATATGGAGATTAGGGTAGATTATCTAGGTGTATAGGTGGGAGTCTCTTGTAATAAGTGTTGGGGCCCAAAAGTATCTACCAGGATCACTTATTCTAAGTAACTTAATAAAGTGATAACATGATACATTAAATGGAGGTTTAAAATGAATTAATAAGACGTGTGTACCTCACCCATGCTTGAATTATAGTATGGACTAGGATGGATTATGAGATTGTTAGAATGATTTTAGAATAACTCAGAGGTGGGGGGGGTGTGAATCAGTTATCCTTAGGTCCAGATGTACCAACATAACTTTTAAACTCTTCAACAAAATTAGATCTATTAATCAATTCAATTGGTATCTATAGAATATATCAATAACATAAATCTTGTAGTCCATTGTTCAAAAGTAATCAACTTGCAAAATATAAAACCTTCAACAACATAATGTTCAAATAACATTCACACAAGTATAACACCAAGATTTAACGTGGAAACCCAATATGGGAAAAACCACCAGTAACATGCTACTAAATTTTTACTCTTCTAAAGTGAGCTCTGTGAGAATCCAACCCTGTTATAGGTTTACATTACACATTGTTACATGTGACCATGCTAAGGGATTTAATCACCCTATTAAGAGTGTCTTGGCTAGAGGGCTTAAGAGCATTCCATTAGAATGTCACCTTGATTAAAGGGTTTACAAAATGATTGTTAGGTCAACCTTGTTTAAATGATTTTGATTGATATAATGGTTAGAAAGTAACAACAGGTTCTGATTTGAAATATACAACTCACATTGCAAATATAGATCCAATACACTCATATGATGATTTACTAACCTTCGTTACCATCTCCATCTCTGATCTGATCAAAGATTTATTCAAGCAATCACCTCAACTCTGTTCATCTCTTCACAACTCTCCTTATCCTTCTGCTTAGATTTGTTAGCCAATAACATCAACCTCTTTCTACACTCTTCATAACCTCACAATTAGGTCATCCTTATGCCTCCTTGATTAGGTAGATTAATATTTTGCCACTTAAACTCTTCCGTAGATCTTAGGTTTAGGTTACCTTCATCGAATCCTTCCATCATTTCTTTCTCCTCCTTATCCTTCTAGATACTTCTCCAAACTTCTCCTTAAATCCATAAGAAAATAGTTTACCATGCATTAAATTCTCTAGATCATTCATTATTAATTTCAACATGTTTTACATATCCCAAGAATTCAACCATGTTGTCATGCCCAAAAGTTGAGCAAAACACAACTACAAATTTTTTCCTAAAACCTACTAACCAAGTACAAACAATCACACTAATGCAACTAAGAAAAGAATACTAACTGACAAAAGGTCGCTATGTGCACGTAAATCAGTGGAGAGAGAAAATAGATGATAGAACATATTGAGGTGTCTATAAACACACAAGGGTCAAACCATACTAGGTTGACCATGTTTAACCAAGTTTGACCAAAAGTCAAACCTCATCAAATAGCTCCAATCCAAGCTACAAGGTTCCTTAGACTACTAGCTTCGATTGGCATGCAAATTGAGATAATTGACTAAAAGTCAACTAGAGTTGACCAAAAGTCAACTAGAGTTGACCAAAAGTCAACTATGCATCGAAGAACATGCAACCAAGCTAGAAGGGTATAAAATGCAACCAAAAATACATGGGCACAAAAATTGAGGCATTTGACCAAGGTTTGACCAAGACTTGACCAAAAAGTCAACTATGCCCAAACGTGACCAACAAGGTTCTACATGGTTAAAACATATCAGGGTAAGGTTTCATGCATGCAAAATGAGATGATGTCCAAGGTTTGACCAAGTTGACCAAAAAGTCAACTGTGCATAAAAATGGCTTTCTAAACATTGCTAAGTGCTACAACATGACAGGGAGCATTGTGCACGCAAATTGAGATGCTTGTCCCAAGTTTGACTAGAGTTGACTAAAAGTCAACTTTGCATGAAAATAAGTCATCCAGTCTAAAACAGTCATAATGACCCGAAAAGTGACCAATAGGGGTTGACAAAAACTCCAAGCCCCTAAAATGTTATCTACCCTAACCAAAGTGATGATCAGAATGCTGAGGCCAAACTAACTAACATTGGTAAGATAATAGATCCAATCATCATTTACGTAAAGGTAAGGTATTCTACCTATTAAGTATTAACCTAATAAAATAGTCAACTTATTAGGATATAAATCTCTTTAAACAAAATATAAATTATTCTATTAAAATTAAACATATTGATAAACGTTTTAATTAAACAAAATAGTACACCAATTTAACTTAAAGAATTATTAGATTAAATTACATCATATGTGCAAATGAATTTCTTTAATTTACAATCTACACTAATCATAATTATATATCTAACTTTAAAGCAATCCCAAATAATCAATTAGATTTTAAACAATTTAACCAAAACATTATTTAAAATTACAAACCTTATAAACACATATAATAACTAATTTTATAATATTAAAATTTAAATAATAAACTATATCTAATAACAAGATAAAACAAAGAAAAAATAATAATAAAAATATACGATTATTTTAAAACATCCCTTGGAGGAAAGCGTTTGCGCAGGGGCTCATGGTACGCACAAGGAGTGGATGAGTGGTAGAGGGAAGAAGTGGGCGGAAGGGTAGAGGGGGAAGCAACGATAGTGGGGTGGGAAGGGGTGGCGTTGAGTGCTGCTCCCGACCACCACACAATGGTGGTGTGGGAGAGCCGGTCTCCACTATCGCCTACTGCGCGCGAGGGTTAGGGGGTTAGGGCTACGACCCGCCCCCGCCCCACATATAGTAAAAAAAAATTAAATTAAAACAATGCCCGACACTTAAAGATTTTTAAGGAAATTAGTTTCCCCTTTTCTTTTTAATATATAGTTTTTTTGGATTTATTAAATGCTATTTAATTAATCATAAATAATATAAATATCACTTTGTTTTATTTTTTATTTATTGGTGAAATTTTAAGTTCCCTGAATATTAAAACATGGGGCATTTAGCCTTATTTTTTTTGAATAAAAATTACATTTTTATGATTGATATTAGAATGCACGTAACCTGTATGAAACAAAATTTTAGTTTGGGCTTTTTTTTTGTAAATTTTTTTAAAAAAATCTAAGTGTAAAAATAAATAAATTTTCACATTTAAATCTCTTATTATGGAATTTAAATTTAACAATTTTCCAAGCAATATCAACTAATAAAAACATAGTGATTTGCTAATTTACACTAGATTAATAAAAAAATTTTAAATAACCATTTATTCAATAATGATGCATAATTGGAAACACATACTTCTTATGATTTGATTTTATGATATCATGAAATTGCATATTAAATTTCTCTAAGGTGCATATAACTCTTACTTATGGCGGCGGCTATCCTCCCAATAGAACACACCACAAATTAGGATTTTTTTTTTCAAATCTGTGAAAATGCAGAGTTTTTTTTCAAAATTTGTTGGTTGTTTTCAATCCAAAATATGCAGATGATCAAGAACACATCCTAAAATTTTCATAAAAATCCATGGTGTTTTCAGATTCTTGAAATTTGTATGGTGGTGCATTCCTTTGGGAGGATAGCCGCGTCCCTTACTTATAACTTTAATAGAAACTTTCAAGCCATTAATTGTCATAATGATTTAAATATTCACAAAACATTATTTCCTCCAAGAATTTTCCTCTATGTATTAATATAAATAAATACTAAGTTTACAATGGAATCTGAGATTCCTAGTTCTAATATATCCTTGAAAAGTAAAATTTTCATCAAGTTTTCAAACTGAAATTTATTCTAAGTCCTCGAATCCTTCTAGCCCTACATCCAACTAGGTACCTGTAGATACAAGGTTGACCACGAAGGCTCACCCCCCAACCTAGGCCTTTTTAAGGCCACCCCTGAGCTAGGGTATCTAGTTTGGAATGTGTACAAACAAGAACTTCCAATATAAAAGATAGCACAAACATGAGATGAAAACACTCAAACAAATTTTCCCAACGAGGTTTTAACAAGAGGAACGGCTCCAAGAGACCCTCTTGGAAATGGGGTAGGGGTAGACTACAAGGAGGAGAACCCAGAACATAGTACAAATTTTCCAAGCCACACATGGACTTGGAAAGACCATCTCCAAGAGATTCGGTCTAACTCTCCTTATGCACCCTAGGTGCCTGTAGGCCATGCTTGACATCATGGGTATCGTGGAAACCCCATGTTTTATCCCTCCAGACATGGGAGACTCTACACATCCTTGGTCTGCTTCCTACTACCCCCTTCAAGGTTACTCCACCCTCCCTAAGGTGAGTAAACCTTGAAGAATCTCATCCCAAAACAATTTACAAAGTAGAAACAACATTTACAAAACTTAAATTTTCAAACTAAAAAAAATATTAAAAAGCCATGGACTCCATTAATGGAGCTCCAAGCTCAAACTCATGCAAGAAATTAACAAAAGATATCACAAGGTCCTACCTTGATCTAAGCAAAGGATGAAAGTTGAAAATACAAAATCCTTCCAAGCTAGTCCTTCCTAAGCTCCTTCAAAACTGAAAAGGTCTCCAAATCTAGAGAGTGGGTGAACACTCAAACTCCTCTCCAAGCTTTCCCTAAATAGGAAAACCTCCTAAAATGTAGGAACTTATCAAAGGAGAGAAAGAAACTTCTATTCCCTTCTTCCCACTTGCCTTCCTTCTCATTAATGAAGTTGAGAGAAAATTTGGGAAGAAGAGAGAGGTTAACCAAAACCTCACAACTCTTCAAATTCGACCAACTTAGAAACCTTGACTTTAGGGGAGTCATAAATGAGTTTTAAGGCTCTTAATAGGCTAAAAATGACCCCTAACCCCTAAGGTACCAATTCGGGTAGCTAAAATTGACCCCAGTTAACCTATGGGAGCCCAAAAGAGCCTTCTAAACTCCACATAAAGTTTACACACGGATTTCAAGTCTTGGTTGACTATCTAGAAACTTCCCAACCCAAGATAAGTTGATTCTACCCTAAGGCTAGACCTTCGTCAAGCCCTTGACCCAATCAAATACAATATACTAACCATGCCAATACTTAAGCCACAATTTTCCAAATTTGGAATATTAATTTAAACAATTGACATGGTTAAGTCACAATTACATTTACTAAATTAAATACACGCATCCAAATCACATTCATGAAATAAAAGACTATACAACAAGGTCCACATTTCTTTATACAAAGAGGGCCTTGGAATGCACGGTATAAACATGGGTTCCAATACTAGATCCCCGCATTTAGATCCATGGTCAACTTATCCTGCACACTCATGCACACATTAGTAGGTCCAATAAACATGATATAAATACAATACATCATCAATACTGCAAGGTTTAAAAACTACGTCTGTAAAATAATCAACTAAGCATAACTTCGATTTCCTAAACCAACTTTTCATCGCAATCATTTTAAACATCATATAACATGATATGTGGCATCATCATAACTAAAACTAAATCAAAACATATAGTATCTCAAGTTTACCCTGATTACATAATTAGGTACCAAAAATATAACATAAGATTCAATAGATCCTCAAATACATAAGTGTCTCAAATAGTCAAGTATGTCTATGAAATAAGTACTAAAAGCATCGAAAACAAAGCAGTATAAATATGACTTTCTAGTAGGTCTCACATCGACCCCCTCTAGGCATGAACCTCCTCCTGGAGTTCATCAAAGAGGTGAGGGTACTATGATATCATCTATGCTACATCTTCCCATGAAGTTGTGACCTCATCATAACAATCCCACTGGACCCTAACTTGGTCCAGCGCCTTGCCTCGAAGTGCCAGGGTCCGTCAGGCTAAAATATGAATGAGCTCCAATGTCAGCTACCCATCTGGCTCTACCTACAAGGCATCCCAATCTATCACATGAGACTCATCATAAACATACTTTCACAAAACTAAAACATGAAACACCTCATGGATGCGTGACAGGCTAGGTGGAAAAGCTAAATGGTAAGCAACTGGTCCTATCCTCTCAAGGATCTCAAAAGGTCCAACAAAATGAGGTGCTAGCTTAGAGCCATTTCCAAAATGGATTGGACTCTTATGCAGTCGCACTCTCAAAAAGACCTTGTCTCCAACTAAGTAAGGTCGATCGATCCTCTTCGCATCGACATACTTCTTCTGTCTATCTTGAGCCTCTCTGAGACACTACCTAATCAAGGTCACCTACTGTTCCATATCTCTAAGTAACTCAAGACCAATAGAAACTCTGTCCTCTATCCTATCCCAAATGAGTGGTGTCTTGCAAGGTCTACCATAGAGAGCCTCGTATAGAGGCATACTAAAGGACGTATGATGCCCATTGTTATAGGAAAACTCCACTAAGTGTAGGTATTCCTCCCATCAGGTCTAATGGTCCATAACATACATGCAAAGCATGTCCTCTAACACCTGGTTGACCCTCTCAGTCTTTACATCTATCTCAAGGTGAAAGGTCATACTAAAATTGAGCCTAGTGCCTAATGCTGCCTATAGTTTTTTCCAAAAGGATGAAGTGAAGAGAGAATCTCGATTTGAGATGATCTTATGAGGTATGCCATGTAGTCTGAAAATATCCTGCAAGAACACCTGTGCCACTGAAGGTTCAGTAAAGGTAGTATGCACTGGTGAAAAATGAGCCACCTTGGTCAACTTGTCAACTGTCACCATGATGGCATCATGATGGTGAGACAACATAGGTATACCAAAAATGAAGTCCATAGATATGGCATCCCATTTCCACACTGGTATCTCATGGGTTTGAAGTAGACCACCTGGATGTCAGTGTTCCACCTTCACCCTCTGGCATTCTAGGCACCTAACTACCAACTCAGTAATCTACATTCTCATGCCTAGCCAATGATATAACTGTCTTAAATTGGCATGCATCTTCTTCACTCTAGGATGTGCTGCATAAGGGGATCTATGGGCCTCTAGCATGAAAAATTCATGCAATCCTTTGGAATAAGGGATGTAGATGCGTCCTCTATGATGTAAGATTCCATCTATCTCCAAGGCATAATCTGCATACATTCCCTCAAGGGTTTTGTGAGATCGAATTAGTTTTCTCACTTCTACATATAACTCATCATCATGCAAGTGATGAAGAATACAATCTCTCAAATTCATGCTTGTAGACAAATAAGAAATATCATGCTATCTCCTACTCAATGCATCTGTGACAACATTGTCTTTCTTTTTGATGTAGTGAACATCAAAATCATATTCACACAAGAACTCCATCCATCTCCATTGCCTAGCATTAAGGTTTTGCTGAGTGAAGATGTACTGTAGACTCTGATGGTCTGAATGAAGTTTGAACCGATGTCCTAAGAGGAAGTTTCACCATCTCTCTAAAGCATGCACTACTACTGCAAGTTTGAGATCATGGGTAGGATAGTTGAGCTCATGAGTTTTTAGTTTCCTAGTCTCATAAGCTATAGCTCACCCATCCTACATAAGAACAACCCCTAAACCATCTAAGGAAGTATCTATGCAAACTACAAACTCTGCTGAAGGCTCTAGCATAGCAAGAATGGGTGCACTGGTCAATTCTCTCTTGAGCTCCTAAAAAGATCAATCACACTTCTCTGTCCACTCAAACTTCTTTCCCTTTCACTGAAGAAAAGTAATAGGGTGTGCCACTCGAGAGAACCCTTGAAAAAACCATTTGCAATAATTGGCTAAACCCATGAAACTTCTCACTTCAGTCACTGAGGTACATGCTGGCCAATTCATGATGGCTTCAATCTTTAATGGGTCTACTAAGATCCCATCGCCACATATCACATGGCCCAAATACTTGACCTCCAATCTAAAGATTGCACATTTTGACAAGCTTCCATAAAGATGATTATCTCTAAGGCACTGTAAAACTTGTCTCGGGTGCTCTTCATGCTCTCTCTCATTCTTTGAATAGATCAAGATTTCATCAAGAAATACCACCACAAACTTGTCAAGGAAAGTATGAAATACTCCATTCATATGACTCATGAATATAGTTGGAGAATTTGTAAGACTGAATGGAACCACGGTGAACTTGTATTGGCCATATTTGGTATGGAATGTGGTCTTGTGGATATCACTATCCACTATCCTCAACTGGTGATACCTCAACTTAAAATCAATCTTGGAGAACAATCTGGCACCCTGAAGCTGATCAAATAGATCATTGATCATAGGAAGTGGATACCGATTCTTGATGGTTACCTTGTTCAACTGTTGGTAACCCATACACAACCTAAGAGATCCATCCTTCTTATTCACAAAGATCACAGGTGCACCCCAAGGAGAAACACTAGGATGAATGTGTCCTTTCTCTAATAGTTCCTCAAGCTGTAACTTGAGTTGATTAAGCTCATTTGTGGTCATCCTATAAGGTGCTCTAGAAACTAGTTCTACTCTTGGTACAAGATCTAAATGAAAGTCTACCACCCTTTGAGGAGGCATACTAGGTAGCTCCAAAGGAAACACATCTACATACTCTTGCAGAATGGAATGGTCATCCAATGAGGTTTCCTGTTCTGCCTCATCTTCCCTATCGCCAAGGGTGATAGAAAAAAATTGATATCCCTTCTGCATGCTTTGTTTAAGCTGCATAGTGAAGATCATATGAAGGGATACGGGCCTCTGGACTCCAGATATCATAGTAGCATTGCCATCATCATCCAAGCATTCGATCAACTTCTTAAGAAAATCTAGTTTGGCCTTGTGAGCATATAACCAATCCATGCCAAGAACTAGTCCATAAGATCCAAGAGGTGTAACTCTGAGGTCTACTAAGGTGGTCAAACCACCAATCTGAATTGGGCACTCCCAAACAAAAGAGGTAAATGATACTCTAGCTCCTGAAGCTAACTCAACTTCCCACCTAATGTCATGCCTAGCTGCTACTAGCTTGCAACACTCCACAACCAATGGAGAAACAAAGGAGTCAGTAGCTCCACTATCAAAAAGGATAGAAACTACACTACCTTCGATCATACATGATGCCTCGATGACTGTAGCCTGATGCTCTTCCTACCGGTTGTCAACTGCTACAAATACTCTGTGGGATTGGACCATGTCCTTAACTATAGGTTCAAACATCATTGCCCACTGACTGCCCTTCTAAGGACATTCCCTAAATATGTGCCCCATGGCACCACAAGTATAACATGGTCCTTGGTTCTGAACCTAAATGTCCTGAGGTTTGGATTGCTGAGATCCTCCTGTCTAAATAGAACCACTATATCCCCCTTTATAGGGCTGATGTGACTATGCTAGGGATGTATAAGGGGCCTAAGATTTCTATCCCTTCTTAGGACCCTGAGATTCCCACTGCTTGGGGTTTGTGCCCTATTGTCCCTATGGTGGCTTCGATGCCTGGCTCCGTTGAGACTACTCCTACTATTGAGGCTATGGGGTTTTCAAATTCCCTGAATTGTTCCTGTGATTCCCTTTCCAAGGGGGCTTCTGATAGCTAGAATTCAAAGGTGTGGAGTTATGATTCTAAGATACTCTATTAATACCCTTAGCTATGACTGCTCTCTCAACTATGTAGTGTAAGTCTCCTGGTGGAGTCATGCATATATACCATGTCGGATAAGGTATGGTTGAATCCATTGACAAAGTGATTAACCTAAAGTTTCTCATCCTTCATGTACTCTACATAAGGGAGGAGATCGAGGAATTTTCTCTCATATTGAGCCACTGAAAGTCCTCACTACTATAGATCATGGAATTTATCTATATGATGCTGTCGGAACTGCTCTGACAAGTATCTGGCCCTAAACCTTTCCAAGAAGGTTTCCCAAGTGAGTGTGTCTATGTCAAAATACCCTTTGAACTCCTCCTGTCTCCATCATGTGGAGGCTATCCCTCTCAAAATATGAATTTCCATATGTGCTTTAAGATTACTCCCATAAGGGTGTAATCCAAATCATCTTCCAAGGCTTATAAGCCAAGATTCAGCCTCTGTACCCTTGATAGATCCTACAAAAGGTGGAGGGTTAAGTCAAAGAAACTCTCTAATCTAAACACCTGTATTAGTAGGTGGTCTCTCAAATATGAAAACCTCATCTCTGGGTGGAGGTTATGGTCCCCTGATGGAACCAAATTTTGGCTCGACCTGAACCTCTACAAATCTAGAAGGATGAATCCTACTATGTTCCCTAACTGAGGACCCATGTCCTCTGTACCCCATTGTACATTCTAGGGTACAACTAGAGGCATATGATCAAGAATGAGTCCTGCAAGATTTTGAAAGGCCTGAAGTAATTCTACATTTTCATTGAGAGGTGGTTCAGGAGGTGGAACATGGTTCTCCTCTCAAACCTCTACCTTTGGCTATACCTCTTCTCGAGATAAGAAGACACATCTATGTCCATGTCTACACCTACATCCATGTCCACACCTATGAGCTAATCAAGTGAGTGGAGGCATCTTACACACATAACAAGACAAAAGGTTAGCAACTACGAAGTGGGTTAGGTTCCCAGGGTTAACTAAACCATGCCCTGATACCAAAATGTCATGCCCAAAAGTTGAGAAAAACACAACTACAAATTTTTTTTCTAAAACCTATTAACCAAGTACAAATAATGACACTAACGCAACTAAGAAAATAATACTAACTAACAAAAGGTCCCTATGTGCATGCAAATAAGTGCAAAGAGAAAATAGATGACAGAAAGTATCAGGGTGTCTATAAACACACAAGGGTCAAACCATATTAGGTTGACAATGTTTGATCAAGTTTGACCAAAATTCAAACCTCATCAAACAGCTCCAATCCAAGCTACAAGGTTCCTTAGACTACTAGCTTTGACCAGCACACAAATCAAGATAGTTGACTAAAAGTCAACTAGAGTTGACTTGTTTGTTCCTCAAACTGGACTTTATGCTTTTAAAAGCAACCAATGCATCTATAGGGTTTTAGAATGGGTTAGATCCAAATATGGAATTCTATTATGGTTGGACCAACTATAGGGACAAGATTGCCCTCTACACTTCTGGCTTTGCAAAACCAAGGAGGGTACTCCTAAACCAATAAAAAAAAGCCTTACTTCAACAATAACAAACTGGATTTGATAGCAACAGATAAATGATAAGAAAATACTAAATGATAACCATTCATTCATTAATTCTCCATTATCATTAGGTGGAATACTACCTTGCAAGTCACTGTACTTAAAGAATTTTGATAGATTTATATCAAAATGTTAGAAATACAAATAGAACCTTTTAATCACTGATCTCTTATAAAAAATCTCCATTGTTGACCAATACCTTATCCATTGGGTAAAACCCTCACAACAAAATTGTGATACATGAACAAAATATATTGAACTTTGATGATCTTGATCCCCTAAAAATAATAATCACCATGTGGTGGATTTTATCAAAGGACTCCTAGATTCACACTACTTATATCCTTATGCAAGACTTAAATAATTTATGCCATATCAAAATTTTATTTAATCTTATCTTGGATCAGAGCTAAAGAATATTAACATATACATAGAATTTATCCATGCAATGAGCTTCATCAATTCATAACTCAAAAATACACAATGGAGAGATATAAACTTTGGATTTTATTCAAATGCTATATCAATATCATGTATACAAAATGCTTTAAAATGCAACTTTCTAGATATTTAACTGAACCAGCAATATTGCTCTTTACAAAAAACTTACCTAATACAGTCTATAGTATCCTAGACTCAAAACTTGTCAGTAAGAATGTTCAAGTTTCGATTCCTACTAAATGATCCTAGTAATGCTTTTATAGAAACAAGGATTGCATACAAGCTTCCAATCTTTCTTACAAAAGACAAAAAGGTGATCATATAAGACAAAGAAGGTAAACATAACACCTTCCTGTTACAATTTTACAACATGGCTTGTGAATATGAGTGCCAAAACTTCAACAATTCCCAAGGGTAGTTCAACTTCTGCCAAGTGTAGAATTTGTGCTTTCTTTAACTGTTTGAGGTTCCCATCACTATTTGATTTTCTTTCAAGGAGTTGAGGCACTGTCACTTGTTCCTTCCTTAGTGGATGTCTCTTCTTCTTTGACACTTTTTGAAAGATATGATGTTTCCCAAGATGTATACATTTCTTCACTTGGCAAATGAAAGGCCAAAACTTCATCCCTTTTTGGTATCAATTTGTCCCAATCAATAACTATTTGGTGTACCTCATTCCTTACATTATTGTAGTGTATTATGGTATCCTATAGTATTTCAATTACATGTACAAAGGGGGTATTGTCTTTTGTACTCAGAATGGCATCTGTTCTATTTGACACTTTTCCATCAACTTTTTCTAGCCATTGATCCCTATCCTTTATAGTTCCATCTGCTTTGACAAGACTAGGAAACATTTGAAAGTTGTCTTGAAAGTATCTTACCCTTAAGACCTCTACCTTTCTCTTCAAACTTTCCCTACTAACTTCAAACTCAAAAAGGGTCTTTAACAAATCTATAAGTATTTGTTAGTTTTATATCGACAATAAATTTATCTTTAATCAAATCAAAGAATGATTTCAACCTATTCTTTCTAGCAACCCACCTTTCCAAAATTGGCTCTATAGTGGCTATCTCTTTCTTAAAAGAGATCAAAATGTTAGACAACTTCTTAGCAACTCTATAAACCTCTCTTGGTTTTACATTTGCAACAAAATGTAGAATTGAGTCCTTTATTCTCTTCTCATATCTTTGTTTCTCCCTTTTCTCTATGTCTTCATCACCTACAGAAGGGGGAAGAGGGGAGAGGGGGTATTCAATGATAGGGCTTGAAGAAGAAGGTCTAGCAAGGGAAGAAGAAATTTGTAATTGCCCTGATGCTTGAAATGGGCCTTTCTCACCTAACCTCTTCTTCAAGTCTACAATTAATGTATCCTTTTTAAATATGCCCTATCTTAACTCCCTACAAGCTTTCAGTACTATTTCCAATCTTAATGTGAGCTCCTCCTTTTCATTGGCCTCCTTTTTTGCCACCCTTTTTGTTAGCTAAAATGTTTCCACTACCATGCCTGATGCCTCAACTAAAGAAGTATCAGTAACCAATTTGACAATTAGGCTCCCTGAATGATCACCCTTGGTAATCTACTTCCCCTTATTATTTTCATTTTTCTTTAGGGACAACATGACCAAGGCTTGATGGTCATTACTAAAAGTGACTCCCTAAATGGCTTGTTCTACCTCCTCCTTGGTCTTGTGAATAGGTGTGGTCTATTTCCTAATTGTATCTAGGACCACTACATCAACTATATCCCATTTTGGAAGGATAAGCACTCCTGAGTTTCTCACCAAGTCTCTCCCGAGTTCTGGAGTAATTTTCTCAAACCTTTCTGTCATTTCTTTTCTTACCTCACTCTCTATTATGTTTAGGTCCTTGTCTAAATTCTCATCATGCCTCTTTTCACATGTTTCTCAAAATTGACTCATGTTTAACTTCCATAGAAACTGCATGAAAGCCCTAGCTTTAACAAAGGCATTATCAGCTAAGAATTCATCACATGCTTGTTTGATTATTGGGTCTAATTTTGTGCCTGCCATCTCTCCCACTATTAAATCTAGTTCAGGTTCTTTTGGTGGATCTAGCACCCCCCTCATTTATCTCCTCATAGGTCATAAAAATTTGACATAGAGATCTCAATTGTTGTACCTTCTCTGTGACCTCTTGATCATCCATGATGTTCAGAGGTGATTGGGAGGGAGAATAATCTTCTTCAACATGTTGAGGCCTCTCTTCTAGATTTTGTCTCTTGGAGGGAGGTGGGGAATCAAGAACATCCTTAGATCATTGTGCCTGAGGTGAGTTTGGAATTTCTACCACCTCTTTGTATTTTTCCACTTGCTGTGATGTGGAAGGGACATCCTCCTTTTTCTTTGTTTGTTCCTACTTGCTAGGTCCTGGTACCACCACATTATAACCAATTTTCTTTTGTACCATGTAATTGCCTGGCAACAATACCTTTGCAAATGTAGGTTTTCTCAATATTGATCAAGCCTTCTCTGGGTTACCCTTCCTGGCTTTCTCCTTTTTTTATTTAGGGTTTAAAAAATACTCTGAAAATGATCCATGAGAGTGTCTATCTTCTTCCCCATAGGATTTATGCTTTTTAGGGGATTATATCCTTGGTCAAACTGCTGGACAAAGTCCAATGTCTTCTTGTATACCAACCATTTTTCATTTTTGATCTCTTGTTCTTGTATATTTGGGAAATTTGGGAATAGAGTTCCTCTACCTTTACCTATGAGAGTGTTCTTCTCAATTTCCCCCAGTTGTGTAATGAATTTTGTAACACCAATCTTGAGAGGTACTTGATATGGTAATATGAATGGAGCCCCTCTGAAACCATATAGTTTAATAATAGTAGAAATAGGGTAGAAAAATAAATACCACCAATTATGCACAATTCTGAGGCCCTTGGCAAACTATTTTGGCTTGACAAGTTCAGCCAAGGCCATTGGGATTCTTGGATTCTGATGGACAAACAATTTCCTTAGTCTAGCTACAAAGCATCTATCAAAATTAATGAAACTATGATCCTCCCTATCCCATGTCATGGTGAGGCTCCACAATTAGACTGACATGTCTTCGCCATCCTTTCATTTCAACAAATCCATCTCCTTCTCAAAGTAACTAGCACCCTTAGACAAGAACATATACATCACGAAAGAATACTAGCAGAAGGGCTTGTCAACTTTTCTTTTCTAAATTCTTATTAGTCCATTATGAATTAAATTAGCAATGAAAGGGGCAAAGTCAAATGTAACTAATAGGTATGGGTGCAAAATTTGGACCATCATGTACATAAAATGTACTGGCATTCTTTCCTCAACATCTTGTCCAAAGACTTGACAAAGTGACTAGTATGCACCTCTTGCTCTTAAGTTAAAATATTCTATTTTGAAAGGGTCCTATGTACTTGGTCCCATAGTAATCATTCCCCCAATCTTGTCACAAAATTCCTTTGTAGGACAACTTTTGAGATAATCCCTTTGTGCATTGTACACTTGTCTCAACTCCTCAAAATCAATTTTTTCTAGGTCATTGGAGGGCTCACTTAGCTTGAAGACCTTCTTGATTTCTTCAGCAGAGATGTTCATTAATAGGTTTCCTTTAGCATCCCTAATTACCCTAGTAATTGGGTCATAACTCTTTGCAACTTGAATCATCAAATCTGCATCTATGAAACAATGGGTACCACAAGCTTTCCTAGGTCAAACTACCATATATTGCTGGTAGGAGGAGGGGCATTTCTCTAACTAAACCCTACCTTGAACAATGCTAAACCAGTGATATTAGAAGTGCCACTTGCATTGATTGTACCAATTTTGGCATCCCTAATATAATTACCTGTATCATACAGGTCATCTGCTACCTTTACCCTAGGGCTCTTTGGTGTTAAACTTTTGGCTTTTACCGTATCACTCATTGAATGAGGTAGTAGTTCTAACAAGTCTTCATGTAAACCCTTATCACTATATTCAATTTTACCAGATAAATCCTTTCTCGGCACCATTCTAGGATTTGAGATTCTTTATAGTTTTTGCAAAAGAAATACAACAAAATTATGATGCTACTAACAGGGAAAAGAATTTTGCAAAAATTTACCAACCTTTTTTACAAATTTCTCAGGAAATGACAACCAGCTTCTACAAATGTTCTCGCTTAATTCTCTACAAATTTTATCTCATTGTATTTCTAGGAATGCATAAATCTTCAATATATTTGCAATCAAAGATAGTCTTTTTAGTAGTTTAGTCCACATGATCTAGCCATTACTTCTATGAGAAATTGAGCTATCACCATTCAAAGGGAAAATTCAATTTTGCACCAATTTTGCTTCAGGTTTGAATTTGGGTCATTGATCCTTCTGAGAAAAAAATCTAATGGCTGTCGCATGATCACAAGGCTTGGAAAGATTTCTTGTGAACATATGACAACTGTCTGATCAAGATGCATCAATGATAAACCATCAATTGAATCACATAAGACCCAATTGACATGTTGGATTTATCTCTACTGTTAGATCCTGCATCTAACAGTTAGCATTAACCTCCCTTTTTAACTAGACATAAAGTAAGGCACCGTGGCCTTGATACCATATCGATGGCTATCGCATGATCACAAGGGCTGAAGAGATTCCTTGTGAATATATGACAACTGTTAGATGTTCCCTTTGGTATTGATACCTTAAGTAACCAGCCCCACTACGCTCAACCAATAAAAAACATCCATGTCACAATATCTAGCAAGCAGATATGCTATTTTTCTTACCGAGTGCTAGTCCCAATGATATTTTCCACATCATCAAATACCTTCATCCAATCAAAAGTGCCCATGTGTATACAACTGGCAGCGAACCCACCTTTTGTAAGCACCTGGGAATAAATTAAGATTGACAACTGTCGCATGATTGCAAGGGCTCAAAAGATTCCTTGTGAACATATGACAACCATTGACTCTCTGTAGAATTGTTAGTCCTACAAAATCCTTCAAGACTCAGCCCATGCACTGGCTTTTAAACAAGATCAATGGCTATTGCATGATCGCAAGGGCCTAAAAGATTTCTTGCAGTCTTGCAACAACCATTGGATCAAGATGAGATTCAAAGCTCATAAATGATGCCGAAACATTAGGAAATAAAATGTTTAGGACCTTAGGAATATTTAAAGATATCATCAGGCTTAGACTTAGGAAAAATTAAAAGGGTCCTAGGTAATATGAAATGTTAATAACATGACCCCGCCTGATGATATAGGAATAAAGCACATGCATTTTAGGATTTTAAGTGACCTGGTAAAAAGTAATGCTCGAATAAAACCTAAAGGAGTGACTTCAGGTTTTCTCTTGAAAGCAAAGGCACTTAGGGTTTTTTTTTCAAACCTGGTCATTTAAAATAGGGCTTCCTAGATTTAAATGAAAACTCTAGGAATTTAGCAAGGTTTTCTAGGTTTTTTGCAATGAATTTTTCTCAGTTTTATGATAATTGGTAGATGTTTCAATTTTGTAAAGAAATGCAAGATTTTATGCTTTGAAAATTGAAGTGCCAATAGTGATTCAATATGGGGATGTATGCCTCTTGCAGGCATGAAAATAATTTAGAATCTTTGGGATAAGCAGACCATCTATTGAAACAAAACAACTAACCTACTCACACAACCTAAAATAAACACACAATTGGAAGGGAAAACTAACTACTGATCATGGATCATGAGAGTACCTTAAGAAAAGTACAACTTAAGGAATTGTCCATGAACTGGCAATTCCATTTCATTTCCAACCAGGTCCTTCAGGATATATGAATCAGGTCCCCATTTTTCACTAATTAGATATGGTCCCAACCAAATGGGATCAAACTTATTGTGCTTGCCCTTATCTTGAAGCTTAGCATTCCACATCAATACCAAATCATTAGCTTTAAAATCTCTGATTATGGTTTTCTTGTCATACAAATTTTTATACTTTAGTTGAGATTTTAAATTTGTATCATGAGCTTCCCTTCTTGATTCATCCAACTGTATCAAATCTTCTAATCTGATCTTCTTCTCATCATCTTGATCATCATCATATAACTAAATGAATTTTTACATCTTTAGTAAGTTATTCTATGGTAACCTGGCATGAATACCATATACCAAGTTGAAAGGAGCACATCCAATGGCCTTCTTGACTATCACTATGCCAACCCACATAGCTAGCTATAGCTTGGAATCCCATGCCTTCTTATTTGTATCTAGAACTCTCTTCAAAAAATTTATCAAGATTTTGTTGCTTGATTCAGGTTGACCATTACCTTGAGGATGATAGGGAGCAGCATATGAAATCTTGATCCCATATTGCAAACAAAAACTAACAAATTCTTTAGATCTAAAACACATAGCATTGTCTACAATCATAACCTCAGGGCATCCAAACCTTATCAGTGATTTTGCATCAAGAAGCCAGTAACCACCTTACTAGTGGCTCTTTTAGTGGGAATTGCTTCCAGCTACTTTGTAAAGTAATTAGTTGCAACCAGGATCCATGAGTGTCCTCCACTAGACTTTTTTGGGATTTCTCCTATGAAGTCCATGCCCCATTTCTGAAAAGGGGCCTCAACTGTTACAGGACTCAGAGGCAAATTGCCACTAAATTTTAGCTTTCCTGAAAACTTCTGGCAAGCATTACATTTTTTGACAAAAGAATGTGCATCTTTGAAGATACTAGGCCACCAAAATCTAGACCTTAGTATTTTATGTGTAGTGGTCTTGGCCATGTAATGGCCACCACACACACCTTCATGCATTTCTTGCAACAAATCTTCAGCCTTGTGAGGATCAACACACTTCAGCAAGACACCTTCATTACTTCTCCACCATAGCTGACCTTTAGTAATTACATACTTCAAAACATGTAACTTCAGAGTTCTCTTTTTGTGGTCATCCATGTTAGAGGGAAGTAACAATTTTTGTTAATATCCAATGATATCTTTATACGATTCACAAAAATCTGAGTCATAGATGTATGGCCTATATTCTTATTCAAGAACATTGATATGGTTAGCATCTAAATTGCTTTGAGCCATAAGTTTTGCTAACCCTAGTCCTCTTACTAGCTTTGTGATCAAGATGTTAATGTTGAACTCCTAAATCTTGTTTATCCACCTGCACCTTCTTCCTGAAACCTCTTTTTGAACCAATATGTCTTTTACAGTGGCACTAGGCACATATGCAATTACAATTTCCCCAACCAAATAGCACCTAATGTTTTTTATAGCCTTGACTAGTGCATAGGCCCGTTTCTCATTTATGTCATACTTTAACTTAGTTACTTGTAAGGATTTTCTGAAGAAAGATATGGGCTATTCAAAACCCTCTGAGTTCTTTTACAACAAGACTGCAACAATAGTATGATATGAAGCAAAGGAAAAAATCTGAATAGGCTTGCTAAAGTCTGGTGATCTCAACATAGGAGCACTTTTAATAGCCTGTTTGATGTCAGAGAAAGCTTTCTTGGCCTCTTCACTCCACTCAATTTTTGCATTATTTTTAAGTATCTTGGAGATAGGGACATTGATCTCAGCAAAGTTTGTAACAAATCTTCTGACAAAATTTATCTACCCAAAGAAGGATTGGATACCCTTGACATTTCTTGGTAGTGGCACTTTGTCAATTGCTGCCACCCTTTCAGGATCAATCCTGACTCCATCTTTGGATACAATGTGGCCCAAAAGTTTACCCTCAGTCACCCCAAAAGAACACTTCATTGGATTAAGGGAAACCCCATATTCTAGAGCTCTTACAAATTTTTTTTCCAAGTGGCCACAATGTTGATCCTTCCTTTCTGAGTAAGCTATTAAATCATCCTAATAAACAACAAGAAATTTGTTTATAAAATCTACAAATTGTACATCCATGGCTCTTTGAAAAGTAGCCCCAATATTGGTTAAACCAAAAGGAATCCTAACATATACATAAATACCCCATGGAGTAGTGAATGCAATTTTGAACTGTTCTGTCTCTTTGACAACAACCTAATTGTAACCTAAAAATCCATCCATCATGGACATTAATTAAGACCCAGTAACCCTTTGTGACATGGATTCCATGTTTGGTAGACCATAATTATCTTTCAAGGAATTTATCTTCAAATTTCTAAAGTCCACACAGAGTCTGATGTCTCCATTCATTTTTCTCACTAGGACAAGGTTAGAGACCCATGTTGAATGTCTAATAGGCTGACTGATGCCTGTATCACTCATATTTTTTAACTCATCTTGCATCTTGGGTGCCAAAGTAGGGTTGACAGGTCTTATCTTTTGTCTGAAAGGTTTGGTATTATTCTTCAAAGGGATTTCATGCTAAAATAAATCTTCTCTATATGATTTTAAGTCATCATAAGACCAAGAAAAGACATGCCTATATTTCCTAAGAAGGTTTATCAGTGATTTTCTTATTTTAGGGGTCAGACTTCCCCTAATATATACATTTTTTGGGGCTTCCCCTATCCCTAAGTTTATTTCCTCCACACCTTTAGGTTTTCTCAAAGGATCTATTTGAAAAGTGCTATCATGATTATCAAATACTCTTTCTAGCACTACCAAACCCTTTGGGATGCTATTTGATTCAAGCTGCAAGACTTTTTTGCCAAGGAAAGTTTCCTGATTGTCTGATGTTTTAACATACTCAGCAAAATTTATTTCCCTATCACCAAAATTTGCATCATAATGCAAGAATCTTAAAATATCTAAATCATCATAAAAAACTTGCCGGTTTTCAAAATTGTCTGGTATGGATGGGCTAGTTTGAATCTCAATCTTAGATATCCCTACAAAAGTGATATCCTCTAGCCTTAAAGAAATGTTAACCAGTAAGTCAACCATCCTATTATGGCCTCTATCCATCCAATCAATACAAAAGGAATCACAGTGGTCTATCTTATCCTAAACAACATTCTTATATTATCTTAATGTCTTGTTTCTTGATGCATATTTGGATCTCACTTGAGACACAAATAATTTTGAATCTCCAATAACTCTGAGATTTTCAATTTTATGTTTTGAGGCTAACCTCAAACCTATCAATAAAGCCTCATACTCTACAATGTTATTGGTACAAGTAATAGCAAGGTAAAAGAAAAATTAAAAGTTTTTTCAATAGGAGAAATCAATAACACACCTGCACCAGACCCTTCTTTATAACTTGCACCATCAAAATACATGGTCGAGAGGTCATTTTGACTTATAACATTAATTTCTTCCTTAGATAAGAGATGAGATTCATCCTTATTTTCATTTTCTCTACTCTGTACTTGAAAGGAGTTTATATCAGTATCGAAGAAATAATTCATGTTATTATCATTAGTTTCTTCCTCAATCATATGAAGCTTACCATCTGCATTGCCAATAGTCCTATTTCTTAGAATATAATTACTTCTAGCCTGTGTCACCATATAAGTAGTGATTTGGGCTATCTCTTGGTCATAAGGTCTTCTTAATGTAATAGGTTCTTCAACCTTTTTTGTGTTACTATTTATATCGTCAATTTCTTCCCCATCTTCATTAGAAAAGACTTGCTAATGGTAGGCTTCTCTTCTGCTATGAGAATTATTCACATCCTGATTTTCACTTTCCTCTTTAGAGTCAACTTCTTCAAATAATTTAGCAAAATTCATGCCACGTCCTTTGTCATCATATGATTCATCATCTTCCTCTCTTTGTTCATCATTTTCAGACATACTTTGAGAGATCACATAATAATTTGAATCATGTGGGGATTGGCATGTAGTACACCATGGAACCTCATCAGTCATGCTGAATGAATATTTTTGAAAAGGGTTAGGGGTCTTATCATTAGGCTTTAGGTCCTTTCTTTTTGGAACAATAGGTTTCCCATCCTTCCATTGTGTATGGTAGAGAAAATTCTGCAACCTAGGCTACCTGTTGAAATTATTGGGAGGAGGCCTATCATTTCACTGAAACTTATTTTTATTCTCATTTGGCTCTAGATCCTTTAAGGCTTTTAGGATTTGCTTGAGGTTATCATCTTCCCTAGGTTTTATATTGGTAGGTTTATCAACTTCTTTCTTTCCAAACCTAGGGGGTTTAGGATCTTCTCTTTTCCCTAATTTTCCAGATACTCTTCTATTGCTTTCAATATTCACTACAACTATTTGACCTTCCCTAATAGTTCTAGGGTTTTTATCTCTAAGTAAGTATCCCATCTTGGTATCAAAAGCATTCAAATATGTTTCCAAGCACACCTTCTCATATAATCTCATGACTTGGAAGAGTTTGTGCATTGCCTTTTGAAATCTCACATTGAACTCAAGGACTTATTCATTTTGGTTTTTCTTTATATTGTTGAACTCATTCAACATGAAACCCTCATTGGTCTTATCACCATACTGGTCTTTGAAAAAATTAATGAAATCATCCCAAGGCCCAATACAATCATAAGGAAGCCCTCTAAACCAACCCCTTGCATCCTTAGTCAAAGAATAAACAAATAATTTCATGATTACATCTTCATGCTCTATTTCATAATCATCAATCATATCAATGAATTTCTTTAAATTCTCTTCACAAGTGACAACATTGTTACCAATGAATTTAGGCAACTCTTCTCTAATTTCCTTAGGAATTAAATTAGGGAAACCTGGAATATTAGTAAAGAGGAGTTGTCTATACCTTTCTATATGAACTGGTCTCCTCTACAGTGATCCATCAATCTAGGAGGTAGAAGCTTTATTACTTTCTATGTTAGCAATATTTGCAGCAATTACTAGTGTGACAATGGTAGCCTAGGTAACAGAATTTCCAATGTTAGCATTAGGTGTTATCATAGGGTTAATTGTAGTTGAGGGGCCAAGAGACTGTCTAATAAAATCCACTTTCTTCTTCATTTCCAAAGTAGTAGCCTCAATTTCTGCTTTCTCTAGTTCTTTAGCTATAATCTCATTTTCTCTTTTAGCCCTCTCTACATCATTATCCAATTTGGATAATTTATCCAAAGGGATCTTTTCAGTGATAGGTTCATTTATTTGGATCCCTATTGAGACTTGCTTTCCCTTATCCTTAGGTTTCCCAACTTTGGTAGTGAGTTGGATAATAGGTTGTTCATCAACTTTCTTGGGGGCTCTAACAACATTTATAGCTTTTAAGGTTAACAGGTGCCTTCTCAATTGATCTACCCTAATTTGAGCTTGTCTTATCTCAGCTTCCTTTTCCATTTCCCTCTCCTTTATGATATCAATTTGTTCATGGATCCTTTTTCTAAGTTAGAAACTTCTTCAAAACTATCCTCAGAATCTGGGAGGGTGGTTTCAGATTCTGAAGTTTCAACCAAGAACTTGGTCGTTCACCTCCAGGATTATGAGGGATTTTAGAAGGATAAGTTCCCTGGGTTGGGGGATCATTTCTTCCTTCTAAACCCCTAATCTTACTTCTTGACCTTCTATTTTATCCTTGAGGCTCCATGTCTGGGAACATTTTCTTCCTGTGATGTACCTCATCATTTTCTTTAGAATGATGAGAATAGTAATTGTCATATGCTCCTAGACCTAAATCTACTACCTCCTCATATTCAAAGGCATTTCCTTCTTGGTCACGATGAAGGTTATTATTCTCATTTGTATTCTTCTTTTGTCTCCATGCCTAAGACATATCTCTATCACCCTAATTTCTTCTAGGCTGACAGAGTCTAGAAGTACTTGGAAGTTCACCTTCTAGTCTATTTTCAGGATGATTCTTCCTCCAAGTCCTAGTATTTATCTGACTCATACTTGAAAGTGTGTGAAGTGATCCTTAAATTTTTATTTTCTTTTACTCAACACTATTGCAAAGATTCTCAAAGTCACCACCAACACAAGTTTGGAATTATTTTCACAAACTTAACAAATCAGGGTATTCATTACTTGGAAGGAAATCAGTGAAAGAGTTTATAAAAAATAGATGCAAAGCTTGCTAAGATTTTCAAGATGATGCAAAAATCCAAAGCTTGCAAATAACTCTCTATTTTTCAATGGTACTTACTAGTTCTGACAAATAAGAAGGCCAGGAGTCTAGCTCAACTTGTACCTCCATTATTTGATATCAAATTTATAACACCAGAGATCTAAAATTCAGATTTATCATAGTTATTTCATCTCTATTCCCCAGCATAGTCACCATTTTGTTGGTTCCTCAAACTGGACTTTATGCTTTTAAAAGAAACCAATGCATCTATAGGGTTTTAGGATGGGTTAGATCCAAATATGGAATTCTATGATGATTGGACCAACTATAGGGACAAGACTGCCCTCTGCACTTTTGGCTCTACAAAACCAAGGAGGGTACTCCTAATCCAGTAACAACAAGCCTTACTTCAACAATAATAGACTGGATTTGATAGCAACAGATAAATGATAAGAAAATACTAAATGATAACCATTCATTCATTAATTCTCCATTATCATTAGGTTGAATACTACCTTGCAAGTCACTATACTTAAAGAATTTTGATAGATTTATATCAAAATGTTAGAAATACAAATAGAACCTTTTAAGCATCAATCTCTTATAAAAAAGCTCCACTACTAACCAATACCTTATCCATTGGGTAACACCCTCACTGCAAAATTGTGATATATGAACAAAATATATTGAACTTTGATGATCTTTATCCCCTGAAAATAATAATCACCCTATGGTGGATTTTATCAAAGGACTCCTAAATTCACACTACTTACTTA
Source organism: Chamaecyparis obtusa (assembly GCA_027943335.1). Lineage (NCBI taxonomy): Eukaryota > Viridiplantae > Streptophyta > Pinopsida > Cupressales > Cupressaceae > Chamaecyparis > Chamaecyparis obtusa. Next base: position 105,251 of record BSBK01007726.1, read on the forward strand.
TATCCTTATGCAAGACTTAAAGAATTTATACCATATCAAAAGCTTATTTAATCTGATCCTGGATCAGAGCTAAAGAATATTAACATATACATAGAATTTATCCATGCAATGAACTTCATCAATTCATAACTCAAAAAGAAATACACAATGGAGAGATATAAAATTTGGATTTTATTCAAATGCTATATCAATATCACATATACAAAAAGCTTTAAAATGCAACTTTCTAGATATTTAACTGAACTAGCAATATTGTTGTTTACAAAAAACTTGCCTAATACAGTCTATAGTATCCTAGACTAAAAACTTATTAGTAAGAATGTTCAAGTTTCGGTCCCTACTAAATGATCCTAGTAATCCTTTTATAGAAACAAGGATTGCATACAAGCTTTTGATCTTTCTTACAAAAGACAAAAAGGTGCAGATATAAGATAAAGAAGGTAAATATAACACCTTCCCATTACAATTTTACAACATGGCTTGTGAATATGAACACCAAAAAATTCAACAATTCCCAAGGGTAGTTCAACTTCTGCCAAGTGTAGCATCTATGCTTTCTTTAACTATTTGAGGTTCCCATCACTGTTTTCTTTTCTTTCAAGGGGTTGGGGCACTACCACTTGTTGCTTCCTCAGCAGATGTCTCTTCTTCTTTGGCACTTCCTGAAGGATATGTTGTTTTCCAAGATGTATAAGTTTCTTCACTTGGCCAATGAAAGGCCATAACTTCATCCCTTTTTGGTAGCAAATTGACCCAATCAGAAACTACTTGGTGTACCTACTTCCTTACATTAGTGTAGTGTATTATGGCATCCTGTAGTATTTCAATTAATTTTACAAATGGGGTATTGTCTTATGTACTCAGAATGGCATCTGTTCTAGTTGACACTTCTCCATCAATTTGTTCTAGCCATTGATCCCTGTCCTTTATAGTTCCATTTTCTTTGACAAGACCAGGAAACATTTGAAAGTTGTCATGAAAGTATCTTACCCTTAAGACCTCTTCCTTTCTCTTCAAACTTTCCTTATTGACTTCAAACTCAAATAGGTATTTAACAAATCTATAATTATTTTTTAGTTGTATATCCACAATACATTGATCTTTAATCAAATCAAAGAATGATTTCAACCTTTTCTTTCTAGCAACCCACCTTTCCAAAACTGGGTCTACAGTGGCTATATCTTTCTTAAAAGAGATCAAAATGTTAGACTACTTCTCAGAAACTCTATAAACCTCTCTTGGTTTTACATTTGCAACAAAACGTAGAATTGAGTCCTTTATTCTTTTCTCATATATTTTTTTCTCCCTTTGCTCTATGTCTTCATCACCTATAGAAGGAGGAAGAGGGGGGAGAGGGTATTCAATGATAGGGCTTGAAGAAGATGGTCTAGTAGGGGAAGAAGAAATTTGCAATTAACCTGATGCTTGAAATGGGCCCTGCTTAGCTAACCTCTTCTTCAAGTCTATAATTAATGTATCCTTTTCAAATATGCCTTGTCTTAAATCCCCATAATCCTTTAGCACTATTTCCCGTCTTAATGTGAGCTCCTCCTTTTCCTTAGCCTCCTTTTTTGCCACCCTTTCTATTACCTAAGTTGTTGCCACTTCCATTCCTGATACCTCAACTAAATAAGTATCAGTAACCCTTTTGACAATTAGGCTCCCTGAAAGATCACCCTTGGTAATCTTCTTCCCCTTATTATTTTTATTTTTCTTTAGGGACCACATGACCAAGGCTTGATGGTCATTACTGAAAGTGACTCCCTTAATGGCCTGTTCTACCTCCTCCTTGGTCTTGTGAATAGGTGTGGTCTATTTCCTAACTGCATCCAGGACCACTACATTAGCTTTATCCCATTCTGGAAGGATAAGCACTATTGAGTTTTTTTCCAAGTCTCTCCCCTGTTCTAGAGTGATTTTCTCAAACCTTTCTTTCATTTCTTTTCTTACCTCACTCTCTGTGATTTTTAGGTCCTTGTCTGGATTCTCCTCATGCCTCTTTTTGCATGTTTCTTAAAATTGACTCATATTTAACTTCCATAGAAATTGCATGAAAGCCCTAGCTTTAACAAAGGCATCATCAGCTAAGAATTCATCACATGCTTGTTTGATTATTGTGTCTAATTTTATGCCTGCCATCTCTCCCACTATTAAATCTAGTTCAGGTTCTTTTGGTGGCTCTGGCACCCCCTCATTTATCTCCTCATAGGTCATAAAAATTTTACCTAGAGAACCAAATTGTTGTACCTTCTTCATGACCTCTTGATCATCCATGATGTTCAGAGGTGATTGGGAGGGAGAATAAAATTCTTCAACATGTTGAGGCCTCTCTTCTAGCTTTTGTCTCTATGAGGGAGGTGGGGAACCATGAACATCCTCAGATGGTTGAGCCTAAGGTGAGTCTAGAATTTCTACCACCTGTTTGTATTTTTCCACCTACTATGATGTGGAAGGGACATCCTCCTTTTTCTTTATTTGTTCCTACTTGCTAGGTCTTGGTACCACCACATTATAACCAATTTTATTTTGTACCATGTACTTGCCCGAGAGAAATAATTTTGCAAATGTAGGTTTTCTCAATATTGATTGATCCTTCTCTAGGTTACCCTTCATGGCTTTCTCCTTTTTCTCATTTAGGGTTTGAAAAATACCCTAAAAATGATCCATGAGAGTCTCTATCTTCTTCCCCATAGGATTTATATTTTTTACAGGATCATATCCTTGGTCAAACTATTGGACAAAGTCTAATGTCTTCCTGTATACCAACCATTTTTCCTTTATGATCTCTTTTTTTTGTATATTTAGGATATTTCTGATGATATCCTTAGGGAAGTTAAAAATGTGATTTATCAAAGAGCACCTGACCTTTATCTTAAACATTTCATTGTAAAACCCTTCTAGGTTTGTTGTTCTAACAATTGATGTAGCCATATGATATGGTGCTAGGACTTGATCCATATGAAGCCATCCACCCTTTTTAATTATAAACTGGTGTGCAATTGTAACATTTGGGAACAAAGTTCCTCTACCTTTACCCGTGAGAGTGTTCTTCTCAATTTCCCCTAGTTGTCTAATGAATTCTACAACACCAATCTTGAGAGGCACTTGATATGGTAATATGAATGGAGCCCCTCTGAAACCATATAGTTTGATAACAGTAGAAATAGGGTAGAAAATGAAATCCCCCCAATTATGCACAATTTTGAGGCCCTTGGAAAACTCTTATGGCCTGACAAGTTCAACCAAGGCTATTGGGATTCTTGGGTTCTCATGGACAAACAATTTCCTTAGTCTGGTTGCAAAGGATCTACCAAAATTAATGAAACTATGATCCTCCCTATCCCATGTCATGGTGAGGCTCCACAACTAGACAAGCATGTCTTCACCATCCTTTTGTTTCAACAAATCCATCTCCTTCTCAAAGTAACTGGCACCCTTAAAAAAGAACATATACATCATGAAAGAATACCAACAAAAGGGCTTGTAAAATTTTCTTTCTCAATTCCTATTAATCCATTATGAATTAAATCAGCAATGAAAGGGAAAAAGTCAAATGTAACTGATAGGTATGGGTACAAAATCTGGACCATCATGTACATAAAATGTACTGGCATTCTTTCCTCAACATCTTCTCCAAAGACTTGACAAAGTGACTAGTATGCACTTCTTGCTCTTAAGTTGAAATATTCTATTTTGAAAGGCTCCTGTGTACTTGGTCCCATAGTAATCATTCCCCCAATCTTTTCACAAAATTTCTTCATAGGACCACTTCTAAGATAATCACTTTGTGCATTGTACACTTGTCTCAACTCCTCAAAATCAATTTTTTCTAGGTCATTGGAGGGCTCACTTAGCTTGAAGACCTTCCTAATTTCTTCAGCAGAGATGTTCATTAATAGGTTTCCTTTAGCATCCCTAATTACCCTAGTAATTAGGTCATAACTCTTTGCAACTTGAATCATCAAATCTGCATCCACAAAAACATTGGGTACCACAAGCTTTCCTAGGTCAAACTACCATATATTTCTTGTAGGAGGAGGGACATTTCTCTGACTAAACCCTACCTTGAACAATGCTAAACCAGTGATACCAAAAGTGCCACTTGCATTGATTGTACCAATTTTGGCATCCCTAATATAATTACTCGTATCATACAGGCCATTTGCAACCTTTACCCTAGGGCTCTTCGGTGTTAAACTTTTGGCTTTTACCATATCAATCATTGAATGAGGTAGTAGTTCTAACAAGTCTTCATGTAAACCCCTATCGCTATATTCAATTTTACCAGATAAATGCTTTCTCGATGCCATTCTAGTGTTTGAGATTCTTTATAGTTTTTGCAAAAGAAATACGATAGAATTATGATGCTACTAACGGGGAAAAGAATTCCACTAAAATTTACCAACCTTTTTTAGAAATATCTTAGGAAATGACAACTAGCTTCTACCAATCTTCTTACATAATTCTCGACAAATTTTATCTCATGTTTCTAAGAATGCGTAAATCTTCAATATATTTTCAATCAAAGACAGTCTTTTCAGTAGTTTACTCCACACGATCTAGCCATTACTTCTCTAAGAAATTGAACTGTCACCATTCAACAGGAAAATTCAATTTCGCACCAATTTTGCTTTAGGTTTGAATTTGGTTCCTTGATCCTTTTGAGAACAAAATCTAATGGCTATAGCATGATTACAAGGCTCAGAAAGATTCCTTACAAATATATGACAACCATCTGATCAAGATGCATCGACGGTAAACCATCAATCGAATCACACAAGACCCACTTGACATGTTGGATTTATCTCTACCATTAGATCCTGCATCTAACAGTTAGTATTAACTTCCCTTTGTGACTAGACATAAAGTAAGGCACCTAGGCCTTGATACCATATCGACGACTGTCACATGATCACAAGGGCTTAAGAGATTCCTTGCAAACATACGACAACTGTTAGATCTTCCCTTCGCTATTGTTACCTTAAGTAACCGGCCCCACTAAGCTTGACTAATCAGAAACATCCACGACACAATATTGAGTAAGTGAATATGCTATTATTTCTTATCGACTGCTAGTCCCAATGACATTTTCTACATCAACATTTACCTTCATCCAATCAGAAGTGCCCATGTGTATAAACCTAGCAGTGGACCCACCTTTTGTAAGTGCTTTGGAATAAAGTAAGATTGATGACTGTCGCATGATTGCAAGGGCTCAAAAGATTCCTTGTGAACATACGACAACCATTGATTCTCTACAGAATTGTCAGTCTTGCAAAATCCTTTGAGATTGGGGCCATGTACTGGCTTTTAAACAAGATCAATGGCTGTTGCATGATCGCAAGGGCTTAAAAGATTCCTTGTGGTCTTGCGACAACCGTTGGATCAAGATGAGATTCAAAGCTCATAAATGATGTCGAAAGATTAGGAAATAAAATGTTTAGGACTTTAGGAATATTTAAGGATATCACCGGGCTTAGACATAGGAAAAATTAAAAGGGTCCTAGGTAATATGAAATGTTAAGAACATGACCCTGCCTAATGACATAGGAATAAAGCACATGCATTTTAGGATTTTAAGTGACCTTGTAAAAAGTAACACTCGAATAGAACCTAAAGGAGTGACTTAGGGTTTTCTCTTGAAAGAAAAGGCACTTAGGGTTTTTTTTCAAACCCGGTCATTTGAAATAGGGCTTCCTAGATTTAAATGAAAACTCTAGGAATTTAGTAAGGTTTTTTGGGTTTTTGCAACAATTTTTTCTCAATTTTATGATAATTGGTAGATGTTTCAATTTTGTAAATAAATGTAAGATTTTATGCTTTGAAAATTGAAGTGCCAACATGACCAAAAGTAAACTATGCACCGTAGAACATGCAACCAAGCTAGAAGGGTATAAAATGCAACAAAAAATACTTGGGCATGCAAACTAAGGTGTTTGACCAAGGTTTGACCGAGAGTGACCAAAAAGTCAACTATGCCCAAACATGACCAACAAGGTTCTACATGGTTAAAACATGTCAGGATAAGGGTTCATGCATGTAAACTGAGACAATGTTCAATGTTTGACTAAGTTGACTAGAAAGTCAACTGTGCATAAAAATGGCTTTCTAAACATTGCTAAGTGTTACAACATGATAGGGAGCGTTGTGCACACAAACTGAGACACTTGTCCCAGGTTTGACTAGAGTTGACCGAAAGTCAACTGTGCATGAAAATAAGTCATCTAGTCTAAAACAGTCGTAATGACCCTAAAAGTAACCAATAGGGGTTGACAAAAACTCCAAGCCCCTAAAACATTATCTACCCTAACCAAAGTGATGATCAGAACACTGAGTCCAAACTAACTAAAATCGGTAAGATAATAGATCCAATCATCATTTACGTAAAGGTAAGGTATTCAACCTATTAAGTATTAACCAAATAAAATAGTCAACTTATTAGGATATAAATCTCTTTAAACAAAATATAAATTATTCCATTAAAATTAAACATATTGATAAATGTTTTAATTAAACAAAATATTACACTAATTTAACTTAAAGAATTATTAGATTAAATTACATCATATGTGCAAATGAATTTCTTTAATTTACAATCTACACTAATCATAATTATATATCTAACTTTAAAGCAATCCCAAATAATCAATTAGATTTTAAATAATTTAACCAAAACATTATTTAAAATTACAAACCTTATAAACACATAATAACTAAGTTTATAATATTAAAAGTTAAATAATAAATTATATCTATTAATAAGATAAAATAAAGAAAATAATAATAATAATAAAAATATGTGATTGTTTTAAAATGCCCCCCCAGAGCAAAGCGTTTGCACAGGGGCCGCACATGCTCATGGCACGCGCAGCGAGTGGAGGAGTGGCAGAGGGAAGAAGGAGGTGGAAGGGTAGATGGGGAAGCGACGACAGTGGGGTGGGAAGGGGTGGCGTTGAGTGTTGCCCCCGACCACCACATAGTGTTGGTACAAGAGAGCCGGCCTCCGCCGCTGCCCATTGTGCTCGGGGGTTAGGGCTTCGGCCCGCCCCCGCCCCACATATAGTAAAAAAAATTTAAATTAAAATAGCACCCAACGCTTAAAGATTTTTAAGGAAATTAATTTCCCCTCTATTTTTTTTAATATATGGTTTTTTTGGATTTATTAAATGCTATTTAATTAATCATAAATAATTTAAATATCACTTTATTTTTATTTTTTTATTTACTGGTGTAATTTTAAGTTCCTTGAATATTAAAATAGGGGGCATTTAGCCTTAGTCTTTTTGAATAAAAATTACATTTTTGCGATTGATATTAGAATGCACATAACTTGTATAAAACAAAATTTTAGTTTGAGCCCTTTCTTTTGTAAAAAATTTCAAAAAAAATCTAAGTGTAAAAATAAATAATTTTTCACATTTAAATCTCTTATTATGGAATTTAAATTTAACAATTTTCCAAGCAATATCAACTAATAAAAACATAGTGATTTGCTAACTTACACTAGATTCATAATTGTTTTTTAAAATAACCATTTATTCAATAATGATGCAAAATTGGAAAGACATACTTCTTATGATTTGATTTTACAAATATCATGAAATTGCATATTAAATTTTCTAAGGTACACATAACTCTTACTTATAACTTTTATAGAAAATTTCAAGCCTTTAATTGCCATAATGATTTGAATATTCACAAAACATTATTTCCTCCAAGAATTTTCCTCAATTTATTAATATAAACAAATACTAAGTTTACAATGGAATCTGAGATTCCTAGTTTCGACATATCCTTGAAGAGTAAAATTTTCATCAACTTTTCAAACTAAAATTTACTCTAAGCCCACAAATCCTTCTAGCCCTGCATCCAACTGGGTACCTATAGATACGAGGTTGGCCACGGAGGCTCACCTCCCAACCTAGGCCTTTTTAAGGCCACCCTGAGCTAGGGGATCTAGTTTGGAATGGGTACAAACAAGAACTTCCAACATAACAGATAGCACAAACATGAGATGAAAACACTCAAACAAATTTTCCCAATGGTGTTTTAACAAGAGGAAGGGCTCAAAGAGACCCTCCTAAAAATGGGGTAGAGGTGGACTACAAGGAGGAGAAGCCACAATATAGTACAAATATTCCAAGCCACACATGGACTTGGAAAGACCATCTCCAAGAGATTCTCTCTAACTCTCCTTATGCCCCCCAGGTGCCCATAGGCCATGCTTGGCATCATGGGTATTGTGGAAACCCCATGTTTTATCCCTCCACGCATGGGAAACTCTACCCATCCTAGGTTTTCTTCCTACTACCCCCTTCAAGGTTACTCCACCCTCCCTAAGGTGAGTAAACCTTGAAGAATCCCATCCCAAAATGAATTTACAAAGTAAAAAAAACATTTACAAAACTTAAATTTTTAAACTTAAAAAAATATTAAAAATCCATGGACTCCATCAATGGAGCTCCAAGCTCAAATTCATGCAAGAAATTAACAAAAGATATCACAAGGTCCTACCTTGATCTAAGAAAAGGATGAAAACCTCTCTCCAACCCCTCCCCAAGCTTTCCCTAAATAGGCAAACCTCCTAAAATCTAGGAACCTATCAGAGGAGAGGAATAAACTTCTAGTCCCTTCTTCCCACTTTCCTTCCTTCTCATTAATGAAGTTGAGAGCAAATTTGGGAATAAGAGAGAGGTTAACCAAAACCTCACAACTCTTCAAATTCGACCAACTTAGAAACCTTGACTTTAGGGGAGTCATAAATGAGTTTTAAGGCTCTTAATGGGCTAAAAATGACCCCTAATCCCTAAGGAACCAACCCAGGTAGCTAAAATTAACCCCAGTTAACCTATGAGAGCCCAAAAGAACCTCCTAAACTCTAGCTAAAGTTTACACATGGATTTCAAGTTTTGGTTGACTATCTAGAAACTTCCTAACACAAGGTAAGTTGATTCTAACCTAAGGCTAAACCCTAGTCAAGCCCTTGACCCAATCAAATACAATATACTAACCATGCAAACACTCAAGCCACAATTTGCCAAATTTGGCACATTAATATAAATAATTGACATGGTTAAGTCACAATTACATTTACTAAATTAAATACATGCATGCAAACTACATTCATGAAATAAAAGACTATACATCGAGGTCCACGTTTCTTTATACAAAGAGGACCTTGGAATGTACGGTATGAACATAGGTTCCAATAGTGGATCCCCACATTTAGATCCATGGTCAACTTATCCTGCACCCTCATTGTACACATTAGTAGGTCCAATCAACATGATATAAATACAATACATCATCAATACTACAAGGTTTAAAAACTACGTCTGTAAAACAATCAACTAGGCATAACTTCGGTTTCCTAAACAACTTTTCATCACAATCATTTTAAACATCATATAACATCATATGTGACAACATCATAACTGAAACTGAATCAAAACATATAGTATCTTGAGTTTACTCTGATTACATAATCAGGTACCTAATATATAACATAGGATTCAATAGATCCTCAAATACATAAGTGTCTCAAATAGTCAAGTATGTCTGTGAAATAAGTATTGAAAGAATGGAAAAAAAAGTAGTATAAATATGACTGTCTAGTAGGTCTCACATATGTCATCTATGATTATCAATTCCTTCACAAACTATAAATTACCAACACTCTGTCAATACTATGTTCATCTACTCGGTCATTATTGGATATCTCGGTCATTGCTAAAAAACTATTCTACTCGAAAAACACCATCTTCACTCGGTTAATTATCTGATAGTTGAAAATTACTATTGCTTTGTTGACACTAAATCTTCTCGGCTTATACTCGCCCTCAGTAGACTCTAGCATACTTGGCTTAAACTAAATTTCTTCTCTTTCTCTTAGTTAAGCCTATGCTTCAAATCTATTGACATCTCTACTTAGTGTTAAAGATAAACAACACATTACCTTGTCAATGTGCCAACTAATCAAGTACCCATTGAAGTATTATGTAGCTCAACATTTCCTTAGGTCCTCTTGTTATCTCCTCTTTTCAAATCCTCTTCATCAGTCAAAAGATATGGTACTCTACTAGATACCAATTGTCTTACTAGTTAAGGTTTGATATCAATGACAATATAACAATTATTTCAATTGTAGTTTCCAACATGAGATGTGTTTTATTACAACTGATTGAGTATCTTAAGGAAGAGATTGACAACTGATTGAATACTTCAAAGATAAAGATTGATGATCACCAAGCTAAAAAGGTATATGTGATACATTAAATCAGTTATTATATTGTCATTGATGTCAACAAGTTTTGACTGCACTTATCATGATAGTTACAAACATCTAAAGAAGGAAATAATACTGAATGAATGAGATATTAACATGAAGATGAGATGTATGTGAAAGATATGGATATGGTATGTATTGGGTAACTTATTGATGAGTCTATGATATTATGTTAGTGATTTGATTGTATTACATAATTCTATTATGAATTAAGATCTACAATGTACAAGTTTATGTGGTCGGTAAATGAAGAACTTAGTATACACCGAGAAAGTGTAGTGTATACCAAGTATAATGTTAACTGAGTTAGAAATCACTAAAACATCACAATATTGACTGAGTGAAAGGAATAAAAGGAACATATGATGGTCAACTAAAGATGATGAGATGGATGAATATGGATGATTTTGAGGTTAAAGATAAAGTCTATTATGAAGATCAAATAGATGACAAAATTCAAGGATGATCAGATGATGAAAAATGAAATGTGTTAGAGACACAAGTTCTGAGGAAGGTTGAAGTGATAAAATCAACGGTGAAGATTAAGAGGCAAAATCTATGGTTGAGAAGAAAATAATTTATTATGTCTATAAAAGGAGACAAAAGATTCATAATTAATTCTAGAATGCACATGAGAAGATTGAATTCATGTGAAGCTGGTCAAATAGGTTAAAGATAGAACCGAGCAATTTCATAGACAACACTGAGCATTAGAGAAAGGAAGTAACCAAGAAGAACAGAGTTGGAGGATACAAATAAATTGAAGAGATTATATTGGCCAGAGGTATTTTGAGCTTAACATAGATCTAAAACTCTACAAAGAAAGTTGTATTTGAATCAGATCATTTACTGCTGCATTCTAACCATTGCTACATATAAATCTCTTAACTGAGTAGGACTTAATAGTTTTTATATTTCATTATGACATTCAATAAATATTGATTGTTTTCATGTTGAACCCATAGTGAATGTTTGGTCATAGAGAACTATTTGTGATAAATCCTCTAACAAGGTAACACCTTATAGTGTGTTATTGTAATCTTTAACAGGGTTGGCTCTTAATAGAGCTCACTTCAAAAGAGTGAAATTATTTTAGTTACCGATCCCAGGTAGTTTTACCTTAATAGGGTTTCCATGTTAAAAATAAAGTGTTATATGTGTATGGTTGTGAAGATTTGTTATTTTACTTTACACATTACAATTACTAGTTTGATCTATCTATACACTGGTTAGTTTACTGGCATTCGGTTAATGAATAGAAAGCCATACACAAAATTTTACCGAGTTGTTTTAATTGAATTGGAAGATTTTTTATATATCAAAGAGTGATTGGGATTGTAGGATAACTGGACTTAACTGATTCAACCCCTATCTCAATTATCTAACAATTGCTATTAGAGCAAGAGCGCTTGAAAGGAAAAGTTTGAAGGACTTAAGTAAAAGATAACAAGATGTATAAGAGAGAGGTGCCAAAGCAAAACAAAGAAAACTTCTCAACATGACAAAGAATGATGAAGTTATATCTATCAGGGATTGGAGATTCTACAATGTACTACTTGGAAAATGAGTTTATAACTCCCACTAGTCCTTTGACTATCAACCAAATGAAAGAAAGACAAGAACACAATGCTATGATGATTGAGATTGCTTCTTCTTTATCAGATGCTGAATTTGAAGATATTAAGACACACAAATTAAAAATAAATGTGGGAAAATATTACACTAGCTCAAGGAGGAGATGTGAATGTTCTAAGAGCTAAAGCTGAAAGTCTAAGAGGTAAGTTTGATGATATTAAAATGAAAGAAGGTGAGAACATCACTCAATACAACAAATGAATCAAGGAAGTTATGAAATCTATTCAAGGAGCAGGTGGAAGTGGAACTATTGATGAAGACACTATGGTAAGTAAAATTCTTAGAACCTTGTTACCTCCCTATGCTATTAGAGTCTCTGCAATTTACAAAATGAGAGTAGCTCCTGGTAATAATATTTCACTTGATAGTCTAATCAGTAGATTTACTTTATTTGAGCTAAATAACTATGACAACAGTATTATACCTATAGTAGAATTTGCATTTATGTCATCTCTAAAAATTGGAAAATCAATTAGAAGACATAAGATAAGAAATGAAAGTGAAAGTGAACCTGAAGAGGATGAACTTCATGACCTTGACACATTAATGGCTAGAAGACTACAAAAAGAAAAAGGAAGATATAGAGGTAAACTACCCTTGGTTTATTTTAAATGCAAAGAGATTGGTCATATTGCTACACTATATCCTCATAGGAAAGATGATGAGAAAACAAGTGAAAGATCTAATAAAAGGAAGTATGACACAAGAGATTACCGAGATCACAAAAGCAACTGACAATATGGAAATAGAGACAACCGAGACTACAAAGATAAAGACAAGAAGGCATGTTACCTAGTTGAAGATGAAGATGATGAGATTGAGACCGAGACTAATGAAGACATAGAAGTGGTATTTGTGGCATTAAAGAAGATTCTGAAGAAGAAGAAATGTATGTTGAAACATCACTTATTTCTAAAGTTAGCAAGAGTAATACTTGGATTATTGATAGTGACTGCACACATCATATGACTAGTGATGAGGAAAAATTTGAATATCTTGAACATTATAATGGTGGATCTGTGAAAATGGAAAATGATACACCTTGTCAAGTAAAAGAATCTAGATTGTTGAATAATAAAATCAGATGTGACAATGCATATTGGGTGTAAGGACTTAACTATAATCTATTGAGTGTAGCAAAAATAAATAATAAAGGTCACCGAGTTGCATTTGATAATAGAAAGGTGAAATTCTATGATGAAGCTGGAAAATTGATCGGTATTGGTAAAAAATTAAAAGGTAACTTATTCTATCTAGACAATGGTGAAACTTCTTGTTTATTGGCTAAAAATAAAGATGTATGGTTATGACACAAGAGGTTATGTCATGTGAACTTTGACAACATGGTTAAGAGCAGTAAGAAAATCAAAGTTAGAGGTTTACCGAGCATATCTAAACCTAACCATGTAATATGCAAACAATGTAAAATGGGTAAGATGTCAAAGTATAGTTTCAAGAGTAAACATTACTCATCTAATGCTATTTTGGAGTTAGTTCATACTGACTTGTGTGGTCCAAGAAGAACTCAGAGTTATTATGGAGAAAAATATTTTATCTTTTTTGTTCATGATTTCTCTAGGATGATGGTCCTATCATATTTTTAAAAGAAAAAATTGAAGCTTTCAAAAAGTTTAAATGGTACAAAGAAAAAGTGGAAAGAGAAAGTGGTAAGGAACTAAAATTCCTAAGATCAGATAGAGGTGGTGAATTTATTTTTGATGAGTTCACTAATTTTTGTAATGAGCATGGAATTAAGAGATAGGAATCTGCACCAAGGACACCCCACCAGAATGGAATTGCTGAAGGGAGGAACATATCAATTGTGTATTATGTTAGAACAATGATGATTGAAATAAATGTTGCACAAATATACTAGAGAGAAGTTTTTAGTACTTTCATTTACACACTGAACTGAGTTCAATTGAAGAAAGAATCAAACAAGAGACCTTAAGAACTATGGTATTTTACACACCTAATGTGAGTTATTTCAGAATATTTGGAAGTAGATGTTATATTCTGAAAGATGATAGAAATAGAAAATTTGATTCAAAAGGTGATGAAGGGATATTTCAAGGATATTCTACTAAAAGAAAGAATTATAAATGTTTGAACAAGGCTACTAACAAGATGATTGAAAGTGCAAATGTGAGAGTTGATGAGTTTGCAGAAAATAATGATGAAGAAAGTAAAAAGGAACTGAAAGACTATGGTAGATTTTTTTTATATTGAAGAACTTGAAACTCTACCCGAGAAAAAGAATAATGCTACCAAACAAAATTCTTTACAGATCGAGCATCAGCAAGAAGTTACTAATGAAGACAATGATCATGAACCAATGGAGAACACATTGAAGAACAAAGATCTAAACCTGTACTTGCAAAGTATGTGAGGAGACACCATCCACAGGATCATATAATTGGAGATAAAAGAGTAGGAATGATGACACAAGTAAGATGAGGAAAAATCCATGTTTAGTTTGTGAATTTGAGCCTAAAATTGTTAGAGATGCATTGGAAAATGATGAATGGATCAAGGAAATGAATGAACAAATTGAGAAAATACAAAAAAAAAAAATACATGGACATTGGTACCGAGACCAAAGGACAAAAATGTAATTGGAACCAAATGCATATTTAGAAACAAATTGAATGAGAATGGAGATGTCACAAAGAACAAAGCAATATTAGTTTGCAAAGGTTATGTACAAGAAGAAGGAATTGACTATGGAGAAACTTTTTCATCCGTTGCTAGACTTGAAGGAGTAGGAATATTGCTTGCATATGCTTCTTACAAAGGATTTAAGGTATATCATATGGATGTGAAATCTACATTTTTGAATGAGATACTTGAGGAAAATATATACATTGAACAACCTAAAGGTTTTATTGATCCTAATCAGAGGAATATGGTATGTAATATGCACAAGGCATTATATGGACTAATACAAGCACTGAGAGCATGGTATGAAAGACTACATTCTTATCTCATAAGAATTGGATTTTTTAGAACAAGTGACAACAACAATTTGTATTTGAAATGTGAAACTGATGATAAAATTCTTATTGCTGAAATATTTGTTGATGATATCATGTTTGGAGGACATGATAATTTCTCCAAATCTTTTTACTATGAAATAAGGAAATAATTTGAAATGTCAATGTTTGGCGAGATAAAAAAATTTCTTGGCTTGTAAATATTACAATAGAAGGAAGGCATATACATCACACAATTTAAATACATCAAAGAAGTCTTGAAGACATTCGGTATGGAAGATTCAAAACTAGTCGGTACACCTATGGTAACTAGATGCAAATTGATAAAGGATGACAAGTCAACCGAGGTAAATCAAACCTTGTATAGATCTATGATTGGAAAGTAAATGTATGTTGCGCATAGTAGATCAGATATTGCACATGCGGCTAGAATTGTAGCTAGATTTTCTGATAATCCTAAAGAATCATGCATGACTATTGTGAAAAGAATTTTGAGATACTTGAAGAACACTAAAAATTATGGTTTATGGTACAAGAAATAAGGAAATTCTGAACTAAAAGTTTACATAGATGTTGATTGGGCTGGAAACATTGATGATAGAAAAAGCACTACTGGTGGAGCATTCTTTTTAGGAGAAAGATTGGTAACTTGCATAAGTAAGAAATAAGGATGCATTTCTCAATCCACTACAAAAGAAAAATATGTTTTTGTTGCAACAAATTATTCAAATATTGCATGGATAAATCAATTATTGGAATGTATGAATGAGGAGATCATTGATCCATTGATAATCTATTGTGATAACACAAGTGCAATTAATATTTCTAAGAATCCTGTGATGCATGAAAAGACAAAGCATATATCTATAAAGTATCACTATTCGAGGGAACAAGTTCAAGAAAATAAAGTTAGATTGGAGTATGTGAAATCACAAGAGCAACTTGCTGATATATTCACTAAACCCTTACCAAAGTACACATTTGAATACTTGATAAGTAGACTAGGGATCCATCCACTATCTAACAGTCACTAAGGTGATATGAGGTTGCATCAACCTATACTTTATCATAAGATATAATGGTGTTGATGCATGATGTTCATATGTTGGGATTCCTAAATTTTTGAAAGGTGGAAGACAAGATGAAACTACATATTAGTACATGCAAGGTACTAGAATCTAAACTAAACATAAAAGATACTAAGTTGGCAACTACAGAGCCGATTATTTTCTTTTTGGCATTGTTATCAAAGAGGGAGATGATTGCATGAAATATTATAAAAAGATATAAAGGGAGAGAATGAATCAATGAAATATCTATCTATAGGGAGAGATGATTGCATGGAATAAGGGAGGGAGATATCAATTATAACTAAAGTTAATCAAAAGGGAAAGACATTGATGATGTGTAGTGATTAAACATATTAAATGCATAAGATAGGGAGATCTTACTAAGTCACAACATATATACAAAGTTGTAAACATATGTTTGGTATTCTATGGCATATTTCAAATTGTATTACCACCAATGCCAAAGGAAGAGATTGTTATACTACAACTAATTGAATATCTTAAGGGAGAGATTGACAACTGATTAAACACTTCAAAGATAGAGATTGATTATCACTGAGATACAAAGGTATATGCAACACATTAAATTAGTTATTATATTGTCATTGATGTCAATTAGTTTTGATTGTACTTATTGTGATAGTTACAAACATCTAAAGAAGGAAATAATGGTGAAAGAATGAGATATTAACCTGGAGATGAGATGTATGTGAAAGATATGGATACGGTATTCATTGGGTAACTTATTGATGAGTCTATGACATTGTGTTAGTGATTTAATTGTATTACATAATTCTATTATGAATTGAAGATCTAGAATGTACAAGTTTATGTGGTCAGTAAATGAAGAACTTAGTATACACCGAGAAAGTGTAGTGTATACTAAGTACAGTTTTAACCGAGTTAGAAGTCTTAGCCACATCATGGTATTAACTGAGTGAAAGGAATAAATGGAATATATGACTGTCAACTAAAGATGATAAGATGGATGAATATGGATGATTTCAAGGTTCAAGATAAAGTTTTTTATGAAGATCAAATGGATGAAAAAATTCAAGGATGATTAGATGATGAAGAATGAAACATGTTAGAGACACAAGTTTTGAGGAAGGTTGAAGTAGAAAAATCAATGGTGGAGATTAAGAGGAAAAATATATGGCTGAGAATAAAGTGGTTGATTATGTTTATAAAAGGAGAAAAAAGACTCATAATTAATTCTGGAATGCGCATGAGAAGATTGCATTCATGCAAAGCTGGTCAAATAGGTTAATGACAAAACTGAGCAATTCGACAGACAACACCGAGCGTTAGAGAAAGGAAGTAACTAAGAAGAATAGAGTTGGAGGATATAAGAAATTGAAGAGATTATATTGGCTAGAGGTATTTTGATCTTAGCATAGATATGAACAATCTGAAAAGGAGGTTGTATTTGAATCAGATCATTTAGTGTTTCATCCTAACCATTGCTATAGATAAATCTCTAAACCGAGTGGGACTTAACAGTCCTTATATTTCATTATTACATTCAATGGATGTTGATTGTTTTCATGTTGACCCCATAGTGAATGTTTGGTCATGGATAACTATTAGTGATAAATCCTCTAACAAGGTTACACCTTACAATATGTTATTGTAACCTTTAACAAGGTTGGCTCTTAATCAAACTCACTTCAGAAGAGTGAAATTATTTTGAGTACCGATCCCAGGTGATTTTTCCCTTAACATGGGTTCTATACATTAGTTAATTTACTGGCATTCAGTTAATGAACAAAAAGGCATAGACAAAGTTTTATCGAGTTGGTTTAATTGAATTGAAAGATTTTTTTTATACAGTAAAGAGTGTTTGGGACTGTAGGATAATTGGACTTAACTGATTTCCCCCCTCTTAGTTATCTAACAAGATGATGCTTTTTTCCTACTATGGCATGTGTTTTGGCATAGTTAGTACCCTTGTCTATAAGAGAGTTTTATTGATCTACCACATATAGTCACTTGAGTTTCGGGGTTCAGAGAGGCTATCGAGGCAAAACTCAAGGGTTAGATGTATATGATGACACTTCCCTATATGCATCTTATGTTTCCTACATGTGTTGGTTACCTTTGAATTAGTGTGTATAACCTTTGCAGTATGACTAGTACTTCTTGTGATGGAGATATTTTAGGATCCCTTTCTTAGGTTTTATGTTGTGGTTGATCTTATGATTGATATCCAAGTGGAGTTTGATGTTATCTCCTTGACATGGTGGGAGTGGACCTTCAAGTTCCATGTGGTAGGGTGGTAGTGATTCTATTACCATTTGATATTTTGATGTTCTTGTTCAAGTGCTAGATGATCCTGGTAGTAGATACATTCTTCTTTCATCATTGGATTTATGTTCTTGTCTTTATATGTTGTATACTTGTATTAGTGTATCAATTGTGATACCTTTTTAGGATATTATATATGTACTTTTTATATGATTTGTTATTGCATACCCTGTGACTTGTGTAGTGGATGCTAGCTCACTATGTACTTTATATTGTAGCAGTCGTATCTACATGTTTGTATTTATATGATGTACTTGTTATTCATTTGCATATGTAATATTTTTACTTGTAGTTAATCTAAATAATTAATTAACATATGTAATTCAATGCCATGGGACCCTTAGCATTTGTAATTAGTGATTGAGTCACACTTATGTGTATGTATTGTCTTATGTTTTATTTATTTCACATTGTTATTCATTATTGTTATGTAAACTTTGAAAAAAAATTCTATAAACCTAGTATCATGTTTTTGTTGGAGATTTTCCAGCAAGCCAGTGTTGATTGTATGTTTTTCATTGATGACAACATATGATAAGCAGTGTGCATTGAAGTCTTATGTATGGAGCCTTGAGCATATGTTGCCTAGATATGTTATCAACATGATATCATAAGCGCAGAGGTTGATTCTGAGTGTAGATAGTTGTGCAGTTGTTTGTATCAATAGTGTCCCTGATAGTGTTATGGACAGAGTTCTGTATGTGATTATCAATGTAGTTATGTTGGAGCCTTGCAAATTTTTATTTATGTTGTAGAAATGTTTGTGAAGCTATGTTCATGGATGCAGAGTTAGTTGTGTAGAAGAAGTTGATTTATGTTTTTTCTATTTGCCAGTCATAGTTTCTCGAGTTTATATGATGGAGCCAATAGTGTTTATATTTTTTTAGCAGTTGCACTTATCATTTTGATATGCATGTTTGGTTTCATATTTGGTGATGAGTTAAGAATGTTTGGTTAAGAGTGCATAACATAATTCAGCTTGAGAGTAAAGATTCAGTTGATTTGGTGGAGCTGACAGTGTGGAGCGACGCGTCTACTCACATTGAGTTGTGCAGTCATTTTGGTGTTGCTTGGTTGATGTAGCCATTGGAGATGTTGTTGGAGAGTTGTATTATTTCTCTAATATGATTTCAAGAAGGTTCTAACAAGCCGAAATGATTATAGAGAAAGATACTTATAGCTAGTCAGTTGTGATTGCTAAGCATGGAAATGACATGAAAATGAAGTAAGAAAAGAGCAGAGCTGAAGGTGTGAAGTATTGAGCCATCAGTAGAAGGTATATGTGATAAAGAAGAAAGTGTGTGCTATACATTGGAAGTGATCAAGACAACAGGTCTTATCCATAGTTCACCAAGATCTAGATGTAATGTGTATCTATTGTGCAGAAGGTTGCAACCTTCACCATTTCAGTAGTGAGCTCTTGGACAATGGGTCATCACCCCTAACAGGGTTATTTTTAAAAGACTCCTAATAGGATCTCAGCTTTGACCAGGTCATTGTGCTTCATGCATTGTAAAGATCAACTCCTAACAGGGTTGTAAGATCTTCTAACAGGGATCATTATACTCTAGTGCAGTTTATAGTGGGTTCTAATTCCCACCAGGGTTTTTACCTATTCGGGTTTCCTCGTAACCAAAATTTTTGTGATTTGTTAAGTGTTATCTTATTATGTATGTGCTTAATGTTATTCTATACTTAATTGGATAAAGAATTGAATCTTTTAGATAATTGATTCACCCCCCCTCTCAGTTATCTCTTGGGACTATTCCTAACAATTGGTATTAGAGCCGAGTGCCTTGGAGAGAAAGTTTAATAGCTTGAGGTTGATTAGATGGTGTTATTTAGAAAAGAAAGTCCTAATTTTGATAGAGATAATTATCTAGACTAGAAGAACAAAGTGACAACACATTTACAGTGCATTAGTTTTGAGATCTATGAAGTAGCTACTCGAGATATACAGGTCCCTTCTCTTAAGGATCTTGCAAAAGATGATGCAACTCTTAAATAGAAGGAAATTTTCACTCAAAATACAATCGCCAAGGAATCCCTTATCAACACCCCATCTGATAGTGAATTTTTAGAAATCAACAAAGTAGATAAAGAATACAAGATATGGAAGCATCTATAAGACATGTTTCAAGGAGATATCCAAGCCAAGAATGCATGTAGAAAGACATGGAAGAAAAGATACAATACTTTGGAGATGCTACCTAATGAGAACATCAGAACTTATAATCAAAGGATCAATGAAGTAGTTGCAAGAATCAGAAATAATGGTGGAGAAATTTCAGAAGAAGACATCATGGACAAATTTATTACTCTAACAACAGCATATGAGAGAAAGATAAATATCCTAGATGAGACTATGTAGTTCTCAAAAGAATTCAAAAGAGAGACCTTAATCAGCAAGATTTCAGCATTTGAGATATCAAGATTGAAGATAGAGCCTAAAAGTGAAACAACATTCAAAGACTTAGTTCATGGTAAGAAATCTTTGAACACTTCTAGTAATTTTGATAATGAAGATGAGGATAAAGAGCTAGATGAATTCATTGCTATGGTTGCTAAGAAAGAAAGAAAAGGAAAAGGAAAATATGAAGGTTGGTTACCATTTAAATGCTTTTCATGTAACAAGATTGGTCATTTTGCATCTAAGTGTCCTACAAGAGTCAAGAAAACTAACTACAAGCTCAAGTATAAAGAATGTTACTATGCTAAAGATAGAGTTTCAGATGAAGATTAAGTAGAACATGAAATTAGATTTATTGCAATTGAATAAATGGAAAGAATGTTTGATGAAATGGATAAAGAAGATGAAAAGAAAGAACAAGAGTTAGCATTGGTTTCACAAGCATACATAAGGATAGACTAGATCATTGATAGTGGTTGTTCACATCACATGACAGGAGACAAAAATAGATTTGTGCATTTGGATAAGTACAAAGGCGACATGGTTAGATTTGTAGACAACACTCCTAAACCTATCATAGGTAGAGGAGCTATCACTTTGGATTGAAAGAATAACACTAAAGATGTTCTTTATGTTGATGAATTGCAACATAACCTACTAAGTGTTGGATAGTTTCTTGACAAAGGATATCGGTTGGAATTCAAAAAACATTAAGTGCATCATTAATAACAAAGAAGGAGTAATGATTGCATCGAGTTCAAAGAAAAAAGGTAATGTTTTTCAACTTAGTTCAGAAGAAAGTTATTTTGTTGCTATAGTAGATGATAGTTGGTTATGGCACAAAAGACTATGTCACATCAATTTTGACAATATAGTAAAGATAAACAATATTAAGGCAATAAGAGACCTCCCTAGTATTGCAAGGCCAGTAGATACAATATGCAGAGAATGTGTGATGGGAAAACATGTAAGAAACTAATGAAGGGTACTCCTCTTAATACCACAAACACATAACAGAAAGAGAAAAACAGCAACAATTTGCAAGAATAGAAAATGAGCTTCTTATAATCTCCACAAATGTGGAATTACAAATTTTAGAATTACAATATGCAAAGCGACATGGGCATTTTCTTTACAATATTTTGAGGGACAAGCCTGAAATTATTACCTAGAACTACTCTGAACTACTCTAAACTGCCTAAGACAACACTACAGGCCTTCCTTATATAGACAATTTTCCACCACCTGAGAAGGTTCCAGAATTTAGCCTTTAAGGCCGACTAAACATAGAATTATTTTATTTTCATAATTATTACAATAGGGTCGGTTCAAAACAAATACAAAATATATTTTTAGGTAGCCCAACTTCCGGAGGCCATAACTTTTTAACCATAGTCTATTTTTATATTATAACCACTTTTCAGAAATGCCAGGATGAGATCTACAATGCTTGACTCATGCAAGCTCCAGTCAACTGGAGGGTCCATCGTGATCTGAAGCGTCTAAGGTCTTCAAAATTGAGCTCAAATATTTCATACCCAAAAACCTCAATAGCTTCATCGATATTGATGATGTGACAATTAAACTGAACTGGTAGGCTGATATGACTAAGATGAACCTCCACCTGTGAAATTAGAGCATTCTGAGGTTGTATGAAAAACTTACTAAAAAATAGTAAGTTTCTATAAATTGTAGCTCTGCACAAGATAGCCCTTATTGAAAAAGAAACCAAAAAATATTTTACAATGATGCAAGATTTCTCTTACACTCAGGATGCTCATGCATCAGACAATTGGGGTAATTTGAGAAGTGACCCTATCATGACTTAGGTGTGAAGAGGAAAACCAAGATGGTTAACCTCCTCCTTTGTCAGCCATAATGAATCCTCAACAGGTTTTCCTTTCCATTTGACCAAGTATTCTCCATAGGTCCTATTCCTTGTGCTTCTACCAACATGACTTTCTAGTATATCCTCAATCTCCTTGGTAGTTGAAGTAGTCGGTGGAATGCTCCACTGTGCTACTATGATCTCATCTTCAACACCTCCTCCATGATACTTTGTCAAATATAAAATGTTAAACACTGGTGAAATATTCAGCTCAGTAGGCAATTCTACCTCATAGGCATTTCCTGAATCATGCTTCTTCGGTTTCTTACATGGCCCAAACTTCTTCATTTTCAACTTATTATATGTACCAACTAGAAATCACTCCTTTTGCAAGTGAACCATGACTTCATCTCCAACCTGAAATTCCTTATGCCTCCTTTTCTCATCTGCCTTAGCCTTATACTACACATTCATCTTGGTAATATGCTTCCTCACCTCCTCATGGATGTTCTTCAAATATATCCTTAACTTCTTCCACATTGTACACCAGAATATCCAAATAACTTAGTGTCCTAATCTGAAACTATGCTCTTTGGCAAACCATGTAGTCTCACCACTTCTCTAAAAAATAATTCTATTATATGAACAACATCATTAGTCTTCTTGAAGGGAATAAAATGTGCCATCTTTGAAAATCTATCAACCACCACAAAAATTGAATCATGTCCCTGCCGAGTCCTCGGTAAACAAAGAACAAAGTTCATACTGATATCCTCCCAAGGTTTCTCTGGTACAAGCAATGGGTGATACAACCCTGTATTCTGCTTCACTCCTTTTTCTATATGACATACCCTGCAACTCTGTACAAAGTTCTTGACATCTTGCTATAACTATGGCCAATAATAATTCTCATTAACAATAGCAAGGGTTTTATCATGACAAAAATGTCCAACCAATCCTCCTCTATGCTTCTCCTTAATGATATTCTCCCTCATAGAACTTCATGAAATGCACAACTGGATCCCTCTGAATAACATATCATCCTGGATGATGAAATCCAACCACTTTGTCCTGTTTAGAGTAACAGGTTTTGTACAAGTTTTCCAAACTTCACCAAAATTAGGATCCTTTGGATACAAACTCTTGAGTTCCTTGAACCCAACCACCTCAATCTGCATCTCTGTCAGCAAAATTTTCCTTCTGCTAGGCACATTTACAAGCCTGTTAGACTTTCCATTCTTATGTTTCAAAACAAATGTGTAACTTTGCAAAAACTCAACCCACTTCAAATGCCTTTGATTCAACTTTCCTTGAGTATTCAAATATTACAAAGATTGATGGTTAGTATATAAAAAAAACTCTTTAGGAAGCAGATAATGTCTCCACTTCTTCAATGCCTGAACTATAACATAAAATTCCTAATCATAAATAGAATATTTCATCTTGGCATCATTCAACTTCTCACTAAAATAAGCAACAAGTTTACCTTCTTGGCTCAAAACAACTCCTATTGCAGTACCACTAGCATCGCAGTCTACTTGAAATAGCTTATTAAAATTTGGAAGTGCTAAAACAGGTTGTCTTGTAACTTTCTATTTCAACAATTGAAAACTCTTTTCTGCCCCTGTAATCCACTTAAACTCTTTTCTATCCCATCTCATTGTTTCAGTCAATGGTCCACAAATACTGCTAAAACTTCTAATAAACTTTATGTTAAAGCTAGCCAAACCATGAAAAGATCTTACCTTAGTAGCACTCCTTGGAGTAGGCCATTCAAGGATAGCTTGCACTTTCTCCGGGTCCATTTTTAGACCTTCTGCTGAAACTATAAATCCTAGATACACTAACTCCTTCTACACAAAAATGCACTTCTTCAAATTAATCAACAATTTCTCTTATCTTAACTTCTCAAACACCATAAGAATATGCATCATATGCTCCTTCAATGTCTTACCGAAGATCAAAATATCATCTAGGTAAACAATGACAAACTTACCCAAAAATTATTTCAAGACCTCATTCATCAGCCACATGAAAGTACTCAGTGCATTGGTTAGCTCAAAAGGAA
Organism: Chamaecyparis obtusa; assembly: GCA_027943335.1. Taxonomy (NCBI): domain Eukaryota; kingdom Viridiplantae; phylum Streptophyta; class Pinopsida; order Cupressales; family Cupressaceae; genus Chamaecyparis; species Chamaecyparis obtusa. Next base: position 129,847 of record BSBK01007726.1, read on the forward strand.
TGAATAACCACTCATACAGTCCTTCCTTTGTCTTGAAGGAAGTCTTCCATTCATCTCCTTCTCTGATCTGAATCTAATGATATCCACTCTTCAAATCTATCTTTGAGAAATACACAGCTCCACTCAAACAATCCATAATATCATCCATCCGCAACAATGGAAATTTGTACTTAATTGTGATCTTGTTGATAGCTCTGGAATCTATACACATCCTCTATTCTCCATTCTTCTTTGGTTCTAATACTATTGGTACAACACAGGGACTTAGACACTCATGGATCAATCCTTTTTGAAATAACTCTTGCACTTGTCTGTTCAACTCTTCACTTTCTACAGGTGTCATTCTGTGTGCTACCTTATTTGGAAAACTAGCTCCTGGAATCAAGTCCATCTAATGACTAATCTCCTTGACTGGTGGTAATCCATCAGGAACATTATCATATACAATATCCTGAAACTCATTCAACAAATCTGCAACTTCTACAAGAACATCTTCTACTTTCTCTTTACCAACTTTTGGAATTAAAGAAAAACACATATGCTCATGCCTCATACCCACTAGAAATTTTCTTCATTCAGAAAAACTTATTCTTCTAGTATTGTATACCTTTTCTTCTATGTCCTTCAATGGCTTTAGCTTATGTCTCACTCTACCCTTTGTTAGGGAATAGGTATTCACATGACCATGATGTACAACATGCCTGTCAAACTGTCACGATCTTCCTGACAACATATGACATGCATCCATAGGTATGATATCATATAGTACCTCATCATGGTACCTGCCAATCCTAAATTTCACTAGGCACTATTCATTAACCATGACCTTGTGGTCATCCTGCACCCAGGCAATCTGGTAAGGATGTGGGTGTTTATGTCTTTCTTGAGCTTCAAATTTGTCACCATCTCTTCTGACACCATATTGTCAGTGCTTTCGATATCAATGACCACATCACAAAACTTATCCTCACACTTGCACTTGGTGTGAAACAGGTTGCTCCTTTGCTTGGGTTCATTTTCACCACTCAACAGGACTCTTTTGTTAATCAATGGTTCTCCTCTTTTAGCATCTTTAAAATATGATGATCTAGCATCTTCATCCACATGTGCAACTCTAGCCTAACCTTCATTTCTCCTATCTGTCCTTCCTTGGCATTGAGGACATTCAAAGGCCCTATGACCTTCTTCTCCATAGTGAAAACATGTTCCATGGAAGCTACCCCTTCTAGATCCTTGTCCTCTTCCTCTTTCTCTCTGATCTCTATTATTTTGATCATGGAAACAATTGGAATTGTTTCCTCTCTGATTCTAACTACTATTGGCCTCATCCTTCTTTTTCAAATCTTCATTTCGGCCTCCATAAGAGCGTCTACCAGATCTTTTGCCATGACCTCTTCCACTTTGTTTTCTTTTAAACTTCTTGTTCATCTTTTCCTCTACTTTTAGGGAAAATTGGTATGCCTCTTCAATATTGTTCATTCAAACCAGATTCAACTCCTCCTGAATTCTTGGCCTCAACCCATTAAGGTAATGGGAAACTTTCTCCTTATCAGCTTTCGCATGGCTTATTCTGATGAGGATTTGATAGAACTCCTCTATATACTCCTAAACATATCTTCCTACTTGCTTCAAACCTTGAATTTTCTTTAGTAGATCAAGCTCATAATCAATAGGAATGAACTATTGCTTCAATTTATCCACCATCCAATCCCATCTTGTGATTTTCTCCTTTCCTCTTCTATTTTTCTCCAATTGAATCTCTTGCCACTAGATCTTTGCGTGACCCTTCAGTCTAGCCTTTTCAAATTTGACCCTATCAGGATCCTCAATATCTTCATACTCAAAATATTCTTCACATTCATTGATCCAGTCAATCAGCTCCTCTAGGTTAAGGTCTCCTGAAAATGTAGGAACCTCAATCTTAGGTCTTTTCCTGATTTTGGAAATGGCTTGGAAAAGTCTTTCTTCTTCTTGATTCAAAACTTTGACTTCTCCTTCCTAATCAAAATTTCCTTCTCCTTCGGCTTCATCCTTGCTTTCATCTCTAACATTAAGATTCATTCCTTTGTGAATCTCTTCTTGTAATTCTCGCACTTGTCTTTAGAGGGCTCTAACCTCAGGTGTCACAACACCAGCTCTTCCACCACGTTCCCTTCATGGAGGCATTTTCATACTTATCACTGAAACCCTAACCATAGTCCTGGTACAAACTACCTTGCAGGCAATGATTTGTTTACACAAAAATCCTAAACCACAGTCCTGGTGCAAACTACTTCATAGTCGGTGATCTATTTACACACTAAGGAACTCCTGCTCTGATACCACTTGATGAAGGGTACTCCCCTTAATACCACAAACACATAACAAAAATAGAGAAATAACAACAATTTCCAAGGATAGAAAATGAGCTTATTATCTCCACAAATATGGAATTAAAAATTTTAGAATTACAATATGCAAAGCCACATGGGCATTTTCCTTACAATATTCTGAGGGACAAGCCTTAAATTATTACCTAGAACTACTCTGAACTGCTCTGAACTACCTAGGACAACACTACGAGCCTTCCTTATATAGACAATTTTCCACAGCCCGAGAAGTTTCTAGAATTTAGCCTTTCAGGCTGACTAAACATAAAATTATTTTATTTTCACAATTATTACAATAGGTTCAGTCCAAAACAAATACAAAATATGTTTTTAGGTAGCCCAACTTCCAGAGGCCATAACTTTCTAAGTGTAGCTCCTTTTTTCTATTATAACCACTTTTCAAAATTGACAGGATGAGATCTACAGTGCCTAACTCGTGCAAGCTCCAGTCAATAAGGGGGTCGATCACGATCTAGAGCCTCTAAGGCCTTCAAAATTGAGCTCAAAGATTTCCTACCTAAAAACCTCAATAACTTCACCAATACTGATGATGTGACAATGAAACTGAACTGGTAGGCTGATATGACTAAGATGAACCTCCACCTATGAAATCAGAACATTCCAAGATTGTATGACAAACTTACTAAAAAATAGTAAGTTTCTATAAATAGTAGCTCTGCACAAGATAGCCCTTATTGAAAAAGAAACCAAAAAATATTTTTCGATGATGCAAGATTGCTCTTACACCCAGGATGCTCCTGCATCAGACACCTGGGGTAATTTGATAAGTGACCCTATGATGACTCAAGTGTGAAGAGAAAAACCAAGATGGTTAACCCCCTCCCTTGTCATCCATGATGAATCCTCAATAGGTCATCCTTTCCATTTGACCAGGTATGCTTCATAGGTTTTGTTCCTTGTGCTTCTGCCAACATGACTATCCAGTATATCCTCAATATCCTTGGTAGCTAAAATAGTTTCTAGAATACTCCACCGTGCTACTATCATCTCATCTTTGACACCTCCTTCATGATACTCTATCAAATCTGAAATGTTAAACATTGGTGAAATATTCAGCTTAGTAGGCAATTCTACCTCATAGGCATTTCCTAAATCATGCTTCTTCGGTATCTTACATGGCCCAAACTTCTTCATTTTCAACTTGTTACATGTACCAGTTAGAAATCTCTCCTTTCGCAAGTGAATCATGACTTCATTTCCAACCTAAAATTCCTTATGCCTCCTTTTCTCATATGCCTTAGCCTTATTCTATGGATTAATATTGGTAATATGCTTCCTCACCTCCTCATGGATGTTCTTCAAATCTTCTCCAAAATCGTTAGCTTCAGCACAACTTATCTATCCTTTATCTATCTTCCTCATCTCAGATGCATTTTTGGGACTACTTCCATATACAATATGGAATGGTGTTTTACTAGTGCTCCTATTGACAAAATTATTGTATGAAAATTTTGGCTGTGGTAAAATCAAATCCCATCCTATTGGCTTATCTCCAACCAAACATCTCAGAAAATTTTTCAAACTCTTATTCACCACCTCTGTCTGTCCATCTGTTTATGGATGATGTGATGAACTGAACTTCATATCTATCTTTAACTTCTTCCACAATGTACGCTAGAAATATCCAACAAACTTATTATCTTGATCTGAAACTATGCTCTTTGGCAAACCATGTAGTCTCACTACTTCTCTGAAAAACAATTCTACTATATGAACAACATCATTAGTCTTCTTGCAGGGAATGAAATGTGCCATCTTTGAAAATATGTCAACCACAACAAAAATTGAATCATGTCCCCATTCAGTCCTTGGTAAACCAAGAACAAAGTCCATACTGATATCCTCCCAGGTTTCTCTAGTATAGGTAATGGCTGATACAACCCTGTATTCTGCTTCACTCCTTTTGTCGTCTGACATACCCTACAACTCTATACAAACTTCTTGACATCTTTCTACAACTGTGGCCAATAATAATTCTCATTACCAATAGCAAAGATTTTATCATGACTAGAATGTCCAGGCAATCCTCCGCTATACTTCTCCTTGATGAGATTCTCCCTCATAGAACTTTGTGGAATGCACAACTGGATCCCTCTGAATAGCATATCATCCTAGATGATGAAATCCATCCACTTCGTCCTATCTAGAGTAACAGGTTTTGTACAAGCTTTCCAAACTTCACCAAAATCAATATCCTCTAGATACAAACTCTTGAGTTCCTTGAACCCAACCACCTCAATTTGCATCTCAATCAGCAAAATTTTCCTTCTACTATGCGCATCTGCAACCTTGTTAGACTTTTGACTCTTGTGTTTCAAAACAAATATGTAACTCTGCAAAAACTCAACCCACTTCAAATGCCTTTGATTCAACTTTCCTTGACTATTCAAATATTGCAAAGCTTGATGATTAGTATATAAAATAAACTCTTTAGGAAGTAGATAGTGTCTCCACTTCTTCAATGCCTGAACTATATCATTAATTTGTTGATCATAAATAGAATATTTCCTCTTGGCATCATTCAAATTCTCACTGAAATAAGAAGCAGGTTTACCTTCTTGGCTCAAAATAGCTCCTATTGCAGTACCACTAGCATCACAATCTACTTGAAAAACCTTATTAAAATTTGGAAGTGCTAAAACAGGTTTTTCTATAACTTTCTGTTTCAACAATTGAAAACTCTTTTCTATCCCTGTAATCCACTTAAACTCTTTTCTATCCCCTCTGATTGTTTTAGTCAAGGGTCCACAAATACTGCTAAAAATTTTGATAAACTTTTTGTAAAAGCTAGTGAAACCATAAAAAGATCTTACCTCTGTAGCACTCCTTAGAGTAGGCCATTCAAGGATAGCCTACACTTTCTCTAGGTCCATTTTTAGACCTTTTGCTGAAACTACAAATCCTAGATACACTAACTCCTTCACAAAACTGCACTTCTTCAAATTAATCAACAATTTCTCTTCCCTTAACTTCTCAATCACAATAGGAATATGCATCATATTCTCCTCCAATGTCTTACTGAAGATTAAAATATCATCTAGGTAAACAATGACAAACTTACCCAAAAATTCTTTCAGAACCTCATTCATTAGCCGCATGAAAGTACTCGGTGCATTGGTTAGCTCAAAATGCATGACTAACCACTCATATAGTCCTTGCTTTATCTTGAAGGTAGTCTTCCATTCATGCCCTTCTCTGATCTGAATTTGATGATATACACTGTTCCAATCTAGCTTTGTGAAATACATAGCTCCACTCAAACAATTCATAATATCATCCATCTGTAGCAATAAAAATTTGTACTTGATTGTGATCTTGTTGATAGCTTTGGAATTTGTACACATCCTCCATTCTCCATTCTTCTTTGGTTCTAATACTACTAGTACATCATAGAGACTCACACTCTCATGGATAAATCCTTTTTGCAACAACTCTTGCACTTGTCTTTTCAACTCTTCACTTTCTGTAGGTGTCATTCTATGTGCCACCTTATTCGGAAAATTATATCTTGGGATCAAGTCCATCTGATGATTGGTGGTAATCCATCAGGCACATTATCAGATAAAATATCCTGAAACTCATTCAACAAATCTGTAACTTCTATAGGAACATCTTCTACTTCCTCTTTACCAACTTTTGAAATTAAAGAAAAACACATATGCTCATGCCTCATACCCTCTAGAAATTTTCTTCCATCAACAAAACTTATTCTAACCGTACCACATACCTTTTCTTCTATGTCCTTCAATGGCTTTAGCTTATGTCTCACTCTGTCCTTTGTCAGGGAATAGGTATTCGCATGACCATCATGTACAACACGCTTGTCAAACTACCAAGGTCTTCCCAAAAACATATGACATGCATCCATAGGTATGATATCATATAGTACCTCATCATGGTACTTGCCAATCCTGAGTTTCACTAGGCACTGTTCATTAACCATGACCTTGTGGTCATTTTGCACCTAGGCAATTCGGTAAGGATGTGGGTGTTTTTGTCTCTTGAGCTTCAACTTTGTCACCATCTCTTCTAACACCAAATTTTCAGTGCTTCTACTATCGATGATTACATCACAACACTTATCCTCACACTTGCACTTGGTGTGAAATAGGCTCCTCCTTTGCTTAGGTTCATTCTCACCACTCAGTAGGACTCTTCTATTAATCAACATTTCTCCTCTTTTAGCATCTTTAAAATGTGACGATCTAGCATCTTTATCCACATGTGCAACTCTAGCCTGACTTTCATTTCTCCTATCTATCCTTCCTTGGCATTGAGGACATTCAAATGCCCTATGACCTTCTTCTCCATAGTGAAAACATGTTCCATAGAAGCCACCCCTTCCGTATCCTTGTCCTCTTCCTCTTCCTCACTGATCTCTATTATTTTGATCATGGAAACCATTGGAATTGTTTCCTCTCTTATTCTGACTGTTATTGGCCTCATCCTTCTTTTTGGATCTTCATTTTGGCCTCCATAAGAGCATCTACCAGATCTTCCACCACGACCTTTTCCACTTTGTCTGCTTTCAAATTTCTTATTCAACTTTTCCTCTACTTTCAGGGCAAATTGGTATGCCTCTTCAATACTGTTCATTCAAATCAGATTCAACTCTTCCTGAATGCTTGGCCTCAACCCATTAAGGTAATGGGAAAATTTCTCCTTATCAGCTTCCACATGGCCTATTCTGATGAGGATTCGATAGAACTCCTCTGTATACTCCTGAATAGATCTTCCTGCTTGCTTCAAACCTTGCATTTTCTTTAGTAGATCAAGCTCATAATCAACAGGAATGAACTGTCGCTTCAATTTATCCACCATCCGATGTCATCTTGTGATTTTCTCCTTTCCTCTTCTATTTCACTCCAATTGAATCTCTTGCCACTAGATCTTCATATGACCCTTCAGTTTGGCCTTCACAAATTTGACCCTATCAGGATCCTCAATATCTTCATACTCAAAATATTCTTCACATTAATTGATCGAGTCAATCAACTCCTCTCGGTTAAGGTTTCCTAAAAATGTAGGAACCTGAATCTTAGGTCTTTTTCTAATCTTGGAAATGGCTTAGAAAAGTCTTTCTTCTTCTTGATTCAAAACTTTGACTTCTCCTTCCTGATCAAAATTTCCTTCTTCTTCGCCTTCATCCTTGCTTTCATCTCTAACATTAAGATTCAATCCTCTATGAATCTCTTCTTGCAATGCTCACACTTGTCTCTGGAGGGATCTAACCTTAGGTGTCACAACACTAGCTCTTTCATCATGTTCCCTTCGTGGAGGCCTTTTGTGCTTATTGTTGAAACCCTAACCACAGTCTTTTTGCAAACTACCTCACAGTCGGTGATTTGTTTACACAAAAACCCTAAACCATGGTCCTGGTGCAAATTGCCTCACATTCGGTGATCTATTTACACACTCAGGAACTCCCACTCTAATACTACTTGATGAAGGGTACTCCCCTTAATACCACAAACACATAACAGAAATAGAGAAACAACAACAATTTGCAAGAATAGAAAATGAGCTTCTTATTATCTCCACAAATGTGGAATTACGAATTTCAGAATTACAATATGCAAAGCCACATGGGAATTTTCCTTACAATATGCTAAGGGACAAGCCTTGAATTATTATCCAGAACTACTCTGAACTAGTCCAAACTGCCTAAGACAACACTACAGGCCTTCCTTATATAGACAATTTTCCACTGCCCGAGAAGGTTCTAGAATTTAGCCTTGCTGACTAAACATAGAATTATTTTATTTTCACAATTATTACAATAGGGTTGGTTCCAAAAAAATACAAAATATGATTTTAGGTAGCCCAACTTTCGGAGGCCATAACTTTTTAACTATAGTTTTGTTTTTCTATTATAACCACTTTTTGAAAATGCCAAGATGAGATCTACAGTGCCTGACTTGCTCAAGCTCCAGGCAGCCAGGGGGTCGATCATGATTTAGAGCCTCTAAGGCCTTCAAAATTGATCTCAAATATTTCAGACCCAAAAACCTCAATAACTTCACCAATACTGATGATGTGACAATGAAACTGAATTAGTAGGTTGATATGACTAAGATTAACCTCCACTTGTGAAATCAGAATATTTTGAGATTGTATGACCAACTTACTAAAAAATAGTAAGTTTCCATAAATAGTAGCTCTACACAAGATAGCCCTTATTGAAAAAGAAACTAAAAAATATTTTTGGGTGATGCAAGATTGCTCTTACACCCAGGATGCTCCTGCATGAAAAACTCATTCAGAAGCAAGCAAAATACAACAAAGAACAAATTAGATCTAGTGCATACAAACCTTTGTGGACCAACTCAAACAAGATCATACTATGGTGAAAGGTACTTTAATTTGTTTGTTGATGATTATTTTAGAATGATGTGGGTTGTGTTCTTAAAAGATAAATCTAAATCATTTGAGAAGTTCAAAATATTCAAAGCTAAAGTTGAAAATGAGACTGGATTAAAGATAAAGTGTCTGGGATCATATAGAGGAGGAGAATTCACCTTTGATAGATTTTATGAGTATTGTGAAGAACATGCGATAAAGAGATAGCTAAGTGCACCTAGAATCCCTCAGTAGAATGAAATTACAAAAAGGAGAAACATGGTTATACTTGACAGAGCACACACTATCATGATTGAAGGAAAGGTTGCACACACCTATTGGAGAGATGCAATCAATACAATAGTCTATACTATCAATAGAATTTAATTAAGGCCAAGCAAAGACAAGATAACTTATGAGTTGTGGTTTGGGAATGTACCTATAGTACAATACTTAAGAATCTTTGGAAGCAAGTGCTACATCAAGAAAGATGATGGTGTTGGCAAGTTTGATGCAAGAAGTGATGAAGGTATTTTTCTTGGTTAGTCTACCAAAAGCAGAGCTCATAGATGTTTTAACTTGAGATTGAAGAAGATCATTAAAAGTGCACATGTGAAGATTAATGAGAAGTTTATGATTCAAGAGAGATACTATGATTATGCACCTATGATTGAAGATGACCCTAGACCTATTAGTAAAGAAATAGTTGTTAAAGAAATGTTTGAGAGCATTGATGTATTATTCAATGAACTTGAACCAAGTGAAGAAGAATCTCAGAAGACAGATGAGAGAGTCACACCTAATGTTCCTAAATTCATATCTAGATACCATTCTAAAGAAGATATCATTGGAGATCAGAACAACAAAGTCATGACAAGATCAAAAGTAAAGAGTTCCATAGTTGATGAAGTGGTATGTTTACTTTCACAAATTGAACCTTTAAGTGTTGAAGATGCATGTAATAATTCAGATTGGCATGAAGCAATGAAAGAAGAATTAGATCAGATAATTAAGAATGATACTTGGGAATTGGTCCCTAGACCTAGTAACAAAACTGTGATTGGAACCAAGTGGATATTCAAAAATAAAATGAATGAAGATGGTACAATAGTAATAAATAAAACAAGACTAGTGTGTAAAGGATATGCGTAGAGAGAAGGAATTAATTATTCAGATACATTTGCCCCTATAAGAAGATTGGAGGCCATCAAGTTATTTCTAGCCTATGCAACATTCAAAGACTTTAAGGTATATCAGATGGATGTCAAATCAACATTCCTAAATGGAGAGTTGAAGGAAGAAGTATACATAGAGTAGCCTGAAGGATTTACCCTATCAAACAAACCAGATATGGTATGCAGACTAAAGAAATCCCTCTATAGACTTAAGCAATCCCCTAGAGCAAGGTATGCAAGGCTGGAAGATTTCTTGACAAAGATTGGATTCAAGAAAGGATCAGCAGATTGTAACATATTCATAAGAGAGACACCTGAAGGATTATTGCCTGTTGCTATTTTTGTTGATGACATTATATTTGGTGGTAATGATAAGCTTAGTGCAGATTTTTCTAAGGAAATGCAGAGCGAATTTGGGATGAGCATGATTGGACCTATCAAATACTTTTTGGGATTGATTGTGCAACAAACAGACAAAGGTATTTTCATTAAATAGTCTAAATATGTGAAAGAGATATTGAAGAAATTCAAGATGGAAGATTGCAAGACAATATGCACTCCTATGATAATAGGAAGCAAGCTTTCAAAAGATGATGATTGTATAGAAGTTGACAAGACCTTATACAAGTCTATGATTGGTAAACTCATATATCTTACTCAATCTAGACTTGATATTTCTAATGTAGTTGGTATTGTTGGAAGATTTGCAGTTGAACCTAAACAAAGTCATCAAATGGCCGTCAAGAGGATATTCAAATATTTGAAAGGAACTATAGACTATTGTTTATGATATCCTAACTTAGAGAATGTAGAACTTCATGTGTATACAGATGCATATTGGGAAGGTTACGTTGATGATAGAAAGAGCACCTTAGGAGGAGTAGTATTTCTTGGAGATAGACTAGTCACTTGGACAAGCAAGAAGCAAAATTGTATTTCTCAGTCAATAATAGAAGAAGAGTATGTGGCAGCAACATTAAATTGTTCTATAATTGTTTGGATCAAGAAGATGATAAAAGACTTTGGAATCTAGATTGATTACCCTATTGTCATTCATTGTGACAACACTAGCACTATAAATATGTTAAAGAACCCTGTGATGCATGCAAAAACAAAACACATTGAGATAAAATATCACTTCCTAAGATAGAAAGTTGCATGGAAAGGAGTAAACTTGGATAATGTGAGAACTAAAGAATAGATAGTAGACCTATTCATAAAGCCTTTGCCCAAGGATACTTTTGAGTATCTGAGGGAGAAGCTGGGAGTAATTCCTTCCCTGAATCTGATTAGAATATGCAACTGTGCATTAGTCCTTAGTGACTCATGAATGGTTGACTACTCTACTTTAGGAGTAGTGCATGTGCTTATTTGGTTTTGGTGCCCTTTACCATTGATCTCAAAGGGGGAGTATATATATAGTCATGAAAAATAAGATAACAAAAAAAAAAGAGTATGAATTAAGGGGGAGTATATATTTAGTTAATTTGCAGCAGTTGGAGGATTCATCCTTGGGGGAGTTTTTCTAAGGAAATGGAGAATATTATAATATAATTGTACTTTTGGATTGGTGGTGTTTTTCATTCCATATGTTTCCATCAATGCCAAAGGGGGAGATTGTTTGAGGTTTCCAGCAAGCCAGTGTTGATGTATATTTGTCATTGATGACAACATATGGTATGCAGTGTGTATTGAAGTCTTATGTATAGAGCTTGAGCATATGTTTCCTAGATATGTTATCAACATGATATCATAAGTGCAGAGGTTGATTCTAAGTGTAGACAGTTGTGTAGTTATTTGTATCAATAGCATTCCTAATAGTGTTACAGGCAGAGTTCTATATGTGATTATCAATGCAGTTATGTTGGAGCCTTGCACATTTGTATTTAAGTTGTAGACATATTTGTGAACCTATGTTCATGGAAGCAAAGTTAGTTGTGCAATAGAAGTTGAGTTGTGTTGTTTCTATTTGCTAGTTATAATTTCTTGAGTTTATCTGATGGAGCCGACAATGTTTATATTATTTCAGAAGTTGCACTTATCATTTTGATATGCGTGTTTGGTTTCATGTTTTGTGATGAGTTAAGAATGTTTTGTTAAGAATGCATAGTGTAATTCAGCTTGAGAGTAAAGATTCAGTTGATTTGGTGGAGCCAATAGTGTGAAGCGATGTGTCTACTCACATTGAGTTGCTCGGTCATTTTGGTGTTGCATGGTTGATGTAGCCATTAGAGATGTTTTTGGAGAGTTGTATTATTTCTCTAATATGATTTCAAGAAGGTTCTAATAGGATAACTTGATTATGGAGAAAGATACTTATATCCTATTAGTTATGATTGCTAAGCATGGCAATGACATGAAAATGAAGTGAAGAAAAGAGCAGAGCAGCGGGTGCAAAGTATTGAGCCATCAATAGAAGGTCTATGTGACAAAGAAGAAAGTGTGTGCTATACATTGGAACTGATCAAGACAACAGGTCTAATCCATACTTTACCAAGATCCAGATATAGTGTGTATCTATTGTGTAGAAGGTTGCAGCCTTCACCATTTGAGTAGTGAGCTCTTGGACAGTGATTCCTCACCCCTAACAGGGTTATTTCTAAAAGACTCCTAACAGGGTCTGACCTTTGACCAGGTCTCTTTACTTCATGCATTGTAAAGATCAACTCCTAATAGGGTTGTAAGATCTTCTAACAGGGATCATTATACTCTAGTGCAGTTTATAGTGGGTGCTAATTCCCACTGGGGTTTTACCTATTTGGGTTTCCCCGTAACCAAAATTATTGTGTTGTGTTGTGTTAAGTGTTATCTTATTGTGTATGTTCTTAATGTTCTTCTTTACTTAATTGGATAAATAATTGAATCTTGTAGATAACTGATTCAACCCCCCCCCCCCCCTCGCTCCTCAGTTATCTCTTGGGACTATTCCTAATAGGTTTAGGTTAATTTCTCTTGGGTTCCCTGGCTAGGCATTACACTAAGTTTGTATGTTTTTCTTAGGTAAAAAATGAGTGATCATGTTTTGAAAATGGTTGTAAACAATATTTTCTTCAGTTGTAAGTATAGTGCCTTGTGAAGGAGAAGAATTTATAAGGACTTATTCCATATTTTCAAAATATTTTCCATTATAGGCTTGTGTAGAAATCATGTCCTAGCCAATCTCATAAGAAATCTTGATTTGGAAGGTGGAACTATTACCTATTTTTTTACTTTTAGGCAAAAAATGGCATTGCAATGAGCTTAGGTCTATATATGGCTTTTAAATGGTTTTACATGATTAAGAAAGGTGAAAAACCACTTCTAATGTTGGTGATGTCAAATCAAAATGAAAGGATTATAATATCTCTTGCTTCTTTTATTAAAAACTCCAAAGGTTTAAAATAATCCATGAGTTACCAAGTTGGATGAAGTAAAAGTAAAGTTCATTCTTTGTGAAAAGAGGGAAAGATACAAGAGAAAACCTATGGTTGTACTGCAACTTACAATGGAGATTTTATTGGATGAAGTTATTCTCACACAAAAAATGAATCCCTAGCCTCTCATTCATATTGAGAGATGCCATCTAGGTTTTAACAAATACTAAAAAAGATCTCCCTAAAAAATAACATTTTGAAAAGAGATTGGTAGTTTCTTAGAATTAAAAATAGTCACAAAAAAGAATTAAAATCAATCTAAAGGATCAAACACCACTAATAAGAGGGCAGATTTCATGCTATGAACGCCACATTTTGAAGGAATCATCATTTTTTAGCCCATTCCTTTCATAGAGGAGCAATTTCATGTTATGAACAATGAGTTTTCATTTAGTAACAATTGTTTACAAAAGGAAAGAGATGATCATTAAGATAGGGAAACATTTTAAGGAGTGAAAAGCATTTATATATCAAAGAGAAACACTTACTAGTCAAGAGAAGGGTATCCAAAGGAATTAACAATGAGAAGAACTCAATTTCAAAAAGAAATTGAAGATTTAAGGGTAAGAAGCATGAGTTTGTTGAGAAGACATTAGGTCAACATGATGTGAAAAATAGTTAAATAACAGAGTCTCCAAGAAGAAGTGAACAAAATATATAAGAAGATGGGTAGTAGATTACAAAGGAAAATCAACAAGTTTCAAGAAAATTCACATTGGAAGTAGGATGTAGAGTCTACTATAAACACTATTTTTCATAATTTCCTTTCATTATAATCTATCAAATGCTCATGGTAGGGCTATAATATTCAAAGTATGAGGTCTTGTATTTCTTATCATGGAAGTTTCTGGGTTCTTTGAAAGCATTATGTTCAATGTAATGGCATTGCATAAGCCATTGGTCTTACATTTCATTGTATTTTATTAATCATTATGCCCATGCCAATGCTCTTTAATATATTTCATTGATATTAGTAGAGAATATAGGGAAAGACAAGAAACACTCCTAAGAGTGGTGCAGGAGAACCCCCTCCACTCTTCACAACACCTATACTTCTAGGGTCTTTAATAAGCCAACTTGTAAGACCTAGTAACCTTCGGTGTGGTTATAAACCATGGGTTTTTTACTATGGTCCAAAGGAACATTTAGGAGTTTAAATTTTACTAGGTGTCTTTTAAGTCATTTCAATAATGTTTTGGATCATTAGGATTCAAGTCTTAGGCCTATAGGCTCATTAGGAGAAAGAATGCAACATTTTGCAAAAGGTGCAAAATACAAGAAATGTTGCTTGATAACTTCTTTGAAAAGTTGCTACCTACTTGTAAAACAACCGACCAATGGTCACAACCTTTGAAAAATGTTTGGATCCATTGGGGAAGGTCTTCATATAGCCCTTTCAAGTGGGTGGAAGACAAGAATGATGAAACTCTATTTAATTTTTGCATTCAATCAATAAAAATCCTTATTTTTTTCTACGTCTTGGACTGTAAACACTATGTGTATGGATTGGTATGGAAATGTGGAGAAGAAATTTTTTTGATCCAACCTTTGTCATGAATTAGGACTCTAATTATTTTTATTTGACTTAGTTTGGAGATCAGAGTCAAGAGATAGAAGAATCAGTTTACTGGGTTTTCAGGAAACACCCCTGAACTAGGGATTTAAACAAATAATGCCCTAACTTTATTTTCCTTCATGGAATTCCCATGAAAAGTAGGTAAATGCAAGTAGGGTCAATTTATTCTAGATCCTCAAGAGCGTGGGAGAAAGGGGATTGTTTTGAGAAGTCTACTTGTAGGCTATAGGCCAAGCATCTCTATGTGCTTGGTACAGAATATGGAAGAGTGAAGTGACAATAACACTTCGGGGGTGGATAAAAGTGATATGATGATAGATTGTTGTATCTTTTGAATTCCTCACACCATTTTAGCTAGAATTTTTCCTTGGACAATCGACTGGTGAACATTTCCTTAAGTAACTGAGTCAATTAGCCCTTTTAAGACTAGTGGATCAGGAAGTGTTAGGTATTGTCCTTATTGTTGAGATCTTGTGATATGGAGGTTTGGTACAAGTGTAAAAAGGGTGTCTGAGTATACTATGTGTTTTATAAGTTCCTTGTAAGAATTTGGAACTAGGCCCTTAGAACCTCACCCAAAAGGCTACAAGCCTGACAAGTCCTAAAACTGAGAACTTGTCGTCCAAAACCTGTAAGGTGTGGAAATCACTCCCATAGTAGATAGTTAGTGAGCATGGAACCTTTCCATCCCCTTTCCTAATATGAAGGTTCCAATTTCAAGTTTGAACTGGAAAGGGTGCTTTATAGTAGAGATTATTGAGCTTTAGGAAACTACTAGGTAAAGCCACTGAGCCCACTCGGTTAACATAAGTACTGAACATCAACTGAGCTCACTCGATCAAAGAAGGAACTAAGTAACAACCAAGCCCGTTGGAGTAAAATCTAGTTAAAGACACTGAATCCTCTAGTGATGATAGTGGATTTTTGTTTGTGATAGGATCTTATAAACATGTAGAGAACTCTCCTAAGCGCACTTTGTGTTCATAGAAACACTAAAGGTCTCACCACTTACCAAGTTTCCTAAATAGGGGAGAGCTCTGCGTCAAGTGGTATTAGAGAATCTAAGATCCTTAGGGTAAAGATATACTAGCACCATGGAAGGAGAAGATGAAGGAAGATTTTCATCAAGGATGACCAATGCAGAGATAGTAAGATACCTAAGAGAGAAAAGGACACAGCATGATGACTGAAGAGACACAGAGATGCAGCAACTGATGCAAGAAATGGACAAGCTTAGAGAAGAGCTTTAGAAGAGAAGTGGAAACTTTGATGATGTCAAAGAAGGGAGTGATGAAGAACCCCTTAAGCAGGAGGAAGAAGAATGTCCTTTAGACTAGAGTCTGCTTATGAAGACTCTAAAATCTATGGAGAGGAGAACCATGGATGCCAAGCTTGAGTTTCTTGTATACAATGGGAAGATGGATCTGGATCCTGCAATGGATTGGGTGGATGCCCTAAATAGTTTCTTTGATTGTGAAGGCATCCCTAAGAATCAGAGGGTGAAGATTGCTAAGTCAAAGCTCAAAGGATCTACACTCACATGGTGGAACTTCACTCAAGATGATAGGGTGAAGAAGGGAAAGAATATAGTCACCACTTCGAAGAAGATGGTGGCCCTCCTTAGGGAAACCTATGTCCCTAAAGATTATGAAGTCCAACTTTATAAAAGAAGAATGAGTCTAACATAGAAGGAGATGGATATCTGTAGTTATACTAAATAATTTCAGAGATTGGTGATGAAATCCAAGCTTGTTGAACCAGAATGTGTGAAGATTTCTCAATATATGAAAGGCCTAAGGGTCTCAATTTAGGATGAACTTAGTTTGAAAATCCCTACCATAGTGAACCAATGCTATCAATTGGCATTGAAAGTTGAAGAAAATTTTAGAAGGAGGAATGAATAGAGTGGTAGAGGAAAAGCCAAGAATGAAAGAGGTAGAGGAAACTTTGGAGGAAGAGGATAAAATAATATACCACATGGAGAATCTAATAAGGAAAACACCCAAGGATAAATTAGGTCAAGAGGTGGATATAGAGGTAGAAGAGGAAATGGAATAGGTAGAAATTTAGGAAGAAACAATGGACAAATTAGATGTTATAACTATAATCAAACAAGGAACCACACCAATAGGTGTCCAGATAGAGACAAGCAGAATAACCAAGGTGAAAGAAGAGCCAACCTAGTGCAAGAAGATGATGTTGAAAGTGTGGGAGACTGTACTAGAGAAGATGGAGTAAGCCTCATGATGAAGAGGACTCTGATCCAAGCACCCATTCTGGTGGAACCTCCTCAAAGGAAAAGTCTTTTCAGAACTAACTGCAAGAACCATGAAAAGGTATGCAAGTTAGTAACTGATTCTGGTTCTATTGAAAATCTTGTATTTAGGGAAATGGTAGATAAATTAAAATTAGAAAAGATACCCCACCCAAACCCATCCCATGTATCTTGGTTGACAAAAGGGCATCAGACCCTAATAAATGAACAAGCTTGGGTAGATTTCTCTATTAAAGACTTTAAGGATAGAGTCCTTTGTGATATTGTAGATATGGATGTCTATCACCTTTTGTTAGGATATCCATGGCAGCTTGATTTGTAGGCTAAACATGATGGAGTCACAAAAAAATACCAAATTATTCAAAATGGTCACAAGTACAACCTTCTCCCTCTTCTTGATCCTCACCAAGAAAAACCAAAAGGAATAGTTAGTCATGCTTGCAAGAGAACAAGAGATGATCAACCCTATTCAAGATTCTGAGGTAGGATATGCCCTAGTCCTTAAACCAAAGGAGAAGATAGTGCATAATGAAGTACTACAGGAAGTAGATAGTCTACTATAGAAGTAAAAAGGAATAGTTGTAGGAGACACACCAGATGAACTCCCACCATTGAGGGACATCTGTCACCAAATAGATTTCATCCCAAGTCCTTCCCTACCCAATAAGGCTTCTTATAAACTCACTCCTGATAAGAATGTAGAAGTCACTAGACAAATAAGTGAATTATTGACAAAAGAACTCATTCAAAAGAGTCTTAGCCCTTGTGTAGTCTCGAGTGTTTTGGCCCCTAAAAAGGATGGAAAATGGAGACTATGAACTGAATCTAGGGAAATAAACAAAATAAAAATCAGATATAGATTCCCCACACCCAAGATTAAGGATCTATTAGACCAACTTGGAGGAGCATGTTATTTCTCTAAAATTGACCTTAAATCTGGTTACCATCAGATAAGAATAAGGTCAGGAGATGAGTTGAAGACTGCATTTAAAATAATAGAAGGATTATATGAATGGCTTGTGATGCCATTTGGCCAAGGCTCATGGCACCTTCATGAGATTAATGAGTGAAGTGCTTCAAGATTTCATAGAAAAGTTTTTGGTGGTATATTTAGATGACATCCTAATCTTTAGTGGAACTATGGGAGACCACATGAGACACTCGAAACAAGTTCTCCAAAGACTACATGAGAAGAAAATGTCTATCAACTTAGAAAAGTGTACATTCATGCAACAAGAGTTGATATTCTTGGGTTTTGTTATCTCAAAGGGCACATTGAAAATGGATCTTTAAAAGGTAGAGGCTATCATTAATTGGCCCATATTGAAGACTCTAGGAGAAGTCAAGATCTTTCATGGATTGGCTACCTTTTATAGGAAGTTTATCAAAAAATTTAGTCACATTTGTGCACCTTTAATTGATACCATCAAAGGTGGTAGAAAAGAAAAATTCCAGTGGACAACAGAAGTAGATAAAGCTTTCAAGTATTTGAAGGAGAGAGTAGCACAATATCCCATTTTGGAACTACCTACCTTCAAAAAATTGTTCACAGTGGAGACTGAAGCTAGCAATCTGGCCATAGGCACAATCCTTAGTCAGGATGGAAGACTAGTGGATTTCTTCTCTAAAAAACTGAATGAAGCAAAGAAGAAATCCAATACATATGACTTGGAACTTTATGCTATGGTTCAAGCCCTCAAGAAATGGAGGAACTATTTGCTTCCCAAGGAATTTATTGTCTTTACAGATAATCATGATTTAAGTTTTTTGAACAGTCGGGATAAGAAAAGCTGTAGGCACATGAAATGGGTTGAACAACTCCAAGCATTCATATTTTCAATAAAGCACAAGAAAGGAAATTCAAACAAAGTGGCAGATGCTCTTAGTAGAAGAGTGATTTTGGTTGAAGTGCAAGTACAAAGTATAGGAATTAATGCCCTCAAGCACCTATACAAATATGATTCAGACATTGGTGATATCTACAGGGTTTTATCTACTCTATCAGATGCATATAATACTATTTATTCAAAATAGTTATTGCAGAATGGCCTTTTGTTCAAAGGAGGTCAACTCTGTATTCCTAAATTCTCCATGAGAGAAAATATGATTAGGGAAAAAATTTATGGCACACTAGGAGGTCATTTTGGCATAGATAAGACACTTGAACTTGTAAGGAGAAACTATTATTGGCCTTAGTTACCTACTGATGTCAAAAAGTTTGTTGAATCATGCACTACTTGTCAAAGGGCTAAAGGAGTCAGGACCAATCAAGGTCTCAATCAACCACTCCCTATTCCAACAAAGCCATGGGACAGTGTGAGTATGGATTTTGTCTTAGGACTTCTAAGAAATAAGCAAGGATTTGACAGTATCTTTGTTATAGTTGACAAATTTAGCAAAATGGCACATTTTGTTCCTTGTAAAGTTTCTAATGATGCTTCACATATTGCTAACTTGTTTTTTAAAGAAGTGGTCAAAATTCACGGATTTCCAACATCCATTATCTTAGACAGAGATGTAAAATTCCAAGGGCACTTTTGGTGAACCCTTTGGAAAAATTTGGGGACAAACCTATCATTCCATTCTGCATACCATCCGTAAATAGGTGGGTAGACTAAAGTTGTAAATAGGTCATTAGGAAACCTTCTAAGGTGTCTAACAAAGAAATATAGATAGACTTGGTATGCTATCTTTCCTCAAGAATAATTTCCTTTCAATGATTCAGTAAATAAGTCAATAGGTAAGACACCATTCCAAGTAAACTATGGAATTCATCCAAGAGGAGTTATGGAATTGAGAGAATTACTGACTGATTTTAAAGTCAGTGCACAGGGAGAAGAATTGTCTGCATGGATCAAATAGATTCATGATCAAGTCTGAGATACATTGAGTCAGAATACTATAAAGTATAAAGAATAGGAAGATAAGAAGGAAATACACATTACTTTCAAAGAAGGAGATCAAGTATGGGCATACTTGAGTAAGGAAAGGCTACCTAGGGGACACACCAAATTACAGATGAGAAAGATTGGTCCCTGTCGAATACTTCATAAATTTGGGGATAATGTTTATGAAATTTATTTACCCCCTACTATTTGTATTTCTCCTATCTTTAACATTTGTGATCTCACTCCTTTTAAGGGTGATGTAGGATCTAATAACACTTTACAGCATACTGAAGACACATAGGCAGAATGGATAAAGGAAATGCCACTGAGCCAACCTTTATAGTTGTAAAAGATTCTTGACTCTAAAGTGGTCAAGAAAACTAGGAAGAAGACCTACAAAGACTACTTGGTCAAAAGGAAGGGGTTACCTAACATTGATGCTACATGGATGAATGAAGAGTATATCAACTAGCATGGAACCTTGGTTCAAGAACTACTCTCAAGTGGGACTTGAGTTTTCAAAACAAGGGAGTATGGTGTAGGAACACCCCCTCCACTCTTCTCAACATCCACATTTCTATGATCTTGAATGGATTCACCCAAGGGAAATCATGCCTAAGGGACTTTTCAGAATTTTCAAAGTTTGTTTAGCAAGCCAACTTGTAAGACCTAGTCGCCCTCGGTGTGGTTATAAACCATCAGTTTTTAACTATGGTCCAAAGGAACTTTTAAGTAAAGACACTAAAGCCTCCAGTGAGGATAGTGGATTTGTGTTTGTTATAGGATCTTCTAAAGGTGTAGAGCACTTGCCTAAGCCCACTTTGGGTTTAGAGAAACACTAAAGGTCTCACCAATTATCAAGTTGCCTAAATAGGGGAGAGCTCTGCATCAAGTGGTATCAGAGCATCTTAGATCCTTAGGGTAAAGTTATACTAGGATCATGGAAGGAGAAGATGAAGGAGGTTTGTCATCAAGGATGACCAATGTAGAGAGAGTAAGATACCTAAGAGAGAAAAGGACACAACATGATGACCAAAGAGACATGGAGATGCAATAGATGAGGCAAGAAATGGATAGGGTTAGGGAAGAGCTTCAGAAGAGAAGTAGTGGAAACTTTGATGATGTCAAAGAAGGGAGTGATAAAGAACCCCTTGAGTAGGATGAAGAAGAATGTCCAGCAGACTAGAGGCTACTTATTAAGACTCTAAAATCTATGGAGAGGAGAACCACAAATGCTAAGCTTGAGTTTCCTACATACAATGGGAAGATGGACCCATATGCTATAATGGATTGGGTGGATACCCTAAATAGTTTCTTTGATTGTGAAGACATCTCTGAGAATCAAAGGCTAAAGATTCCTAAGTCAAAGCTCAAAGGCTCTACACTCACATGGTGGAACTTCACTCAAGATGATAGGGTTAAGAATGGAAAGAATCCAGTCACCACTTGGAAGAAGATGGTGGCCCTACTTAGGGAAACTTATGTACCTAAAAATTATGAAGTTCAACTTCATAAAAGAAGAATGAGTCAGAAAGAGATGGATATCTCTAGTTATACCGAAGAATTTTAGAGATTGGTAATGAAATCCAAGCTTGCTAAAATAGAATGTGTAAAGCTTGCTTGGTATATGAAAGGCCTAAGGGTCTCAATTTAGGATGAACTTAATTTGACAATCCCTACCATAGCGAGCCAATGCTATCAATTGGCATTAAAAGTTGAATAGATGTTATGAAGGAGGAATGAATAGAGTGGTAGAGGAAAAGCTAAGAATGAAAGAGGTAGAGGAAACTTTGGAGGAAGAGGACAAAAAAATAGACCACAAGGAGAATCTTATAAGAACATCCAAGGAGAAAGTAGTTCAAGAGGTAGATACTGAGGAAGAAGAGGGAATGGTAGAGGTAGAAATGAAGGAATAAATAATGGACAAATCATATGTTACAACTGCAATCAGATAGGGCACTACACCGGTAGGTGTCTGGATAGAGACAAGAAGAATAACCAAGGTGAAAGAAGAGCCAACCTAGTGCAAGAAGATGATGTTGACAGTGTAAGAGATTATACAGGAGAAGAAGGTGTATCCCTCATGATGAAGAGGACCTTAATCCTATTAGGTTGTGGTGACTGATCAAGAAAGTACTATCCAGGAAAGTACTGTACACTTTTCATTCATCGTGGGGTTAACTCGTCAAGCATTTTTGAGTTGACACATGAAACATTTCCCTAGGTTGACTCGTCAAGCCTTTTCTTAGGTTGACTCGTCAAGCCTTTTCTTAGGTTGACTCATCAAGTATTTTAGGGTTAACTTGTTAACCAACATAAACCTTGTTATATTGGCTTAGGGTTAGGGATTTCATGAATGATGTATGATTTTAGTACTTGCGATAGAATTGAGCTATAAGGGATTACAAATTGTAATTAGGTTGTAATCACTGGATAATAAAATATTAGACTCATTGTTGGTGGACGTAGCCCAAGGATTGGGTGAACCACATTAAATCTTTGTGTCTTGTGTTCTCTTCTATGTGGTTTATTGTTTTATGATATTAGTTATATTTTGACATAATTGTTATTTCTGCCTTGTTAATCCTAACAAGTGGTATTAGAGCAAGGTTGTCTTATTTTTCAGTTATCCTCTGCAGGAATATCTCACAGTTTAGTGGGAGTCTCATGGTTGAGTGGGAGCAATGGTAGATGCGGGTAGGCTAAAGGTTGACAAGTTTAATGGGCAAAAATTTCATCTATGGAAAATGCAAATGGAGGACTATCTCTATAAAAAGGATCTATGGCAGCCATTGGAAGGAAAAGCCAAGAAACCAGCAACCATTTCTGATGAGGACTCGGATATTCTTGATAGAAAGGCTCTTGGTAGTATTTGATTGTGCTTGGCACAATCGGTGGCATTCAATATTATGCAAGCAACAATGACTGAAGGTTTGATGCAAACCCTAGTGAAGTTGTATGAAAAGCCCTCCACTTCAAATAAGGTATTTCTCATGAAGTGTTTGTTTAATATGAAAATGGTGGAAGGTGGGTCATTTGCTGATCATTTAAATGAGTTTAATATAGTTACCAGTCAATTAAATTTTATCAATATTATTTTTGATGAAGAAGTCAGGGCTCTCTTGATTTTGTGTTCTTTGCCTGAAAGCTGGAATGGCTTGGTAATGGCTATCAGTAACTCTGTTTCTGGTTCTAATACCCTAAAATTTGATGATGTTATTGGTGTTATTATGAGTGAGGAAATTTGGAGGAAAAGCTCAGGTGGATCTACATCAGGTAGTTCCTTAAATGCACAAAGCAGAGGTAGAACCAATGAGAGAGGAAACAACTTTGGAAATTGTGGGAAATCAAGAGGAAAATCAAAGGGAAAGAGGTCCAAATCCAAAGGGCCAAATGATTGCTGGTACTGTGGAAAACCAAGTCATAAGAAGAAAGATTGTTGGTCTTGAAAGAATAAAGAAGGAGACAAACAAGAAGGTAACAAGGAGGCAAATGTGGTAAGTAATAAACCTAAAGAGGATGCCTTGCTTCTTTCTTTAGAAAGTATTGATGATTCATGGGTTTTAGATTCTGGGGCTTCATTTCATGCTACACCCCATAGAGGTTACTTTCTTGATTATGTATAAGGGGATTTTGGGCTAGTTTATTTGGGAGATAATGAACCCTGTTAGATTGTTGGAAAGGGAAAAATTAAGATTAAGTTGTAGAATGGGAATCGTTGGCTACTACAAGAGGTAAGACATGCTCCAAGGTTGAATAGGAATTTAATTTCAGTAAGGAAATTGGGTGATGAGGGTTGCACAGTTACTTTTAATGATAGAAATTGGAAGGTTTCAAAAGGTTCCTTAGTAGTAGCAAAAGGTGTGAAAGTAGGCACCTTATATCTTTGTACAGGTCATATTGTTCCTTCTACTTTAATTGTTTCAGAAGATAATGAATGTTCAGGAACAGTGGATGCATTTGACCAGGAAGAACATCAAACCGTTGCTATAGATTCTGACACAACACTATGGCACAACAAACTCAGGCACATGAGTGAAAAAGGTATGAAATTACTTCATTCAAAGAAAGTTTTACTTGGTCTGAAATGTGTTAATATGGATTTATGTGAAAGTTGTGTGTATGGAAAACAAAAGAGAGTTAGTTTTGTGAAGAGTGGGAAGGCAAAGAAAAATGAGAAATTAGAGCTTATGCATATAGATGTATGGGGACTAGCTCAGGTATCTTCCCTTGGTGGCTCTCTATATCATGTTACATTTATAGATGATGCAACAAGAAAAGTATGGATTTATTTCCTTAGACAGAAATTTGATGTATTTCAAACTTTTAAGAAATGGAAATGCTTGGTTGAGAATGAGACTAGTAGAAAGCTAAAATGTCTCAGATCTGATAATGGTGGTGAGTATTGCAGCACATAATTTGAAGATTATTGTTCCTCTAATGGTATTCATAGGTAGAAAATTGTACCAAGGACTCCACAAGAAAATGGAGTAGCTGAACGCATGAACAAGATAATAATGGAGCGTGCAAGGAGTATGAGGTTGCATGCTAGGCTACCCAAAAACATGTGGGTAGAGGCTGTGAACATTGTTGTTTATTTAATCAATAGAGGCCCCTATACTTCTTTGGATTGTGGTATTCCAGAGGAAGCATGGAGTGGTAAGAAGGTGAGTTATTCTTTTCTCAAAACCTTCGGTTGTGAAGCTTTTGCACTTATAGATTCTAAAAATAGAACCAAGCTGGTAGCTAAGTCAAAGAAATGTGTGTTTGTTGGATATGTCATTGATGAATTTGGTTATAGGCTTTGGGATTTTGAAAATCATAAAATTGTAAGCAGGGATGTCATATTCAATGAGAAAGTATTGTACAAAGATCTGTTGCAACAACATGAGAAGAAAGAAATGACTATGTAGTACTAGATGATACTCCAAAAGATGATGTTCCAGTAGTTCCTTATGCTCTGCAACAATAGCAAAAACAAATACCACACACCCCAGTGAATGTTAGACGGTCAACAAGGCTAAGTAGACCTCCAGAAAGATTTTACCCCTCTCTATATTCTATTTTGTTAACAGATGCTGGTGAACCTGAATGTTATAATGAAGCTGTGCAGGTGGATAGAAAGATTCAGTGGGAGTCTGCAATGACAAAGGAAATGGACTCCTTGCTGAAAAATCAAACTTGGGATTTATGTAAGTTACCTACAGGAAAAAGGGCTTTATAGAATAAATGGGTTTACATGATAAAAGAAGAGGATGGAGGTAAGAAAAGATTTAAATCTAGGTTAGTTGTAAAAGGATTTACACAAAAAAGGGGTATTGATTTTGATGAGATATTTTCTCCAGTTGTTAAAATGACTTCTATTCGCATTGTTTTAAGTATTGTGGCTACTGAAGATTTGCATTTAGAGCAGCTTGATGTTAAAATAGCTTTTCTTCATGGTGATTTGGATGAATAAATATATATGGTACAGCCACAAGGATTTGAGGTCACGGGTAAGGAGAATTTGGTGTGAAAATTGTAGAAAAGTTTATATGCATTAAAGCAAGCACCTCGGTAATGGTATATTAAATTTGACACTTTTATGCATGAGCATGGATATAGTTGGTGTCATTTTGACCATTGTGTTTATTTTAAGAGGTTGGATGATGATAGCTACATTATTTTATGATGTTGATGATATGCTTGTAGCTAGGTCTAACATGGATCACATTAAGGGGTTGAAACAACGATTAGCACATTCATTTGCTATGAAGGATTTGGAGGTAGAAAAATAAATCCTTGGTATGAAAATTTGCAAAGATAGGAAAAATAGGAAATTGTCTCTATCTCAAGCTGATTATATTGAGAAGGTGTTGCAACATTTCTCTATGGAGAATGCCAAAGTTGTCAGCACACCTTTGCCTGGTCATTTGAAATTGACTAAGGATATGTGTCCAAAGACACCAGAAGATGAGACTAAAATGTCTAAGGTACCTTATGCTTTAGCTATAGGGAGCTTAATGTATGCTATGGTATGTACTTGGCCAGATATTGCACATGCAGTGGGAGTTGTTAGCCAATATATGAGTAACCCTAGAATTGAGCATTGGAATGCAATCAAATGGATTCTTAGATATTTGAGAGGTACATCTAGTAAGTGTTTACACTTTGGGGGTTCCACTACTACTGTACAAGGCTATGTTGACTCAGATTTGGTAGGAGATATAGATAGCAGGCGGAGTACTACCGATTATGTATTTACTATTGGTGGGACAACAATGAGTTGGATTTATCGAATATAAAAGGTGGTTTCTTTATCCACTACAGAGGCAGAGTATGTTGCTGCTATAGAGGTAGCCAAGGAGATGATATGGCTTCAATTCTTCATGAAAGAATTGGGACATCCACAGAGGGATAATTTTTTGCATATAGATAGGCAAAGTGCCATTCATCTTGTGAAGAATTTTGCTTTGCACTCAAAGATAAAACACATACAGTTGCGGTACCATTTCATTCGGTCAATTTTGGATGATGGGTAGTTAAAGCTGGAAAAGATACATACAAATGTTAATCCAACAGATATGTTTACAAAGGTAGTAACAAGGGAGAATTTGAACTCCTATTCAACTTTGGTTGGTCTACTAGACTAAACAAAATAAAGGAACAGTTGAGTCCAGGGTGGTTGGATCCAGTGGGAGCCTCATAGGGTAGCAGTTTAGCTACCAGATCAGTCTCCAAGTGGGAGATTGTTGTTTGGTGTAGAGTCTGATCAGTCCCCAAGTGGGAGATTGTTAGCTTGTGGTGACTGATCAAGAAAGTACTATCTAGGAAAGTACTGTACACTTTTCATTCATCATGGGGTTTGGGGTTAACTCGTCAAGCATTTTTTAGTTGACACGTCTAACATTTCCCTAGGTTGACTCATCAAGCCTTTTCTTAGGTTGACTTGTCAAGTATTTTAGGGTTAACTTGTTAATCGACATAAGCCTTGTTATATTGGCTTAGGGTTAGGGATTTCATGAATGATGTATGATTTTAGTACTTGTGGCAGAATTGAGCTGTAAGGGATTGCGAATTGTAATCAGGTTGTAATCGCTGGATAATAAAATATTGGACTCACTGTTGGTGGAGGTAGCCCAGGGATTGGGTGAACCACGTTAAATCTTTGTGTCTTGTGTTATCTTTTGTGTGGTTTATTATTTTCTAATATTAGTTATATTTGCACATAATTGTTATTTCTGCCTTGTTAATCCTAACAAATCCAAGCACCAATACTTGTGGAGCCTCCTCAAAGGAAGAATCTCTTCATGACCAACTACAAAAGCCATGGAAAGGTATGCAAGTTAGTAATTGATTCTGGTTCTATTGAAAATCTTGTATTTAGAGAGATGGTAGATAAATTAAAACTAGAAAAGATACCCCTCCCAAACCCATCCCATGTATCTTAGCCGACAAAAGGGTAACAAACCCTCATAAATGAACAAGTTTGGGTAGATTTATCCATAAAAGACTATAAGGATAGAGTCCTTTATGATGTTGTAGATATGGATGTATGTCACCTTTTGTTAGGATGTCCATGGTAGTATGATTTGTAGGCTAAACATGATGGAGTCACAAACAAATACCAAATTATTCAAAATGGTCACAAGTATAACCTGCTCCCTCTTCCTGATCCTCAACAAGAAAAACCAAAAGAAGAGTTGGTCATGCTTGTAGGAGAACAAGAGATCGTCAACTATTCAAGATTCTAAGGTAGGATATGCCCTAGTCCTTAAACCAAAGGAGAAAATAGTGCACAAATAAGTACCAAAGGAAGTAGATAGTCTACTGTAGAAATACAAAGGAATAGTTGCAGGAGACATACAAGATGAACTCCCACCATTAAGGGACATCTGTCACCAAATAGATTTCATCCCTAGTGCTTCCTTACCCAACAAAGCTTCTTATAAACTCACTCCTGATCAGAATGCTGAAGTCACTAGACAAATCAGTGAATTGTTGACAAAAGGACTCATACAAAAGAGTCTCAGCCCTAGTGCAGTCCCAAGTGTTTTGGCCCCTAAAAAGGATGGAAAATAGAGACTATGCACTGAATCTAGGGTAATAAAAAAAATAAAAATTAGATATAGATTCCCCATACCCAGGATTGAGGATCTACTAGACCAACTTGGAGGAGCATGTTATTTCTAAAAAAATAACCTTAAATCCGGTTACCATCAGATAAGAATAAGGCTGGGAGATGAATGGAAAATTGCATTTAAAACCACTGAGGGATTATATGAATGGCTTGTAATGCCATTTGGACTTAGCAATGCTCCTAGCACATTCATGATATTAATGAATCAAGTGCTTCAAGATTTCATTGGATATTTTGTGGTGGTCTATTTAGATGACATCTCAATCTTTAGTGGGACTATAGAAGAGCTGATGAGACATTTGGAACAAGCTCTCCATAGACTACATGATAAGAAATTACCTATCAAAATAGAAAAATGTACATTAATGCAAAAAGAGTTGATATTCTTGGGTTTTGTTATCTCTAAGGGAAATTTAAAAATGGATCCTAAAAAGGTAGAGGCTATTATTAATTGGCCCATACCAAAAACTCCAGGAGAAGTCAGGAGCTTTCATGGATTGGCTACCTTTTATAGGAAGTTTATAAAAAAATTCAGTCACATTTGTGCACTTTTACTTGATACCATCAAGGGTGGTAGAAAAACAAAGTTCCAGTGGACAACACAAGAAGATGAATATTTTAAGTATTTCAAGGAGAGAGTAGCACAATATCCCATTTTGGCAATACCTACCTTAAACAAATTGCTCACAATGGAGACCAATGCTAGCAATCTAGCCATAGGCGCAATCCTCAGTCAGGATGGAAGACTAGTGGATTTCTTCTCTAAAAAAATGAATGAAGCAAAGAAGAAATATAGTACATATGACTTGGAAATTTATGCTATGGTTCAAGACCTCAAGAAATGGAGACACTACTTGCTTCCTAAGGAATTTATTGTCTTTACAAATAATCATTCTTTAAGTTTTCTGAATAGTTAGGATAAACTAAGCTGCTGGCACATGAAATGGGTTAAATAAGTCCAAGCATTCACATTTTCTATAAAGCATAAGAAAGGAACCTCAAAAAAAGTTGTAGATGCTCTTAATAGAAGAGTGTTTTTGGTTGAAGAAGTGTAGGTACAAAGCATAGGAATTGATGCCTTCAAGTACCTATACAAGGATGAGTCTACTTTGGTTATATCTATGAGGTTTTCTCTACTCTATCAGATGCATATAATACTAATTTTTCAAAATATTTATTGTAGAATGGCCTTTTGTTCAAAGGAGGTCAACTCTGTATTCCTAAATACTCCATGAGAGAATATTTGATTAGAGAGAAGCATTGTGGTACATTAGGAGGTCATTTTGGCATAGATAAGACACTTGAACTTGTAAGGAGAAACTATCATTGGTCTCGGTTACCCATTGATGTCAGAAAGTTTGTTGAGTCATGCACTATTTGTCAAAGTGCTAAAGGAGTTAGGACCAATCAAGGTCTCTATCAACCACTCCCTATTCCAACAAATCCATGGGATAGTGTGAGTATGGATTTTTTCTTAGGACTTATGAGAACTAAACAAGGATTTGATAGTATCTTTGTTATAGCTGACCGATTTAGCAAAATGGAACACTTTGTTCCTTGTAAAGTTTCTAATGATGCTTCAAATATTGATAACTTGTTATTTAAATAAGTGGCTAGAATTCATGGATTGCCAACATCAATTATCTCAGACAGAGATGTGAAATTCCAAGGGCACTTTTGGAGAACCCTTTGGAAAACTTTGGGGACAAACCTATCATTCAGTTTTGTATACCATCCATAGACCGATGGGAAGATGCAAGTTGTAAATGGATCATTAGGAAACCTTCTAGGTGTCTAACAAAACAATATGGGTAGACTTGGGATGCTATCCTTCCTCAAGCCGAATTTGATTTCAATGATTCAGTGAACAGGTCAGTAGGGAATAAACCATTCCAATTGAATTATGGCCTTCATCCAAGAAGAGTTATGGAATTGAGAGAGTTACCAAATAACTTTAAAGTCACTGCATAGGGAGAATAATTGTCTACATTGATCAAATAGATTCATGATCAAGTCTGAGATACATTGAGTCAGAATACTGCAAAGTACAAAGAACAGGCGTATAAGAAGAAAATACATGTTACTTTCAAAGAAGGAGATCAAGTATGGGCATACTTGAATAAGGCAAGACTACCTAGGGGACACACCAAATTGTAGATGAGAAAGATCGGTCCCTATCAAATACTTCATAAATTTGTGGATAATGCATATGAAATTTCTTTACCCCCTACTATTTCCATTTCTCCTATCTTTAACATTTGTGATCTCACTCCTTTTAAGGGTGATGCAGGATCTAATAAAACTTTGCAGGATACTGAAGATACATAGGTAGAATAGATAAAGGACTTACCACCAAGACAACCACTACACTTGGAAAAGATTCTGGACTCTAAAGTTGTCAAACAAACTAGGAAGAAGACCTACAAAGACTACTAGGTTAAATGGAAGGGGTTACCAAATATTGATGCTACATGGATGAGTGAAGAGTGTATCAACTAGCATGGAACATCGGTTCAAAAAATTCTCTCAAGTGGTACTTGATTTTTTAATAAAAGGGAGTATTGTGCAAGAGCACCCCCTCCACTCTTCACAACACATATACTTCTAGGGTCTTTAATAAGCCAACTTGTAAGACCTAGTCACCCTTGGTGTGGTCATAAACCATGGGTTTTTGACTATGGTCCAAAGGAACATTTAGGAGTTTAGATTTTCCTAGGTGTCTTTTAAGTTATTTCAATAATGTTTTGGATCATTAGGATCCAAGGCTTAGTCCTATAGGCTCATTAGGAGCAAGAATGCAACATTTTGCAAAAGTTGCAAAATGCAAGAAATGTTGCTCGGAAACTTCTTTGAAAAGTTGCTACCAACTTGTAAAACAACCACCCAACAGTCACAACCTTTGAAAAATAGTTGGATCCATTGGGGAAGGTCTTCATATATCCCTTTCAGGTAGGTGGAAGCCAATGATGATGAAACTCTATGTAATTTTTGTATTCAATCAATAAAAATGCCTATTTTTCTCTACGTTCTAGACTGTAAACACTACGTGTATGGATTGGTATAGAAGTGCAAAGAAGAAAATTGTTTGATCTAACATTTTTCATGAATTAGGAATCCAATTATTTTGATTTGAGTTAGTTTGGAGATCAGATTCAAGAGATAGAAGAATCGGTTTACCAGGTTTTTAGGAAACCCTCCTAAACTAGGGTTTTAAACAAATAATTCCCTAACTTTCTTTTCCTTCATGGGATTCCCATGAGAAGTGGGTAAATGAAATTAGTGTCAATTTCTTCTAGATTCTCAAGAGTGTAGATGAAAGGGGATTGTTTTGAGAAGTCTTCTTGTAGGCTCTAGGCCAAGCATCTCTATGTGCTTGGTACAAAATATGGAAGAGTGAAGTGACAGTAGCACTTCAAGGGTGGATAAAAGCAATCTGATGATAGATTGTTGTCTCTTTGGGATTAATAACACCATTTCAATCGATGGTCTTTCTTGGACAATTGACTGGTGAACATTTCCTTAAGTAACCAAGTCAATTAGCCTTATTAGGACTAGTGGATCAGGAATTGTTAGGTATTGTCCTTATTGTTGAGATCTTGTGATCTAGAGGTTTGGTACAAGTATAAAAAGAGTGTCCAAGTATGCTATGTGTTTTATAAGTTCCTTGTAAGAATCTAGAACTAAGCCCTTACAACCTCACCCAAAAGGCTACAAGCCCTGCAAGGCCTAAAACTGAGAACTTGTTGTCCAAAACCTATAAGGTGTGGAAATCAATCCCATAGTAGATAGTTAGTAAGCATGGAACCTTTCCATCCCCTTTCCTAATATGAGTGTTCCCATTTCAAGTTTGAACCGGTAAGGGTACTTCATAGTAGGGATTACCAAGCATCAGGAAACTACTTAGTAAAGCCATCGAGCCCACTCAGATAACATGAGTACCAAACATCAACCAAGCTCACTTGGTCAAAGAAGGAACCAAGTAACAACTGCGATCAATGGAGTAAAAGCCAGTTAAAGACATTAAATCCTCTAGTGAGGATAGTGTATTTGTATTTGTTATAGGATCTTCTAAAGGTTTAGAGCACTCTCCTAAGCCTACTTTGGGTTCAAAGAAACACCGAAGGTCTCACCACTTACCTAGTTGCCTAAATAGGGGAGAGCTCTACATCAAAGAGTTATAGAAATGGAGTAACCATAGGAAAATGAGGAATTTTTGGAAATTCAATAAAATAATGATGCAAGAAGAGTGGTGTATGAGAGAACTAGTATCACAAAACAAAGATAATAAAAAATATGTATTGATGCTAAAATAGTGATTTCAAATGTGATCCAAACAAATGATAAGAGATGAAATAATGTTATTTCTATCATAATGGTGAATGAAAACACATTACAGTCAAGGAAAATCATAGTTATCTTAGGAGATGATTGGATGATTTGAGTATTCTTGTAAGCATTGAGAAAGAGAATCAAGAGAAAAGTTAAATATTCAACTCAGTGATGTTCAAGGTTCAAGACAAAGATCTAAGTAGTGTATCAAAAGACAATAACAATGGAGTTCAAAACCACTATTTTGAAAATATAACATGACAATGATCTTTATGTATATCTTTAAACGGTGATGTTTAAAGTAGTCAAGTCTCCTAAGAATAGAAGTGACAAAGAAGGAATGCATGGAGTTAACAACACATAATAAAGCATAGTGGAAAAATGCATTCATAGATGCAAGAAAAGATAGTAATATAAAAAATAATGAATAAAAAAAAATTTAATGAGAAGTATTAAGAACGATATGATAAGATCTTAGAAAAGTCAATATATGATGCAAAAGTAGTGCTATATTTTGTTATAGTAGATCATATCAATGTTTTATAATAGTTCTAATGAATTTTTAAATTGTGAGAATGAAACATAATCATGGTAATATGGATAAATGATAGTTTTAGATGTCATGATAGTGGAAATGACACTAGTAAAAATAAAGGATTCCTATCTATATTAATTAACAAGGGTGAGATGATTTTCATGGAACAAAGAGCATCTTTGTTAAAAGATGTAGTCATAAGAGCATCTATGTTAGAAGATGTAGTCATAATGAGTGCAATCCTTAGCAACAATAGAGTTGAAAAGGGAATACATTTGTAGTACCCCTACCCCTAGTCCGATTTTATTAATGTTATGATTACTCTAGGATGTTAGATTATATGTTAGGAAATCATCAATGCTTATGATTTCATTGACCCCATACTTGCATGTGTATGGTTGATGTATTTTTTTTACATTTTTATTTGACGTGTCTGATGTGGTTGAGGGACGGAGTCATAGTTACTTGCTTTTGAAATCCACACGATCGGCT
This sequence comes from Chamaecyparis obtusa, assembly GCA_027943335.1. NCBI lineage: Eukaryota > Viridiplantae > Streptophyta > Pinopsida > Cupressales > Cupressaceae > Chamaecyparis > Chamaecyparis obtusa. The sequence continues at coordinate 163,378 of BSBK01007726.1, forward strand.
AATCCTCGCCATTGTCTGTTATATATTATTATATGTACATGCTTCATCTTTTGATGACAGGTTCGCAGGTATAGGGCATCGTCTTCTCTGAATTGACAAGAGTGAGCATGCCCACAAACATTCATCTCAATGGTAAAGAGGGGAGATAATTCATAGGCCCAAACGCTAACCCTAAGCCTAATTTATCCTAGGTTTGGACAAGTACCAGTATGACTACCTTACCCGAATTCACCTGGTTGGTATGAATTCGTGGATCCCGTTCTTGAGTTTGTGCATGGTTTCAGTTTGCTTGGTTTTCTATGCTTGATTTTATTGCATTTGATTCAGTTGAGTTGTGAATTATTTAGGTGATTTTATATGATTATCTATGTTAGGACTATAGTTGAATTTAATAATTAAATTATGTTCCTATGTTTAATTTGGAAAATTATCTAAAGTCGATTATTTGATTTATTGGAATTAATTGATTATGTAATCATAATTAGGATTACTTATGTTGAGTGCATTATTAAATAATTGAATATTTATATGCATGTCCTAGGATGTATTTAATATTTAATTTATTTAATTTGGTTTTAATTATTAACATGTGCTCAAATGGTAAATGTTTAGAATTATGATTGTTTATATTATTAAATAATTAATTGCATGAACTTGTGATGCATTGATTATTTAATTTATTTAATAAATGAATTTAAATTAAAACATGTGCAAAATTGGAAAAAGCATTTGTTTTAAAAAAAAACAACTAGCTTTCAAAAGTTAAGTTGGGTTGTGCTTTTAAAAGATATTTTAAATTAATTAATTGTAATTACTTTCAAATTTGGAATTGGAGTTGAATTAAGAGTTGTCTTATGAGTCACTTTTCTGATTTGAGTTGAACTAGTTGTCTTCTGTGATTGCTTGAATTTGGGGATTGAATTCTTATTAGGGGACTTTTGCATTCATTTTTTGGGAGACAAGTTTTGGAGAGAATTTTTGGAGAAGGCTTGTGTGCTTGGTAATTTGGAGAATTGTGGATTGTTATGGCTGCTTGTTGAATTGAGTTTCTCCATGCATCTGGATTGGGCACCTGGTTGGAAATCAGCTTTCAAATCTGTAGGTTGTGTTTGATTCTAGAGAAAATTTTGTTCACATATTTACAGGGGTTTCCATTTTTATTCCGTTTCTGGCATTGGATTTGAGGTAGGTTTTTTGGATTTGTCTATCAGATTTGTATTCACTTATGTTTATCTTTCTATGTTTTATAGTGTTCTATGTTTTCAATTTTGATAAATCTTTTCTTATAATGGATCTAGGTATTCTGAAACGCTGGTATAGTTGTTTTATATATATTACTACAATTTGGCATTGTACTGGTGAAATTTTGTCAATAGGTTGTAATCATGTTTTATAGTTAGACTATAGTGATGGTAGAAAAATAAATACCTTTACAAGGAAAATCAATTTAGATGCAAAAATTCCAATTCTGGAAAGAAAATATCATTCTCTGTATTAAAATGATTGTTGTCTAATAATGTCAGGAAAAGAAAAAAATAAAATGGAATAGATTCTTGGTAAAAGAATCTCCATATAATTGTTTAAAAATGTCAAGGGTTTAAAAGGAATTAGGTGTTGTGAAAACCCAATTCGGTTACGAGGAACAATTCTGGAAAAAAATGCTGTGTGTAAAAGTACAGTTGATTAAATATTTGTGTCAGTAAATAAAAATATATAAATCTCAGCAAATAATATTATTAAACCTGTTTTACAATATATATACATATATTCATTAATAAAATAAAAATTAAGTTTCATTGCATATGGAAAGGCAACATAAAAAAAATGAATGTTAAAAAAAATTGTAAAAAGTTTTGTTGTTTGAAATTGTTAAAAAAAAAATAAATATCAAAATTTAGTAGTGGGGGGGCGACCACCACCTATCCCCTACCCCGCACCCCCTGCCTGTCGTGCGTACAACGCTGCAGAGGGCGCTGCCGCCGGCAGTACCTCTATCGTGGCAGAGGGTACTACCGTCGGCAGACCCTGTCACGGGCCGCACGGGTTAGTGCATAAAGCACTTTAAAAAAAAACATAAACTTATTTTTTGTTATGTGAATTTAATTTGCTTTTATAAATTTTATTAATTTGAAAATTTCTATATTAAGTTTTATTTAAATTGTTTTATTTTTTTAATCTAATTTAATTTAGTATATTTAAATTTGTTATTAATTTAGTTAATTCAGTTTATTTTAATTTAATTAAATTTAGTATTCTTTTAATTTATTAGATTGTTTTATGCTGTTAATTTATTATTTAGTTTATTAATTTGTAATTGATAAACTAGTAAATAATTGGAACTATAATTTATTTTGTTTATTGATTAACTTTGTAAAATAATTTATTAAGGGCTGCTTGATTTTATTTGCATGATTAAGATTGTTGTTTAATTTATTATGAGATAAATTTGTCTTTAGTTAATTTGGATTAATTATTAAAGGTATTTTTATTTGATAATAAATCAATCTAATTGATTTATTTAAATTTGATTGGATTCAACATATGAAAATTGATATAGACAAGTGTAGAGCATTTTCTTATATAGAAGCAATTATTCGTTAAATGTTTATGTATATACTGAAATTGGGCAAATTTTCTATTGAATTTCTAGAACGTCATTAGGGAATATTTCTTTTATGAGTGACTTTAGTATGCTCGTTAAGTCATGATTCTTTCATCTCTATTATGCGATCCATATTCTGTTAGGATCATGCTCATTGTGATGTTTCGATGCCTAAAGTTCCTGATTAATTTTCTAGTTTGTGTGTGTTGGCTTCTCTTTTCTAAATTATATTCATGTGCATCTTGTGATGTCGGGAATTAGATGGCCTAGGGGAAACAGAGGCAGGGTTATGTATCAGTTGGATTGTATTTCAGTATCATGATTATGTGTGTGGCTATTTTGATTGTTATCTATGAATCAATCTTATGGGCTTTGGTTGGTTATAATCAATTTTTGGTATTTGTGTAATCATTTGGGTTTCTCTGTGTGAAACCACATCTAGGATTACTTGTTTGTATACCTGTTGGATGTTTGTGAGATTATGAGCCTAGGGGAGGTTGAGTACGTGCATCTTAGGGGAGTGGCTTGCAATAGGGGCCGGGACCCGAAGTGGTCAGCACCTGGGTAACCTATTGTAGGTTATGTAATTAAGTGATAACATAATAATTAAAACTTGTCGAGTTCATTTAAAAAGATAATTCTGAGTATGGTTATGATTAGAATTCCTCATATATGAGAGAGAGTATTCTAATCCCACATGGATCATATTGAGGGTCTGGGGCCCAGAGTGGCCAGTCTAGGGTAACTCAATGCTTGAGAGTCTGGGGTCCATCGTGACCAGTCCAGGGTACTCAAGTAGATAGACATGTGATGACACTCCCATAGCATGTAGCCTAAGTCATCTCTTGAGTGTCTGTTTATGGCTCTGGATTAGTGTGTCTCACCCTGCACTTTTTTTTCTGTGTACCTTGAGTAGAGAGTCTTCAGGATTCCTTGCTAGTGATTTATCCTTGTTTGGTTTTGGTCATCCGATTGAGGTTTGTGGTTATCTCCTCAGCACGGTGGGAGTGGACCATTTAGGTTAACGAGGTCGGGTGGTAGTGATTCTTTACCATTTGAGATTCGACGTCCTGGTGCTAGTGCTGTTGGTTCTTCTGCAGTTGGTTGCCTTCATGATTCTTCATTGTTCTTCATTATTGGTTTCTTATCATAGCTTCTTTATTGTAGTCTATATTAGAGTATTGCATGTGATACCTAATATGGACATTGTACTTTTGTGTTAGATTTATTATTACATACCCTGTGACATGTGCAGTGGATGTCAGTGTATGGGTTATCATGGATGTCCATGAGGATTGTATGTTTTCGATGTAAGTTGTTATTGTATCATTTATGCTATAGAAACTTTTGTTATCTTTCTTTAGTTATTTTATTTGTTCTTAAGTAATTCTATGTCAAGGGACCCTCGGGATTTGTAATCTGTGTTGGATGTTGTTCAATGTGAATAAATGGTGATTGCTTCCCCACTGTTGTATTATCTTGTATGTTAACTTTTTTTAAAAAAAAATGTTCACCAAACTTAGTAGCAACTTATAGGTTATCTTCTCTTGGGGTCCCTGGTGGGGTGTTACAACATTTCATAAAGGAATGTGTGACAATAACAAGGGTATCAATGAAGATATTTCTAAGCATTGTGAGGATACATAAAGACATAATGGAAATTTTTTTTGTTGTTCTAAAGAAAATATACAAAGATTAAAAAATAGCCATTCAATGAGGTAGTTGAGACAATCATGCAAATGTGAAATGAAGACCACATAGGTGAAACAAAGAGATAAATAACATTGAAATGAAGAGTGTCCACAAAAAAGTAGCCATGAATACATTGCTATAATTATAATTAATAGACAAAAATCAAATATTGAAGATAAAATTTTAAAAAATGGCATAATATATGATAAGAACAAAAACATGGCAAATGGATAGTGGTAGCCTATAGAATACTCAAAGGCTCCTAGTTTTCAATATGTGAAGGACATCATTAGATATTCAAGGAGTAGTTGAAGGCTTTCAAAGGTGGTGTTTGGAGAAAATATCCTTTAGTTGAGACTCCACATGGGTGGTTCATTACCCTAGGATAGTTTTGAGAGCATAATTGATTAGTTCACATCAATTTCAACCCCTGATTTTCAAGCTTTTTTGAGATGCACAAACCAAGAAGAGTTTTTTATGTAAGCTAGAGGAGAGATTAAGTATAGAGACTTCCAGTTATGACACATTTCAAGGGATTTCTTTTATTTTAGCATATTTCTCCTTTTTCCTTTCTTTCAATTAGAGTTAAGCCTTCTTTTCTATAAGGAAAAAGTGTTACTTATTTCATTTTGGAGATCTTTCTTCTTAAATTTCTTGCACATAGAAGAAAGAAGAATATTTTATAACTCTTATGAAGCCCTTTTACATTTGTAGCAATAATTTCTTTTCATTTAATTTTAATATAAGAGTAGTATTTTTCCTTCCCAAAAAACTTTTTTGTTGATGTTTTGGATGAATGATTTTAGGTATTTACTATGCTTTCCTCTAAATATGTCCCATTGATGGATTGTAAAGGAATTTGTTTTTATGATGGAGGAATTCATAGGATGTGTTTGACCATTTTTGGTAAGTTGAAGTTGTGAAAATTTATTTTCCTTCATGCAAATATTGAACACAAGACTTCTTATGAAATGTTTATGCATTTCATTATCCGAGTTAAGTTGTGATGAAAAAGAGTCTCCTTTATTGAATGTATTATGAGTTAGAACAACTATTTGTATTTCTCATGCATATTGTGAATCACCTCCTAGGATAGAGTTTCCTTCTTCCCTTTTCCCAAGGAGAACTCAATAGTATTAGGAGGTACCTAAAGGGAACCAAACCATAACTTGGATATTGATCTTTACAATAGGTAATCCACAACCTAAATATCATTCCATGTAGCACAAAATAGATGAGTTCACAGCTTAGCATAAGGGTGCAATCCTCCTAATCATAAGACCACTTACATAATGAGGTTTATGAAAGGGTGTTGTGTAGGAATGTATAGTAGGAGGATATATATATATATATATATATAATATATATATATATATATATATATATATATATATATATATATATAGATATATATATATAGATATATATATATATATAGATATATATATATATAGATATATATATATATATATATATATCTATATAGATATATATATATATATATATCTATATATATCTATATATATATATATATCTATATATATATATATATCTATATATATATATATATATAGATATATATATATATATCTATATATATATATATATCTATATATATATATATCTATATATATATATATCTATATATATATATATATATAGATATATCTATATATATAGATATATATATATATATATATATATATAGATATATATATATATATATATATATATATATATATATATATATATATATATATATATATATATATATATATATATATATATATATATATCTATATATATATATATATCTATATATATATATATATGCGTAATCTCATCAACATGATTGAAAAATAGTTTAGTAGGTTGGTTAGAAGTGTTATCATCAAGGTCTTCATCTGCACTCAATGGTATGTTAGGAGGTAGATCATGAATAGAATGCATAGCATAATCTTCTCTCTAAAGAGATTGATGATTATGATAAGATGTAGGAGAGGAAGAATGATCTAGAGGAGTAACATGCTTAATCTCTTACACCAAGGTACCTTTGGAAGAAGATGGTTTAGTGGGCACAACTCTTGAATTTTTAATCTCTATTGAGGAGATCATTAATATGAATATGAATATTTTCCTCATTAAAAAAATATACCCTAGGAGACCTGTACAAATGTTGTTCATCAATGCTTCATCTATGGGATGTGTCATGTGGGTAAAGTAAAGATAAAGTATCCTTAAGAGAGGTAATATCATTCTCTTTCTTCAACACATCATTATGAGTAAAATGATCTTTAGGAGAGGGACAAACATAAATCATTAAGGACTCATCTATAGAAGGATTTCCAATGAAACACATAGAAAAAAAGATATTTTTAATACAAATAGACATGATATCTTCCTCTTGCACCATATGTTCCTCATAAGGGACATACATTTTATGAGAAAGATCATCATTTTTCTTGAAGGCCTCGTCCCTAGGGGGGAAATCCTCAAAAGAAATGTTGACAGTGTCTTCTTACATCAAAATATCCTCATGTATAAGAGGGCCTATGTTAGGAGAGAATAAGTAAATTAATCTAGATAGAATATATGGATTTTGAAACTAGTCTAATTGAAAATAAAATGATTTTTTTTTTCAATTGAAAGTATATGCGAAATGCCTAAAATAAGAGTTAACAAAGTGCATTTTTTGTGTCTTTTTAACCAATGAATGCAAAAAAGAATTAAATGCACAAAATGGAATGATGAAATGCATACAAATTAGATCTAAACACAACATCAGAAGTGGAAATTTTATGAGTCAATTTCACCAAAATGTATCATAAGAAATATGGATATGTGTGTTGGAAGTCTTATTGGGAAAGTAAGATACTGCGAGGGGGGTGTGAATCTTTAAAACTTTTACCCTTTGAAACCAATTTCAACATATATATCATAAACATAAACTTCAATGCTAAAATAGATCTAACTGCTAATCACATCCATGAAAATAAGACACATAACACAAAGATTTTGGTAACCTAGAAATGCTTGAAAGGTAAAACTAGGGGGGGGATGACACCCACAAATCTTCACTACTGCAGCAATAAAGTGCGCATGTTAGGGCTACAAAGTTTTGATCACTTCTGGAAATCTACCCTATGAGGGGTCTACCCTACTAAGAGCTTACAGACTTATAAAATCTACCTTGATTAAAGGATTTAAACTTAAAACTAAGTAAGCACTCTATTAGGAGATTTACAAAGGTTTGTTAGGATCACTCTGTTAAGAGATTTACTCTGATTCGCTTGCTAGAATTTATCAGTACCTGATCCTTTGGTTCGCACTTCAAATGTTGATAGAAGATATCCTCTTTCCAATTCTTAACTAATTTCAAAATCAAATATAACTTTGTTTTGTCCTTCACTACTCTACTCGGTCACTTTGCCTGATCTATGCTTCAAACATTCAAAACACTACTTCTTTCACATGCATGTGAGATCTCCTAACTATAACAATATTAGGGTTTTGATGTCACCTTGCACAAATAATTGATCAAGCTTTTAGATCAAGATCAATGATCTAGATTCATCACTCATGTCACTTATACATTCCCTTTTTTAGATTGGTTACATTGTTAGCATAGGGATTAATGATTGAAATTATAATGTGTAATCAACTCCTTAATTATCTCAATAATCATTAAAACATGCATACAAGTCAGCCAAAACATTTTACCTAGGTGTTTGTGTCATTCCAAACACATATACCAAAACTAGTTTACTTGGCATATGAAGTCTTTGGTGGTGGGTCAAAAATATTCTCCACATATTAGCACTTGACACTGAAACTTCTATACAACTCGACATTCATACTACTCGGTAACTAATGGGGTACTCAATGACCACTGACTTTCTCAATAGTAACTAGTTCTTGGTACATATACAAAATATAATTTCATACATTACTTGACCTTAGTAGGATGGCTCGGTTGCAATGATGAGTGACGAACTCTACCTTGATAATGACTAAGTATTTGACACTAATAGACAACTTGACTTGGAGATCAACAATCTCCCCCTTTGACATTAGTGGCAAAAACACTTTGTCATGACTATACATTACATAGACAAAATAGTACTTAGTAATTCAATACACCCCCTAAGACTATGACTTGGTCTTCATAAATACTTCATTACATGTGGGTTACACTTTTTTGCTTGAATGGACACTGAACTCTACATTTTGAAAAAAAATCAGATTCAAATGCATATTGTCATTAAAGCATTTCAAATCGGAAGATGCTGTAAATTAGAGTCTTTTAGGATTTTCTATCTAGATTCTAAATATATTTTTTATTTTTATTTTTAAATTGATTTGAATGGATTTTTATTTCTCTTAGGAAAATTGGTATCTTGCTAAAAACGTCAATTTGAAAGAGTTACACTGTTTTCATAGAGCATAACTTTATTTCTAAAATAGATATCAATGCAATTCTTTTGAATTTAATTTTGTAACATCCATACGTAGGGCATGTAATTGGTTTGACAACATTATCATGATTATTGCATATTTTATTAATGTTTGAAGTTGACTAAACCATAATTTTGATATACTTTGACTACATAGCTTATAACTTATCGTGTATTTGTCCAATTTCATTTTTATTTTTTTTGATACAAAGAGAACATAAATACCTAGGGCATAGATCTTTTTTAGAATTTTTTTTTTCTCATTTATTATTTTTTAGTAAGCATCAAACATAGAGGTAGACATACGATGAAATACCTATGTTTAGTAAAACTAAAAATACAAAGTCATAATAAACTTAATATATATTAACATTATAATCATTGGAAAGATTGTTCTCTGTAGTACCTTACTACATAGATAGGTTTGTCAAATGGACTCATTTGATCTTTGAAAAGATAAAGTCGAAGTGACTTTTTGTCAGCATTTTAATAGGTGCGAAGGAGACTCCATTGTAGGTATGAATGAGGAGTATAGATGTTATATCAATGTTTTTGTTTTTTTATCTAAGAGGAATTGAGATAAACATTTGTAATTAATTCCTTCAAATGGAACCTCTCAAGGCTTAAATAATCATATTTTATTAAAAATGTGTTATTTCAGCAAAAATCAGCATTTAAAAAAAGTTTAACCCACTATTGTAAAATCGGTACTCCCCCTAAGACTATGACTCGGTCTTGATAAATACTTAATTATATGTACATGATATATATACGAATCTGGCATACAATAAGTATACATTACATTTCAAAATAGTATGTCATACCTTTATACATTTCCATCTATCTCCATCGATTTTCCCCTTTTTTGTCTTCATCTATCTCTCCCTTTGGTCTATTGTATTTCCCCCTTTTTTTATCACTCTGCACATCTGAGGTGTTGGCGTTAGATAATAATTGTCCAAACGTTGTTTGTGGAGTTGTAGATTCATTGCTAGTGCATTATCCCAACTAGATCTAACAGACTCCAAAACCTATAATTTTATTTCTAGGTGAGCAGCTAGATCAACCAAACTTTTGGCAATAGAGAGGTGAGGATCTCTATGTACTAACTCTTTTGCAATCACCAATTCTCTCTATATGACCTCCACATGAGGTATCAACATTGTCTGTGGGTAAGTGCACAAAGATGGGGGACCAAAAATGGGGTATAAGATGCCACTTTTTTCTTAAAATCAGCAAACTATGAACTTCAACAAGAAATTGAATATAGTTAGACTCAAAATTTTAAGATGCGACAAGAAGTTGTAATACGCTAAATCTAGTTCCTAAACTAGTAATTTATTTTGAAAATGGTACAGATTAAGATGCTCAAAAAGAGGGAGCACAAAAAGTGGTATTTTTTGTGAAAAAACATAACATAGCATCTGGTGTGCTCCCCCTAAAATGGTAACTTTATTATGAATTTTTTTAATCACTCTCGTGATAAGTTAGCTAGCACCATGTAGTTTATCCCAGATTTTTTTGCTAATTTTTTTATGAATGTATATTTTTTTATGAATTTACTAAGTGCACACATCTTGAAAACATGAAATTTATGTGTGCTCCCCCTAGAAATCATTTAAAACTAATCAAAAATCAAAATTTATTTTCCTTAAAGTGTGTAGAATGGAGTCTAGTTTCTAAAAATGTAACTTGTTGAAAAATTTGATGAACGAGCCAAAATCTATGCCCAAAATACTACACGTTGGGTTTTTACAAAAAAATGGATATACACACAAAATAAATTAGAGATGAAAAACTTAACATAATCATAATTCAAAATAAATTATATGCTTAGATAGCTAACAAAGAGATCTGCAATATCACGTCGTCTGATTTTTACGTTATTGAACCATGCATAAACCTCACGAGGAGCACACAAAAAAGGATGTCATTTTTTTATATGTCTACTGGAAAACATGGCTCATGCCTATTTGAATCCTCTAAACCTTTGGGTTGGATCTCCAAGGAAAATCCAAGCCTTAGGATTGGTGGATTACAATGTCTTGCAAACTCTGTGTACCCTATAGGGTTTGTGCACTATTGAAATCTATGACTTCCATAGGGCGTGTGCGCTATAGGGTGTGCGCCCTATTTAAGTCATAGATTTCAATAGTGAGAGAGAAACAGTAAGAAGGTGGTGGGGAATGAGAGAGGAAGAGAGAGAGTAAGAAGCTGACAACGATTGGGAAAGAGGGAGAGGAAGAGAGAGAGAGGGGGAAGAGAGTGAGAGTGTGTGTGCATCTCTCTCTCTCTCTCTCTCTCTCTCTCTCTCTCTCTCTCTCTCTCTCTCGCTTGGTGCAGGGGCACCAAGGCTCATTAAGCAAGGCATGAAGGCATTCACTCATGGAATGAAGAAAACTAGTGAATACAAATGGAAGGGAATGGACAATCAGGGTCAGAAGATTAATTGGAAGATCATAGAGCCTATAATGACTCTAAATTAATGTAATAATTTATTATGTTTGTAATTTCCTCAAAGGAATAAAATCTTGTTTGTAAATGGACCAATAATGTCCAAGCCTAAATCATATTTCAAGAGTCTAGGATAGGTCATGGGATAAGTCCAAGTCATTAGGAGTCAACATGAAAGGGTTTAGTATTCAATAAAGCCATTTTATTGTTTTAAAATTCAAATATTTAAAAAGTAATGGCTATTTAGGAGTTTAGAGGGAAATGGTATTTTATTTTATTTTAAGCCTTAACCATTCAACTCAATGAAAAAAGCTGGTTGATATGGTTATTGGGAGTTCTATATTAGATAAAGAAGTATATTGTACGACAGAGGAGGCCTAGGTGTACGGACTAGATACAGAGAATCAATAAAAAGTCTTATTTTCTTGAATTTGATGTTGAATCCCTAATGTCTTGAAATAGTTTTTCATTTGGAAAGGAGTAAGGATGTATTGAATAATTTTATTATTCACCTTAATCACTTTTGAATGGATTCTACTTTGATTTGAAAGTCTGTACACCTAGTTTGAACAAACTATTGTAATTTTGGTGTCTTTTTTTGAAACAATCTTGAGTTTTCATTAATTTATGGCCATCCCATGAACTCTAAGGGCCCAAACTTCATGGGATGTATTTAATTTACATGTATTATAGTAAGCTAATAGATGAAATACAAGAATAAGTGCAGGTATTGGATTTTTGTCACAGGACAAAGAAAGGAACTCAGTGGGAGTGGTGGCTAAAGTATAAAAGCAGGCATTTGATTCAAATAAGGGGTATGTCTGAGGGTTTGAATCCTCTTAGAATGTTTATCTAATGGTGAGACAAGTTTTTTTTAGACCTAGAAGTGATTGGAGATAGGGGATTTGAGAAGCCTTAGGATTGAGGGTTTAGGAGAGGTAAATTGGGGTTTTTGGAGTTCTCGGTGGTCTAAGCCTTAATCCTTTGGTATTTGATCATTTTTAGACATTATATGAAACTGTTGAGAGTTTGGAGTGATAAGAGTAAAAAGAGAATACTGTTTCTTTGTTATTTGGAGGTTTTTTCATGCTATTTAGGGGTCACTTTGAGGGAACAGTCACATCTGGTCCAAAGAAGTCCATAGCAAGATTTTGGTAAGCTATAGTAAGGGAAAAAGGGTATCCAAATATATAAACTACTTAGTTAGTCCTTTGGAGGGTTGTGGATTTTATAAGCTAACAAAGTCTCTGCAGGGTTATTAGACTCATGCATTAGGCCTCTGGGACAGTTTGGAAGGAATTTGAAGAATGGGAGTGTAAGGGTGCCTTATAACCTTAAAAATCATTGAATCCAAGTGAATGCAAGTTAATAACACCAAATATATCACTTAGAGGTCTTGTGGAGAGTTTTGGTGAGAGTAATCCTTTTGAAGCAATTGAGAATTTGGGAGAATATAGTGCCTAAACCTCTAAAATTTATAAACTTCTCTTATTTATCATCAACCAACACCTTACCTTTGCATCAGTCTCTCTCTCTCTCTCTTTGTCTCTCTCTGTCTCTCTGTCTCTCTCTCTGGATTAATAGGCTTTTTTTGGTAACGGTCTAAGTTTTCTTTAAAGATGCAATCATCCCATGAACTCTAAGGGACCAAAATTCATGGGATGAATAGATCTAACATGAATGATAACCCTTTAACTCATTAAATATAGGAACAAGTGTAGGCTTTGACTGATTTTCACAGGACAGTGAAGGTAACCTAGTGAATTTGATAGGTACAGTGCAACAGTGGGAGCTTCGCCTGAAGGGCATGATTTTTTTATGATCAAAGTAGTCCAATATTATTGTATGAATGGTGAATCAATCACCAATTGATCTTGGTAGTGATTGGAAGGTGGAGATTGGAGAAGCCCTAGTTTCATGGGTTTAGGAGAGGTGATTTGGGGCTTTTGGGGTTCCCAGAGGTTTGAGTCTAATTCCTTTAAGACTTGGAGGTTTTGAGACATTTGAAAACACTTTTTGAAGTTTAGTATCTTGAGAGTACAATTATAATAGGGTTTCTTTTCTAATTCACCCTAATTTGGTGTAGTTTGGGGTCACTTGGTGGGAACAATCATACTTGGTCCAAAGGATTATATGGAAGGTTTTCAGTATGTTATGGTAGGGAGAAAGGGGTGTCAAAATATAACATTATTTTGAACATTCCTTTGAAAAAGTGTAGAGTTAGACTTCATTTAACCTCACTGCAGGGCTACAAGACTGGTTCATTAGGTCTCTGGAACAGTCTGAAGCTATTTAGCCATTGGGGAGTGTGGGTAACTCTTGAAATCATAAAACCACTTTTAAATAGCCTTATACATCCTAAATACTTCACATCTATCACCATTTGTCATTTGGAGTAACCTTGGTTGAATTTGTTCCTTGAAGAGTAATTGGACATTGTGGGAAGTAGTTCATTTGTGAAACAAACTTGTAAATCTTACCTTGTTTATCAGTCTACCACCATTTCCTCTACATCAAGTGGTATCAGAGCCTAGGGAAAGGTCTTGTGGAAGGTTTGTAGTGGTTTTGTGAAGTTGGTTTCTTGGGTCCTTAGTCAAGCCCTTAGAGTTGAACCATCCTTTAAGGTGTAGCCCTGAGTTGATTCATTAGCCAAGTAGACCAAGAACCATGATTGAAGGAGAGGGTGGAGATCTACCTACAAGGATGAACAACATGGATTTGTCAAGGATAGTCAAAGAACAGTTGGTAGATAAAAAGAAGTTGAAGGTAGCCCTTGAGCAAGAAAAGAAGGAGAAAGTTGAGAAGGATAAGGAGATGATAATTATTATGGAATCGATATTGGCCTTAGAGAGAAGGGACAAGAGCATTAGAAAAGATGATTAAGTTGGAGAAGAAGAAGAAGAAGAAGAGGAACCCAATAATAAGAACCATTAGATCCTGATGATCTAAAGATGGCTAAGTTTGCTAAAGTCATTAAGAGTGGTGATACAAGGGCAAGAGAAAATTTGCCTACGTATGGAGGGAAGATGGATGATGAGGAGATGATTGATTGGTTTAGTGCAATGGAGAATTTATTTGAGTGTGAGGATGTGGAAGAGAGTAAGAAGTTGAAGGTTGTAAAGTCCAAATTGAAAGGACATGCTTTGCTATGGTGGGATTGTGTTCAAGCAGAGAGATGGAAACATGGGAAACCCAAGATTACATCTTTGTATACAATGATGGATAAGATGAAGGAATTTTTTTTTCCCAATGACTATAGTGTATAGTTGTACAAGAAGATGCAAATTCTTAAGCAAAAAGACATGGAGGTGCAAAGGTATATTGAAGAGTTTCATAAATTGGACATAAGAGTGAGTCATGATGAAGATGTGGATGAGAAGATTGCTAGGTACATGGGGGGACTTAGGGTTCAATATTCAAGATGACCTTAGTCTTTCTACCCCTAGCTCAGTTGAATAATGCTATAAATTGGCCATCAAGGCTGAGGAAAAGATTAAAAGAAGACAAGAGAGGAAAAGTAGCACAAGAGGAGGATCTTCCATGAGGGGAAGAGGAGGTATAGGCAGCACTGATTTTCAGAATCACAGTGAGAAAGATAAGGACAAGCCATATTCATCTGATACAAGAGGTGGTTATAGAGGTGGAAGAAGTGAAGGAAGAGGAAATGGAGTGTTCACAGGCAGGTGCTTCTATTGTAATGAAGTGGGTCGTCAATCTTTTAGGTGTGTCAAGTGGATTTAAGACAAAGGTAGAGATAGAAGGGTGAATTTGGTGGAAGAAGAGATGAGAAAGGAAGAGAAGCAAGAACCTATCTTGGCATTACCAGAAGAGGGAGAGTACTTGTTCATCAGAAGGAACCAAACACCATACAATCCAAGCATATTTAGATCAAATTGTTTGATCCAAGGTAAAGTATGTAGACTCATTATAGACTCAGGAGAAAGTTATAATGTTGTGTCTCATGAAGTTGTTAGGAAGTCAAATCTGAAACTTTTTCACATCCTAAGCCATATTATGCAACTTGGGTGAATATGGATCAGAATTTGTTAGTTAGTACTCAAGTTATGATTGAGTTTTCAATTGGCAAGTACAAAGATAGGGTGTTATGTGATGTTCTAGATATGAGTTGTGGGCATTTGATTTTGGGAAGATCTTGGCAGTGGTCAAGGAAGGTTATCCATGATCGTTTCACCAATAAGTACTTAGTCCAGCATGAAGGCAAGAAGTATGAGTTGCAACCTTTATTGAGAACCCAACACTAATAAATTTGGCATCGATTTGCAACGGCTATGTGTCACAATTGTGATAGCCATGTGTTGAAATTGCGACAGTAATAGACGTCGCTATTTTTTAGTCACAAAATACGATGTCTTTCCATTTCAGTCACAATTATGACTTCAATTTGTTTCTTGGGAAGCCGCATGTGATCATGCGATAATCATCGCAACTACGATGAATACCCACACACCTGTGACGGCTTGTCACATGGTCGCATGCACTTGGGAAGCCGCATGCGATCATGCGATAACCATCGCAAGGGAGATGAATACCCGCACAACTGCGATGACTTGTCGCATGGTCGCATGCGCTTGGGAAGCCACATGCGATCATGTGATAACCATCGCAAGTGCGATGAACACCTGAAGAAAATGCGACAGGAGTGGGCGTCGCCTATACAGCACCCCCGTCGCAATTCACTGTGTGTGCATCGCAATTGCGATGAATACAAAATAAAATGAATTTTTTTTTTTTGGGACAAATTACCTTGTTCTGGGTACAAATTACCCTCATCACAATTCGCCTATGATTAAAGAGTCTAGTGGAAAGACCAAGTGTTAGTTCTCTTTGACTATGAAGAAAGTCTATGAAGTTGGAGTTTAGTTGAGAACCTTTTCTCAAAGAACACTCTGTCTGGTATATGAAATATGATAGAGTGATTTTTTTGAAGAGCCTTTGGAACACTTGAATCTCTATGCCAGGTATATACCAAGATTGGTGAGTGACTGGTTTGTCACAGGAATAGATTTGAAATTGGAAAGTTTGACAAGTGATGAAACTGTCAAAGAACATATAGAAAATAAACTGGCACAGTTGGTGGGAAAGGAGGTACACAAGGTATACAAGAACCTGTCGTCACTGACAGAACAATAGACTATAAATAACATTGTGAGGAGTTATGGGTAAATAATGTGTTGAATGTTTACAAAAGACTTGTTCATTCAATAGTGTAGAGCTTTGGTAAGGAGTGCCCTAGCATAAGTAGGGGTAGGAGAGTTTGAATTCTCACACAAAGTTTAGTTGAAAACACTATTTTTCACTATGGATACCAAGGCTCTACATCACATATATCAAATATAAATGGCACAAGAATTAGGGGCTAATCTTCCATGTAGATGGTGATGACCGACTATCTTTTGCTGGACTTTCCAGACCAACAACAACCTTAGGAGAATTTTCACTCTGAGTGGAGATATAGAATAGAAGTTCACCTAAGGCTGCCATAGAAAATCTTCTCACTTTTTCCTTCTTATCTCGAAGAGCATCAGTTAGCACTGAAAATATACCCGAACTTGCCACTTCATCTTCAATAATAGTTGCATGCCGAATCAACAAACCCAGTACTGAAACAAGCTGAACATGCAAAGTAGTTGGTTTAGATATTCTCAACATCTTAACAAGCATGGACAATACTGAACCATTGGTTAAGATGTTGGCTACTTCCACATTGCTACTTAGGGTTTCCAAGTATTTTAAGGCATTCTATTTTTCCCCAAGAGTTGTGCTGCTACCGATACTAGAAATTATACGACAAAAGAAACCTTCTAGTTTATCTTGTGAGAGTTTCAGGAACTTAGAAGTAGGGAGGGCATCAAATGGACATGTGCGTGCATCAAGCATAGGCTCAATAGCCTTATCAATTTTCCTGTTGACCATAATTGGCTTCACAGATAAATCAGATGGATGCCACAGTGCTTGTGACAGATTAATGGAGACTTTCAAAGGATCTGCATTAGCTGGAGACACAGAGACCTCTTTAACCATCTCAGTAGTGAAGCCTGCAGACCTCTGACCTCATCTTTGAAGACCAACACCAGGAGGAGTTGCAGCAACATCTTGATGGTCTGTACGTGAACAATATTCCACATCTTTTGAGGAATGACATTCAATACCCTTACTATCTTGTGATTTATCAGTTGACACCTCACAGGCATGGCTTTCTTGTTGTTCTTGGTCATCTTGCATCTCAGCAGTTGAGTTAGATTGTATTTGATGCTTAACTTCAGGAGTAAAAGCTCCATAAACTAAAGAATCGACAACTTCATTCTCTTCTTGAGTTTCACTTTTAGCATTTTCTGCAAAATCCAATTCCAGGTCATGGTTCTCTATTTTAACATCACTATCATTTCCAGAGCTTTTAGGTAAAGGCTTCCTATAATTTTGACCCTCACTCTCCCTCTGTAGGTTAGTCTTCACTATCTTGGATAACCTAAGCAAATTTATTCCTGCATTTTTTTTGCTAGATAACTCTTTCATGGCTGATCCATCATAAACTCCACTTGAACTTTTTATGCGATGATTTTGAGCATTCTCCATATTGGGGTTGTCTTTGGTAGGAGTTAACAGTCCTTTTGCCCATAATGCTTCACTTTCATTTTTCTTATGAGCTCCAGATACACCTTGCTTAGAACCTTTCAAAAACTGATCTCTTTCTGGTAAAGAATTTTGTGCATTTTTATCACAAGTTTGAGGTACAGATGATTTTGAACTCAACTAAAGTAAATTGCTGAAGGCAGGATCAGAAGGTAAGGATAATACTTTGAGTGTCATTCTCCAGAAAGTGTTCTCACGAAGCTCAGACCACTGCATTCTCTCAGCTGGATCCTTAACCAATAAATGGTTAATCAGATCAAGCAACACCTTCTTGAAATAGTTTCGGGGCCATGTAGCAAGGTGTACCTCATTTTGCTTGTGGCAACTGCATAAACCACAAAAAATATGTAAACTTGGAAGTTCAGGTCAAAACATAATGAACAACAATTGAAAACAAGTTAGATGTAATTTTGTACTTGTTGCCCTCTTGAGACATTACAAAATAGCATAATAATAGAGAAAAATGACTTGAGGAACAAATTTTTTTGAAATATCACTGAGCCACCTTGCTAGGCCAAAATCACAAAGCTGAAGCATGTATAAAAACATACAAGTCATCATTTTGATTATAATACACAAGAAAATCATAGAATTTGTATTAAACTAAAGATATAATTAATGCATATGCAACAACTAAACACAAATACAATAGAGTAATTACCTTCAGGCGGCCATTTTCATCCAGTAATATATTTGATGGCTTTAGATCACAATATATTACACCTTTTGAATGCAAAAACCTGAATATATTTGATTAACAACATTAAAAAAACTGATTTTAAATAGACCCAAATTGTTGTACATGATGCAAGGTCAGTGTACATTACTGTAATGCTTGGACCAAGTCACGTGCAAAGTCATGTATAGATTCCTCTGGGAGCTGGCTATCCTGCATTGAACAAGTTGTAATATCCTGTTAGTGTTATTTTGAGTAGAAATAGATTGAGAAAGGTTACATTGTTGGTGTGCACCTCTATTTTTAGATATCCCTGCTACACGAAATTAAAGTACATAACAGTGACTAGAAGTCAAAATGAAAAAGCCTTATGTCCCTATCATCAATATTCATAAGCTAATTATGTTTATGAGAACCAATTGTCACTAGTATCTCAGGCTCTAGCTGTTCTACAGTTTAAGCCCTTACAAATAATAGACGACAATGATATTGATGTGATTTATGATATATGATATATGATAGTGATATATTGACATGTATAGTGAACTGATATATCTACAATTTAGTAATTATATAGAATAAATTTGTACTTTAGCATGAACTATATTTCATGCTGGCTTTTGCATTTTGGTCAGTGAGCCCCTTCGACAATGCGCCACCTAACAATGAGTCATCCCAACAGTGAGCCACCTATGCATTCTTGTTGCCTAGATTTTTGAAATGTCAAAATTTAAAAATTCTAAGGCATTTCCATTTTATTTGCAAAAATATATTGGAAACATTAACTTTTTGCAAAAAAAATTCTCAAACCTTAACTTTTTGTGAGTCTCAACTCCCAATCATGAACTTTTGGCGAGAATAATTCCCAAATCCCAACTTTTTGCGAGAATCTTTCCAAAATCTTAACTTTTCCCATTTCTTAACCCCGAAATTTTCGCATCCACTTAACCATTTTGGTTTTGAAAGTTCAATTTCAAGAAATCAACAAGGATGCAAATTTGAATGCTAAGTTTTAACATGGCAATGATGTATCCCTAGCTCGTGGGCTATGCAGTCAAAACACACAGCTCACTAACCTTGGTGCTTGGCCATGAGTTGGCTTAGTTCATCACTTCATGCAACCATGAGCTAGGGCACGACATAATAAATGGACTCAATAGTGCCTCTACACATATGGAACAGTTTCAACAGTAGCATGAATGTCGCAAGCCATAGTCTATAGCAGTAGATTCAAACTGGCTCCCAACTAAGCATGGACCACATGCATTATGGAGGTAATCAAAGTAGAGAACAAAGCATAAGTAAATAAAGATAAAGATGTCATTCTCAGGTTGCACAATACAGAAGCGACGCTCGAAGTACCTGAGTGAAATATTACAGATTCATATAATATCCAACCAGAAGGTAGCCAAATGCATTCACTATTATCTTTTCTGAAGTTTCCAAATGCAAAGATTGATGAGAAATATTCTCATGAGAGTGGTGGCACAATTAGGCTGAGTCCACAATCTCAAATAATCATAGGAGATGAGTACATGGAAATTTACATGGAACAAGAAGCCAAAAATAAGGAGATTGCAGATTTGAAGGCAAGAAAAAAGGAACAGACAGATGAGAGAAATGCTACTAGACTTATTGAAAGGGACTTGAAGGAACAAAAGAAACTAGAAAATGCAATGAAGAAGCAAAAGAAAGAGCAGTTGTGTATAATACAAAGACAAGAGAAAGAGGAAAAAAAGAACAGGTGAAAAGATTGAGGGAATTTGAAAAGGCAAAGAAGGAGCTAGAAAGACAGAGACATTTAAGCAACTCATTAAGTCCTATTCCAAAAAATTCAATTTTGAGACATGATTAACATTTATGCCCCTTCATATTCATCTGTTTCCAACTTTCCAATCAACACTCAGGTTTCTATAGACCAATTGCAAATGCCCATAACGCCTTCCAAGGAGAAAACAAATGCAAGATCAAGTTCTGACATTGCAGCCACTGCTACGGATGGTCATTGCTCCATGCTTCCCCCATGGATGGTGTAGTAAAATTTTCCATCAGAACTAGTATGATTATTTGACAAAAATTGTTTTTTTATATTTTGTAGAAGAAAAACCATTCCCCTATTTACTTATAGAGGTCCCAAAAATTTGTATTTTTTTGTAAGGCGGGTAGATGATTCATCATGTCATGCATTTTGCTCTTCTCATTACAATGTAACTTGAACATTATATTTTGCCAATACAATGCTTGGTCCATATCTATATATTTAAATATTACTCCAAGTTTTTGGTCCAAATATGTATGCATGCTCCATATGTCTATCTATTATGTATCTACTTACATATACATCCAATTTTACACACATGCGTCCATATATATGCACATGTACAAAAATATTAACCAGTCTGTTTGTAATATATATACACATGCATGTGTGTGTGTGTGTATGTATGTATAAATACATGAATATATATGTCCACACACACACACACACACACACACACACATATATATAGGTTAATTATATGTTGTTGAAAATATGTATTATACATGCTATCTTTGAAGAAATAGATAAATCAATGTGATTCATACAAAAAAATAGATTGGTGCAAACACACACACACACACACACACACACACACACACACATATACACACACACACACACACACACACACACACACACACACACACACACACACACACACACACACACACACACACACACACACACACACACACACATATATATATATATATATGTGTGTGTGTGTGTGTGTGTGTGTGTGTGTGTGTGTGTGTGTGTACCAATCTATTTTTTTGTATGAATCACATTGATTGATCTATTTCTTCAAAGATAGCATGTATAATTCATATTTCCAACAACATATAATTAACCTATATTATTGACCTATATGTTTGATTAGAATAATTAAATGGAAAAATAAAAAGGAAAAGCAAAATATGAATCTGATAAAAACAAAATATGAATCCAAATATAACTAAGAATTTATGGGTCATTGCCTTAGTATAGTTTATTAACCTCACCTGAAATTCATATTGGCTTTATTCCCCCTTTATGCACCTTGACAATATTGATTTCATCCTCCCTTAATGCACCTGGAATCAACAGTGAATTCATATATTACATGCAAAAAATATTACAAGTCAAAGGTGTAATTTCACGAAACTACAATTACAAACTTAATGACTACCTTAAGAAATTGTTTATTCAACCAATAATATAGCATAAAAAAATCCCATTAACATTTACAATATATTTCATGAAAAATAAGTAAAAAATAATTAACATCCCAACTCCGGCAAAAGATTTCTTGCATGGATAACAAATCCATAATGTAGAGAAAACATCATTCCTTCAAAGATGTGTCAATACACACCTTTAAAATATCAATGGGTACACATGCAAAAAACCAGAGTGTTGGTATATTCGAAATTAAGTAATCAATATACTAGAGTTCCAAGAACTAGAGTAAATCATGAACTAATTAATAGTTACCATTTGGAGTAATTAATCCCAAATTTTGACTGATCAAACATGCAAAAAGTATAGTGTCTAGAATTTTAAGTTTTTGAGAGATTTTACGATTTAGCCTATAGTCTGAAGTACTCCAAACACTTCAATCTAGATGGTAATAAAAACCAAAATAGGGATAAGAAATGTGTATATTATGACAAGAATAAGGGTCATAGAACCTAGTAAGTAAATCAAAGAAGTTCTCATAAAAAATTACTATAAAATCAAGATTAAGACTCAGTTGTCTGAACTTTATTGGGAGTACCTATCAAGTCCATCAAAGATGGTGGTTTTGTTGGTTGGGTTTTTTGTGCTTTTGTTGACTATACTAAAAATGTACTGCTCTATGCATAATTGTGAGGTAGAGCCCTATCTAAAGAGCTAACGCTCGCAAGCATTTCAGGCCCTTTGGCTAGCTTGCAATCTCACTACTCATAAAAGTGCCACCAATGATAAATTCAAGAAGAGTTTGTAGGCTTATGCCATAAAAGATTTTTGAGTTTCTAGGATTATACATCATAAAACATCTATTAATTTATGGGATTATACGCTATATAAAATAAAATCCATTTTGGTAGAAGTGAATTTGAAAACCAAATTTATGGGGTTGTGGGAGAGGGGAAAAATGAAGAAGACATAAATCCTTAACAAAATGACATCATGTCCCACAACAATTCAATGATATAAAATGGTGCCAGAATATGAATTGTAACTCAAAAACTTGTTGACCCATTGATCTAATCAGATGCATTATGAAACACAATTTAAAAAATCTCCACCTCCATATACATATCAAAATGAATCTACTACAAAAAATATGCGGTTATAATTTCACTGTAAAAAATGAATTTCATCTCATTCTACCCTGTGGGAGAGAGTCTCCATTAGCAACATGATTGTCCATGCCTTGTAAAATCCCTTTACCTGTCTATGATTCTACAAGATGGGTTATCTTAGAACATGAATATGCAATTCAATTTAATGGACCAGTGAGCAGAATAAAGTATAAAGCAGTGATTGATGAGCAAAATTGTATAGGCAGGAAAAGTTCTTTCAATATGACCAGTAGTTCAGTTTGGGTTGAACTGTTGGTCACTTAGATTGTAGATTGTTGAATAAGGAGGAGCAACACATCAATTTCAATGCCATGATGACTTGCTTAACAAAATGGCATCCTATCCCACAACAGTTCAATGATATAAAATGGTGCTAGAGTATGAATTGTAACTCAAAAACTTGTTGACCCATTGATATGATCAGATGCATTATGAAACAAAATTTACAAAAACTTGCCTCCGTATACATATCAAAATGAATCTTCTAAAGAAAATACACAACAATAGACATGAGCATACCTGCAATTGTCACATAGCATACATGATATCTTGTAAGACTACACAATACAGATCTAGGGGATCTGAGCAAGTGGGTTTTAAAGATATCTCCTCCATGGGCCTTCATCCTTCGATCCAAAAATTTATGAAATGCATTGGCCCTTTGGAAAGCTAGAAATAGTAGACTCTCGCCTAGTAGCGGCCAGCCAAAACTACCCAATGGTAAATTAGGGTTTGAAGAAGGGTTTCTAAGAAGAAATAGCAGAAACATTTTTCTTGTTAAACGAGATCATGTTGCATATCCTTAAATATAAGGTTTTCATGATAAAGGGAAGAGAGGGTGACACAAAATGAGGAGGAAGTGAAGTTTAAAATCATACCTTTCTTGGCCTTTTGGATTTTGAATGTACAATCCAGTAGATCCCTTTCGCCGTAGAGATGCCTAGCTGCAGAGACCTCCTCGTCCAACGGTTGCAAAAATCCCTCTCAACGCTATTATAGAAATGACCAACATTTTATTTTCTTTTTTTTTCTTATATCCCGTTAACGTCGCAATTGCGATGTTGTCAGGGTATAATTGAAAAAAAAAAGCCAAAAAGACATAACATTTGCCTGTCGTTGCAAATTGCCATCGCAATTTCACCCCAAATGTATTAGTGCAAGATGAACTAATTCTTATGTGTTTTAGGTAGGAGATAGACAAGAAGGTACAATATGATACTGGATGGTATAGGGGAAAGAAGGTATAGTTAAGAGGCTATGATGATAGTCCTAAAGGTGGGGAGCTTTGGGATCTAGCCTTTGTACAAATTGGGACCATAAAGTTTCCTATAATGCAATTAGAGCATAGAAAGGGGGAAGAGATGTTTGATCGGGGATAACATCCATGAAATGGATCAGAGCTAAAGGCCCTACAACCTTCTCATTTTCCTTCACAAGGACAATCAACAACTTCATATTTTTCTTTTAACAAGTTGTGTTTGAATATAGGGTCTTCTAGGAGAAAGGAGATTACTTTGGGGGATTACTTCACCCCTAAATTTTAGAGATCATTTAATACTAGTAACTCTTGAGACAATAGTTTCATTGGTGGTGGGGAGTATGGTGCAAGGGCACCAAGGATCAACAAGAAAGATATGAAGACATTCAAGACATTAAAGACACCTAATAAGGATCAAAGGGAAAAGGAGGTCAAAGGGATTCTAAATGATGTAAATTACATTAATTATCATGTATTGGCACCTATAATGTTTTAATGCCATGAAATGGCATTCAAATGTATGGACTTGAATTATCAATTTGTAAGGGTCATTTGGATGTAATATGGACCATTAGTGTCCAAGGGTGTCTTAGGGTAGTTAGGATAATAGGAATGATGAAATTAAGTCTCCTAGGTGTTTGGAAACCTTTGGAGTTCTTAAATTCTAATTAATAAGGTTTTTAATGCATTTTCATAGTTCAAGTTTTCAAATATTTAAAATCCAACGACTAGTTAGCCATTTAGGAGGAAAGTCAAGTTTTTAAAGTAAACACAATCAACTAATCCCTCTAACTGATCAGAAGTGGTTAGGGGAAGTTGAGATGAAGGTATTTATTTGTATTTGGAACCATTACATGGGAGAGATAGACCTGGTGTGTACAATTGAATAGAGAATAACAAAGAAAGTTTCATTTGTCTGCAACATTGGTGTTGAATTTGTGTTTCCTTTATATGAGATCTTTGTAGAAGTATTAGAGATGCATTAAAAATTTGTTTTTCTTCATTTTCAATCTCTACTACATAAACTATATCATGTTTGGAGGCTTACATGCCTAGCACTGATTCACCCTCTCTCTCTCTCTCTCTCTCTCTCTCTCTCTCTCTCTCTCTCTCTCTCTCTCTAGTTTTGCATAGGGTGCACATCCTATAGCGCACTCATGCTATGTAAGAATATGGATTACATTTTTGTGGTTTTGCATAAGGTGCACGCATTATAGCACACTCGCGCTATGTGAGACTAAAAAAATGGTCTTATATATGTTAAAGACCTCGTGAAAGAGGCCCACTTTTTCTGTATACTATTTGGTTTCTACATTTTATCTGAAAAATATTCACTTTTCATGGTCTTGAAGGTGACAAAGAAGCATATTCAATCAATTTTCACCATCTTTTTGTTCAAAAATCAACATTGAATTGTGAAAGTCAATAATTCTTCACCAAAATTTATCGATTGAGGTAAGTTTTTTAATATTTTACATGTGAAATGTGAATAAAGAGTCTTTTGGTTTATAATTGGTATGATATATACTTGTTGAATACATAATTTGATGTAATTGTAATAAATTTATAGTATTTAATTTATCATATTGTAAGAGATTTATATTATAATTTAACTTATTGTAATAGATTTATATTATATTTTTAAAAATTATAGTCAATTCGTATGTAGAAATCATCATCATGCCAAGGAAACGAGAAAAGATTTTAGGTTTGGAAGAGCATGAAAGAGACAAAGAGAAGAAAAGAGAAAGAATGAGACTACTTTGTGAACAAAAAAAATTGGATACCATAGAAGAAGATTTTTCTTTGGATGAGGAACATGAAACATCAATACAAAGTAAGAGAGAATTGGAATTGGAAACAAAAATACAATGAATGAAAAATTTGTGTGCAACAAGACAATTGAATTATGAAGACGTGGGCATGTCATCTATGATTTCCCAAGTTGAAGAGACATCATCATCCAATGTTGGAGGCACACCATTGTATCATGTTGAAGGCACACTATTATCTACTTCTAAAGGTATGGGCACACCCTTGTATCATGTTGAAGGCACACCATTGTCTACATCCCAAGGTGTATGCACCCCCTTGTATCATGTTGAAGGAACACCATTGTCTACATGCCAAAGTGGATGTACACAATTGTATCATGTTGAAGGCACACCATTATCTACATCCCAAGGTGTAGACACAACATCGTGTCATGTTAAAGGCACTCAAGATGGTATGTAATTTACACATAATGTTTTTGATGCTCCTAGAATTATTTATAGAAAGCCAAAATATTTGATTGATATTGTAAGATGAAAAATATGGATGGGGTCTAGAACAATAGGGATTTACCCATAAAAGAGACCCCAAACTGATATTTTACACTTACATGAAATTATAATGATATGGAAAGTAAATCTAGAAGATAGATATTGAAATGAATAAATAAAATGTACTTACCTATGAAAAAGAATTGGTTGAAAACCCAGTTAGACAGTCTCAAAAACTGTTGACTTTTGTGATTTTTTAAACCGAAATTGCAAGATCTACAAAACCCAGAAATATTTTTCTTTCTAAGAAAGGTTGACCTTAAACTAAGTAGACAATCTTGACCCTGACCCCAAAATGTTGACCTTGACTTGCATTGCTCTGACGAAAATTCTGTTCGTGGATCCTGAAAGTTTGCTGAAAAGGCTATCTAGATCTGCACTGATATTCGATGTTCTGCACCTGTACCTACAAGAAAAATGATTTTTTTTGTTGGGGGGGAGGGATCTGCCTTAGTAAAACCCCAATTTAGGAATTAACCTTGAAATTGAATTGAAATTGAAGTAGTAAACAAAGTAAATGGAACAATTCACCTTGCTTATGTTGAAATCATTATGGAGGATTCGAATCCTAGAATCCACAAGTATGGATGCTCCAAATGAATGTAGAATTGAAAGTAGGATGTCTCAAATCAATTGTCTTTAGATCTTTAATACCAATCTTGAATGGATATTGGAATGGACAAATCTTCAACAAGACGGCGCCATAGAGCTTGAATCCTTCAATGGCTACTAATGGATCTCCTTGATGAATTAGATCTTGAATGCTTGAATGCTTGAAGATGAATTCTCGAAATGCTTTCCTTCTTTCTTGCCTCTTTCTTGAGAGATATTGTGATGTGATTATGAAGAGATGATTGATGAAACTTGATGGATGAAATGAGAGGAGGAGGCTCCCTTTTATAGTGATCTAGGGCACAAACTTCTAGACATGCCACATAGAAAACAATAATTCAGCGTCCATGGCACAAAAATCTAGAGAGGTGCACATGGAGAGGAAATTAAATTACATTCTTGACACAAAACTCTAGAAGGGGTCCACCCTTAAGATAGAAATAAAAATAATTATTTAAGAGTGTTGTCATAAAATTTGAGGTAAGGCCAACCCCAAAGTTAATTTGATCATTAGGCACAAAACTTGAGAAAGGATAATCTCAAATAATAAATTAGGAATTCTACACAAAGCTCATGAAAGGTCCACCTTAAATATTAATTTGATAATTCAACACTTAACTCAAGAAATAGTGGCCCCGAAGAGGGAAAAGATAAAATTTTGATGAAACCCCAAAATTGGGACCTAACCCCAAGGACCTTGGACCCTAGGGTCAAGGTCGAGTTTGACCTTGACCCAAAGGGTCAGGACCTTGGGAAATGTGCCCAAGTCTCAAAAATAGAGAGAAAGGGTAGAAAAGATGAGAAGAATAGGCACATAAGCAATTGAAACCTCACAGAAGCATGAAAGTGTCTAAATGAGGATCAAAATAGCCTACTAAGGAGGGCTAAAAGGTCTCAAGATGGAGTGCGTCCATTTTAAGAAAATACATTTAGCCCCCACATTAGCAAGAGTATGGACTCAATGAAAACTCTTGGTAATGGAGATCACAAAGAAAAATAAAATCTTATTGAAATCAAAGGGACAAAGGAAACCTCAAGACCCCAGGGACTCAAGTCTTTGTCAACTCCAAGATTACAATAAGAGAGACATCACTAGAAAAAATAGAGAAAAGGGGAGAGAGGAGTGGCTAGCTTGCCCAGTAAGATGTGTGTATCTCATTGTGAGCCACAAAAGGATATGATGACCCACCAAGCAAGAACTTGATAGTCACCCCATAAAGTTGTGTGCCATCTGGTGGCTTTGTGCATGTATGTAGTGCATCTTCTAATGGATTTTATGAAGTACCCATGTATCCATATCCTCATCTCACCATAGAATACATCTTTAAAATGCTTATCTCTTTAGGATTTAGCAACTTATGTGCATTACCTTCCAAGGGTTTAGCATACTGCAAAACAAAAGGTTAGAACAAAAATACATAATATAGAACAAGGGAGGTTGTATATATGCCCCCCTCCTTAAGATAGAAAAATAAATACTATTTTGACATGTTAAGGAAATAAAAGAAACAAGATAAAGCCTTCTTCAACATCAAGATAGTATCCATAGACAACACCTAGTCCAAGCTAAGAAGGTCACAACTCCTATGAGGCCATGGAAGGGATGAATGCAAAGAGATATCATGCAAGAAGGAAAAAAGTAACCCTCGTGAGGGATTGCACACTATTTAGCTTCCAAGGTGAGAGATTTATGAACCATGGAAACCCAATGTTAAACAACAAAAATAGGTTATGATCAAGGACAAAGATCCTCAATGCAAACCAAAATTTTCATGTATGATTGGATATCAAATAATAGATAGATATTGCTTAACCAAGGGAAAAGTGGATCCCAAAAAGAAAAAAAGGAAGAAGATGACATCCTTTCCCCCCAAGCATAGGAACAAAGATGGAAGAGGACCTATTATATTTCTCACAACACTATACAAGAAAATGAGCCCCTAAGGATTAGGCTAACATTGTTTACATAATGTGGAGCTCCATAATAGGAACACAAATTTTATTTAGAGAAAATAGGATTGAAATACAACTCATTTCCACATGATATATAAATAACCTTACTATCAATGAGCTGCCTAATATTATAATGTAAAGCTTGACATTCATTAGTAGAGTAATCATGAAATCTATGATACAAACAAAAAGGAAGAGTCTTCAAGTGTAGACTACATTTCTTTTTGTGTTTAGGTCTAGTAATCATCTTAGCACAAAGGAGTTTAGGCAAAAGAACTTCTTGGTCAAATTCCTTGATAGGTTCATCATGTTCTGAAGTGTTATTTGAGATGTTTTTAACATTGATTTGTTGTTGAGGATTAAATCATAATCCATAAGAATGCTCATGCCCCCCATTCTATAAGGGCTTTTGAATTCCCTATTTATGCTTACCACATCCTTGACCATTAAATCTTTGTTTAAGTAGTAAATGATAACCAAGACCATAATGAGAAGCCATATCAGAAGGAATCAATGGAACTTTAGTAGTTATTATGTCATCATTAGTAGGTTTGACATATTCATAGTGGGTAGAAGCAGCGATAAAGTTATTACAAAGGGCATTAGAAGTAGAAGCAAAAACATGTTGTTCAAACTCTCTTTGTTGCTTCATAAAATCAAGATCAGAAACCTTATACTCTCCCATAAAGGTAGGATTAAAATTGAAGGTTTCCCAATCATCACTAGGAAGAGAATTAGAGGAATAAGGATTAGGAATAGGAGTACTATAGGTTTGAATATTCAAACAAGGATTAGGTGCATCGTCTGCATGAAGTGTATACATCATGTTTTTATGTATAAACTTGACTTTACGGTGAAGGGTGGAAGGGATAACATGCATCTCATGGAACCAAGGTCTACCCAAAAGAATGTTATAATTGAGAGGTCTAGGCATAACATGAATAGGTGTATTCAAGATGATTGGACCTACTTTGATAGGTAAGGTAATGATGCCTAAAGTGTTATTAGAAATGTTATCAAAGCCACATATAGGAATATTGTCAGGTTGGATAGTTGAAAGATCGACTTTCATTTCTTTGAGCATGTCCATGCTACAAACATTAAGCCCAGATCCATTATCAAACAAGGTCCTATGAATGATACTCTTATTGATAGTAACAACATCCATAAGAGCATCATATTGATTCTGAACTTCTTTAGAAGGTAAATATTTTTGAGTAAATACAATGTCAGGAACACTCAAGGTAGTATGCATGTATTGCAAGAAGTTATTGATGTTCTCTTGATTAGGAGGTGGAATGGGAAGAGTTGCTAGAGCTTTATGAAAGGCTTCATAGTAGGTAGGTGAAGTTTGAAGAATCTCCCACAAAGAAATCTTGGCAGGGGTATTTTGCAATTGGTTTATCAAATCATACTCCTTGCTAGGAAGATGGGGTGGAGGGGGAAGAATGGGTTGAGAAGGTGTCAAAGAAGTAGAAACCACTGGATTAGGTTGAAGGTTATTCCTTGTACGATATGTGTGAGCTATAGAATCTTGGTCACTAAAATACTCTAAAGACTCCATAGGTTTATCTTTGATAGTAATGCGAGGAAAACCTTTGATAGTCAACAAGGGTTCTGGATAAACCATGTTAGTTGTCTCAACACTACAAATAGACTCATAAGAAGGAAGAAAAGAGGACATCCTAGGAGGAGATGAAGTAGGATATTGATTCTCCATAAGATCATCACTAAGAGGGAGAGAATTAAGGGAATTCATATCATTCTCTGCTAATGCCTCATCAGTAGAAGGAATCCCAAATGGAGGTAAAGCATCTATAATGTCATTTTCTTTCGCTAAAATATCTGCATAAGGGGAGTGTGTTTTAGATAAAGAGTCACCATCATATATGAATATGTCATTCATTAGCAAATCATCCTCTTGTATCAAAGATTCTTCATGAGGGGATAAATCAATGTCTTTATCCAAGGGTTCATCCCAAAAAGTAGAATCATCCACAATGGTTTCATGAGGAAGAGAGTAATCAACATCCAAATCCAAAGGTTAATCCCAAATAGGAGGATTATCATCCCTATCAATAAGGCCCTTGAAAAACACTTGAAACAACTTGTGCAATATGATAATGAATAAAAATATGCATAGAAAATAGATCTAGATATATCCAAATGCATTCAAATGAAATTTATAAGCATGAAACACAATAGGGCATCTAATTCCACAAAGCATGAAAAATATAAATAATTTTGGATTTTTTGAAGAAATTTTGTAATTTTTTTGTATTTTTGAAATATAAATGCAAGAGCACAAAATAAATATACTTTTATAAGTATGCAAATACAACACTAAAAAGAAAGAGTTGAGCTTGTTGGGTTCACCAAAATGTAAGATATAAAATATGGATGGGGTTTAGAACAATAGGGATTTTCACATAAAAGAGACCCCAAACCGATATTTTACACTTACATGAAATTATAATGATTTGGAAAGTAAATCTAGAAGATTAATATTGAAATGAAGAAATAAAAGGTACTTACCTCTAAAAATGAATTGGCTGAAAACCCTGTCAGACAGTCTCAAAAACTGTTGATTTTTTCTTTTTTAAAATTGAAACTATGAGATCTACAAAACCCAGAAATATTTTGCTTTTCTGAGAAAGGTAGATCCTGACCTAGGTAGACAATGTCAACCTTGACCTGCACTACTCTGACGGAAATTTTGTTCATGGATCTTGAAAGTTTGCCAAAAAGGGTATCCAGATCTGCATTGGTATTCACTGTTCTGCACCTATACCTACAAAAAAAATGGTTTAGTTTGTTGGGGGGGGGGAGGGGTTTTCCTTAGTCAAACCCCAATTTAGGAATGAACCTTGAAATTGAATTGAAATTGAAGTAGTAAACAAAGTAAATGGAACAATTCACCTTGCTTATGTTGAAATCATTGTGGAGGATTCGAATCCTAGAATCCACAAGTATGCATGCTCCAAATGAATGTAGGATGTCTCAAATCAATTTTCTTTAGATATTCAATACCAATCTTGAATCAATCTTGGAATGGACAAATCTATAACAAGAGGGCTCTATAGAGCTTGAATCCTTCAATGGCTACTAATGGATCTCCTTGATGAATTGAATCTTGAATGATTGAATGCTTGAAATTCTTTCCTTCTTTCTTGCCTCTTGCTTGAGAGATATTGTGATGTGATTATGAAGAGATGCTTGATGAAACTTGATGGATGAAATGAGAGGAGGAAGCTCCCTTTTATAGTGATCTAGGGCACAAACCTCTAGAGAGGCCACATAGAAAACAATAATTAAGGGTCCATGGCACAAAACTCTAGAGAGGTGCACATGGAGAGGAAATTAAATTAAAGTCTTGACACAAAAATCTAGAAGGGGTCCACCCTTAAGATAGAAATAAAAATAATTATTTAAGAGCCTTGTCACAAAATTCAAGGTAAGGCCAACCCCAAAGTTAATTTGAGCATTAGGTGAAAAACTTGAGAAAGGCTAATCTCAAATAATAAATTAGGAATTCTACACAAATCTCAAGAAAGGTCCACCTCAAATATTAATTTGAGAATTCAACACTTAAATCAAGAAATAGTGGCCCCGAAGAGGGAAAATACAAAATTTTGATGAAACCTTGAAACTAGGACCTAACCCCAAGGACCTAGGACCCTAGGGTCAAGGTCGAGGTTGACCTTGACCTAGAGGGTTAGGACCTCAGGAAATGTGCCCAAGTCTCAGAAATAGAGAGAAAAGATAGAAAAGAGGAGCAGAACAGGCACATAAGCACATGAAATCCCATAGAAGCATAAAATTGTTTGAATGATGATCAAAACAACCTACTAAGGAGGGCTAAAAGGTCTCAACATGGAGTGCATCCATTTTAAGATGATACAGATATTGATACTAAAATTTTGCAAGCAATGCCTGACAAGATTTCCAAGCGTACTTGTCAAAGAAATGGTAATTGTATTTGGAGATCATTTTTTGAGAATTTAAACATGACAGGAAGATGTCAACTATTTGTTGAAATGATGAGAAATATGAAATTTAGACCCATCATGAAGATTATTGGGCTAAGAACGATGGATGAGTCAAGTGAAAAATCTATTGTAAAGAATCTAATGACTTCATATGAGAGTGTGGGTTCTACATCACGCACGAAAGATAGTAATGTCACACAACATGTACTTACATCAACAATAGTAAGCACTCAAATGACTAAATCTCAACTCATTAGAAAGATAAGTGTAACATTGAAAATAAGTAGAAAGTCTCTAATGAGAGCCTTGAGAAGGCGTCAAAGATTGGAAGATCTAAATAGAAATGAGTTATGGGCATTTTTCGGTAGACTATCACGAAAAGATAAAGTAATTGTTGAAGCTTTGAAATACTTGATTGAATAATTTTGGAAGAATAACACACGGGTATCTCCTAATCAAAGAGATTTTGTAAGAAGAAGGATTGGTAGTCAAATTCATGTTCCACATCCAAAACATTTTTTGGATTCAACTCAGACACAATTCTTTGCAAAATTTGTGCATATGTATCCTCAAATTAAAATTAATCAGAGATATTTTGAAATGTGTAAACCTTTTTATGTGAAGATAAATCACACATGCACAACTTGTTGTTGTAGGGTACATATTGAATTTTCTAACCATTTTGAAGTTTATAAGAACATATGTATAGATTTGCACTCTAACAATGTTTTGCATGATTGTAACATAAATGTCCCACCTAGATCTTCAAGGGAATTAATATCTACCACTTTATGTGAAAGAGTGGATGGTCAACAATTTTACAAGCTCTCATGCTTGAATGGTACATGCATAGATTGCGGAGGTTTGCGGCATTTGCCAATTTGTCAACATATGGAGAGTATGCATGCAATCAGTAATGAAATAGTGGAATTTGGAAAATATAAGACTGTGAAATACAATCTAAAAGATGAAAAAGAGGCTAAAAGATGTGATTTAGTAATTGAAAAAATTCCAGTGTATCAGTTCATGGACTATTTTTGTCAAAAAATTATTTATGAGTATGCAAGGCATACACATAGAGTGTGATGGTTGGATTTTCAATTCAAGTTGTGCAAGGACACATTCCCACTTGATATCATTGTTTCAATTGTGGACTTTGCATAGAAATACACACTACAACCACAGAATGAGGTGCAAGAAAAGTATTATAGCTCTCAACAGGTTTCTATATTTGTTCATATAGCATTCATGCATTCACCTGATAGTATAGAGGAGAATATGAAGATATCGAGGGAGTATCATTTTTACATCAGCGATGATCACTCATATTCTATAGAGTTTGTACACGGTTTCTTTCAACTATTTTATGGTCATTTGGCTAATAGGGACATAAAATGTCATCGACATATCATATGGTCAGATAATTGTACATCACAATTCAATAATTATTGGATGTTTTATTAGTTGTGCAGGATGTATAAGATTACTAGAATTCAATATATGTGGAATTTGACAGAGGCCGGTCATGGAAAGGGAGAGCACGATGGTGTAGGTGCATGTATTAAAAGAGCCTTAGCACGTGAAGAATTAAAGTACAAAGAGAAAGAAACATTGCTAGATGTGAGATGTATTATCCAATGGTGTAATGCTACAATGGGTCCAGGTAATGAAGGTGAGTCTATAGTTCATAGATTTTTTTGGTTGATGGATGAAACTAACATTGCAGCATATGAGGATTGTTGTACACTGACAGGATCGAGTGAGCTACACTCTTTTAGAAGTTGTAATGCAAGTTCATGGAGTATCCACACATGACATATGGTTTGATTTTGTTCATCATGTGTAGATGAAGATTGGGATGGGTGCAAGTCAAAGGAATGGGTTGATGAATGGTATACATGTATTTTGAGCCCACTTACCTCCTATCATCCCCATGAATCACTACAACTAACAAAAATGGAATTATCCATTGACTTTGATTGCTTATCTAATCTAGTACAACCAGGTAAATTTTTCACATACAAATAATCTCAAATTTAGTACTTTATCATAAATATTTAGTAAACTAATGTCCTCATTATGTTTATATCATTACAGGCCATGTTTTTGCTATTATCGAGCCTGAAGACAATAAAGAAGGGACATATTATTATTTGTGTCACTGTGTTGAGGTGAAAAAGAAATTGGATCACTTAGTTATTGATGGTGAAGAATTATAATACCCTATAGGAGTAGTGGTTGTAACTAGTACATGGCTTAGGCGGTATGCTATGAAGAACCCTAGGTTGTGGTTGTTCGAGGATTGGGAGACACACATAAAGATTCTTCATTATTCAAACCTTTTCATTACATCAAATATCCACTTGGTTAGATATGGGGGAAGAACACATACTAAAACTCTTTGGAAGGTTTGTGAGTCAGACCATAAGGCAATACTTTTGACAGTCAAGGGTAGGACAGATCCAATTGGTTCATTGGACTAAATGGAGATACCAAATATTGTAATTTCAAATCTATTTGAATACATGTGCATATATCATGTATATTTATATATTCCATGGACCCAGATCTAGGCACAAGTTCACTTCCTCTAATATCTTAATCCAACTTATCTTGACACCACACACAAGGACCCTAATCTAGGCTTCCCAATGCACCTAGAGCCTCCATTATGTCAAAACTTACAATAGGGTTTATGCCTTTGATTCTAACACCATATAACATCTTAACATGTTCCACATACCATGTTTCACCAACCCACCAAGTCTGGTCAACTCATCTTCCACCAATGCACTCCAAGAACCCTTTAGGCTTGTAGCCTTCACTAGTCAGAAATCAGCCTTTTTCTTCCAATTTTCCCAAAAAAATCTAGAAACTAATCACTGATTTAGATACCCTTTTAGGTTCTCTAAATCCTCCCCAAGTCTCAGGGTAGACTCCTTTGGACCATATGTTCGATCCAATAACCTATCACACACCAAATAGGTTTAATTCACCCTCATTTGCAAAGCAACTCACAAAGATACTCATACCATTGAATCCCAACCAAGGATTAGTCTTTACTAAGGTTTAAAAACAAAATATTCTGAAGGTTTTAAGGCTTCATCCCTCACCTACACTTCTAGCCACCAAACCCTTACTTCTAGGGTCACACAACTAGGGTATGTTCAAAAAGACCTTCAACACTATCTCCAGATCAAACCAATGGTTCCAACACATCATTTTGATCCAATAAAACAATAATCCATGATGAAATGTATCTATTCTTAAGGGCCTTCACTCTCCAAGTGACTAGTGCAAGATCGACTCTTTTCAATCAGCAAACTACCACCTCTCTGTGGCTTCCAAACATACCATATCCATATCTCTTCATAAACACACTATGATACAAGGATAAAAATACATATTTAAACCTCTCCCACCAATCACAATAGCCACATTGGTGGGAGAGTGACTTCATTGTGAAGTCCTCAAATCCAAAACGCTGACTGTACCCTATATCCAAGCATATGAATGTACTGTTACACTGGCTGTTCCACAGGCAGATTCACTATTGTAGAGAATTTGATTGTTTTAATTGAATTAG
Source organism: Chamaecyparis obtusa (assembly GCA_027943335.1). NCBI lineage: Eukaryota > Viridiplantae > Streptophyta > Pinopsida > Cupressales > Cupressaceae > Chamaecyparis > Chamaecyparis obtusa. Next base: position 199,997 of record BSBK01007726.1, read on the forward strand.
AATCATTACATTGGTTCTTCTTCACACCATACTCCACCATGCCATTACCTCATTTGGCACATAGAGTCTCTCAAAATTGTTAACCACTCTGGGCCAAAGTGTCCCTTAAGGTCCCTTCAACATGAAATCAACGATCTTTACGAGGTGATATCTCAGAGCTCATGTGAGATGGGATCAAATGGTGAAGTGCTACAGGACCATGTTGCCTAGGCCTACAATAAATTGTCTCAGTTTTTAGAGATTTAAGTTCATTTATATTTGGAAACACATTCTTGGTCAATGTCAAAACTTGCAGAGTTCCTTAGTTGAAATGGACAACATTGCATATCTTTCAAACCATTAGTCGTAGCATCAAATTGTCTGTTCCAACAACTCCTAATGGCTGGGTAAATGCCATTGGAAACCTCATTAGGCACACAGATTTGTTCAAATGTTGTTGACCACTCTGGGCCAATGTGTCCCTCAAGGTCTCTTTAGCATGAAATCAGTGATCTTTATGAGGTCCTATATCGGAGCTTGTATGAGGTGGAATCAAACCGTTAGGTGGTATAGGACTATGTTTTCTAGGCCTACAATAACCTATCTCAATTTTTAGAGATTCAAGCTCGTTTATATTTGGAAACACATTCTTGGTCGATGTCAAAACTAGAAGTGTTCCTTAGTTGAAATGGACAACCTTGCGTATCTTTCAAATCGTCAGTCGTAGCATCGAACCTTCTGTTCCAACAACTTTGAATGGCAGGGTAAATGACAGTGGCAACCTCATTTGGCACACAGAGTCACTCAAACACTACCAAACACTTCGGGCTGATGTGTCCCTCAAGGTCCCTTCAGAATGAAGTTAGTGATCTTTACGGGGTCCTATCTTAGAGCTCGTGCAGGATGGAATCAAATTGTCAAGTGCTACGGGACCATGTCGCCTAGGCCTACAATAATCTATGTTAGTCTTTAGAGATTCAAGATCATTTATATTTGGCAACACATTCTTGGTCGATGTCAAAACTTGAAGTGATCTTCAGTTAAAATGGACAACATTGTGTATCTTTCAAACCATCAGTCGTAGCATCGAACTGTCTATTCCAATAGCTCTGAATGACTAGGTAAACACCAGTGGAAACCTCATTTGGAACACAGAGTCACTTGAACACTACTGACCACTTCAAGCTAATGTGTCCCTCAAGGTCCCTTCAACATGAAATCAGTGATCTTTATGGGGTAGTACCTCAGAGCTCATGCGAGGTGGCATCAAAGAGTCAAGTGCTACGGGACCGTGTTGCCTAGGCCTATAATAAATTGTCTCAATTTTCTAACATTCAAGCTTGTTTATATTTGGCAACACATTCTCAGTCGATGTCAAAACTCAAAGTGTTCCTTAGTTGAAATAGACAACATTATGTATCTTTCAAACCATCGGTCGTAGCATCAAACCGTCTGTTCTAATAGCTCCGAATGGCTAGGTAAACGCCAGTGGAAACCTAATTTGGCACACAGAGTTGCTTGAATTCTGCTGACCACTCTAGGCTGATGTGTCCCTCAAGGTCCCTTCAGCATGAAATCGGTGATCTTTATGAAGTCCTATCTCAGAGCTCGTGCTGGGTGGAATTGAACTATCAGGTGCTATAGGACCGTGTTTCTTAGGCCTACAATAACCTATCTCAGTTTTCATAGATTCAAGATCATTTATATTTGGCAACACATTCTCGATTGATGTCAAAACTCAAAGTGTTCCTTAGTTGAAATGGACAACATTGCATATCTTTCAAACTATCGGTCGTAGCATCAAACTATTTGTTCCAACAACTCTGAGTGGCTTGGTAAACACTAGTGGAAACTTCATTTCGTACACACAGTCGCTTGAACACTACCAACCACTCTGAGCTGACATGTCCATCAAGGTCCCTTCAGCATGAAATCAATTATCATTATGAGGTTGTATCTTGGATCTCGTGGGGGGTGGAATCAAATCATCAAGTGCTATGGGACTATTTCACCTAGGCCTATAATAACCTATCTCAGTTTTGATGCAGGAGCATCTCGAGTCCTTGGAAATCTTGTGTCACCAAAAACATGTTTGTGTTTTTCCTGTGTTGCTGAGTTCCTTCCTTAACTGAGTTGGTTTGGTGTTTCTCAGCTTCCTTTGTTAACCAGAGTTGGTCAGTTATCTCTCTGGTGCTCGATGATGCTTGTCTAGTGCTTGGTTATCCTTGCTTCCTGTGTTGTTTGTTTTAGTTTCATGTTGAGGCTGACTCTTGCAATTAATTATGGTCATAGATTTAATGTTGGAATCTATGATTGGGAAGTACATGGACCTAGATCTAGTCATTCATTCTGTTGATGGTGGATTTGAAGGCCGACTTGTTCAGTAGCCTATGTTATATAGTGTAATCTTTGGTTGTAGTTTAGGGAGTCAGTTTTGTTAGAAGATAGAAGCTAGAATTTTGAAGATTGTTTCAGATCCTCGCATGTTGGAGGACTTCTGTACTTGAATTGTAATATCTAGCCTAAACCAAGAAGGCCTTACAGCCTGACATATATGAATCAAATAGAATACATATATCAAAGTGATATGCATTCTCTCTCTCTCACTTGTGTGTTTGTTGCTTCTGCATGTCATCTCTTCAAGGTGGATTTGGTTAGGGTGTGCCTTTGGCCCCTCTCTTTATCCTCTCTTACGTTAGTTTTCAGATATTCAAGCTCATTTATATTTGGCAACACATTCTCGGTCGATGTCAAAACTCAAAGTGTTCCTCAGTTGGAATGGACAACATTGTGTATCTTTCAAACTATTGGTCATAGCATCAAACCATCTATTCTAATAGCTCCGAATGGCTGGGTAAATTCCAGTGGCAACCTCGTTTGCAACACAAGGTCGCTCAAACGCTATTGACCACTTTGGGATGATGTGTCCCTCAAGGTCCCTTCAACATGAATTGGTGATCTTTATGGGGTCCTATCTTAGAGCTCATATAGGGTGGAATTGAACCATTAGGTGCTATGGGACCATGTCACCTAGGCGTACAATAACCTATCTCATTTTTTAGAGATTTAAGATCATTTATATTTGGCAACACATTCTTGGTCAATGTCAAAACTTGAAGTGTTCCTCAATTGAAATGGACAACATTGCGTATCTTTCAAACCATCAATCACAGCATCGAACCTTCTATTCCAACAGCTCTGAATGGCCAAGTAAGCACTATTGACAACCTTGTTTGGAACATAGAATCGCTCGAACACTGTCGACCACTCTAGGCTGAAGTGTCCCTCAAGGTCCCTTTAACATAAAATTGGTGATCTTTACAAGGTTGTATCTTAGAGCTTTTGCAAGGTGGAATCTAACCGTCAGGTGCTACGAGATTGTATTTCCTAGTCCTACAATAACCTATTTCAGTTTTCAAAGATTCAAGCTCATTTATATTTGGCAACACATTCTCAATCAAAGTCAAAACTCGAAGTGTTCCTTAGTTGAAATGGACACCATTGCATATCTTTCAAACCGTCGGTTGTAGCAACAAATCGCTTGTTCCAACAGCTCCAAATGGCCGGGTAAACACTACTAAAAACCTCATTTGGCATATAGAGTCACTCAAATGTTGCTGACCACTCCAAAATGAAGTGTGCCTCAAGGTCCCTTCAACATAAAATCGGTGATCTTTACAGGGTCATATCTCAGAGCTCGTGCATGGTGGAATCAAACTATGAGGTGCTACAAGACCATGTTGCCTAGGCCTACAATACCATGTCTCAGTTTTTAAAGATTCAAGCTCATTTATATTTAGAAACACATTCCTGGTTGATGTCAAAGTTGAAGTGTTCCTCAGTTGAAATGGACAACATTACATATCTTTGTAGCATCGAACCGTCTATTCCAATAGCTCCAAATGGTCAGGAAAATGCTACTGACAACCTCATTTGGCACACAAATTCACTCAAATGTTGCTGACCACTCTGGGTCAAAGTGTCCCTCAAGGTCCCTTCAGTATCAAATGGATGATCTTTAAGAGGTCATATCGCGGATCTCATGCAGGGTGGAATCAAATTGTTAGGTTCTACAAGACCATGTTGCCTAGGCCTACAATAACCTGTCTCAGTTTTTAGAGATTCAAGGTCATTTATATTTGGCAACACATTCTTGATTAATGTCAAAACTTGCAGTGTTCCTCAGTTCAAATGAGAAACATTACATATCTATCAAACCTTCGGTCATAGTATCGAACAGTTTGTTCCAAAAACTCTAAATAGTTGGGTAAACACTACAGACAACCTTGTTTGGTATATAGAGTCACTCAAATGTTGTCGATCACTCCAGGCTGAAGTGTCCCTCAAGGTGCGAGTAGGAGGATGGGTGTAAAAATGTATTATATCCTTGTTTTGTAGTTTGTTCATGTAGGGATGTAAGTTGATGTTGTTTTAAGATCACTAAATGAAGATGGGCTACTAGACTATGTGGTTTGTATGGAAGAACTAGTGCAGGGCACCCTAATGAAGGTAGGAGGGTCACCTGGGTGACTAATTAGTTTGAAGAAGATAAAAGACATATAAGGAGTTTCAACTAATTTGGATCAGCTTAGGAGGTTGATAGGAATTTATTCAAGTGCTTGGAGGTCTACTATTTCAGATGGTAAAGGCTGAAGGCAAGAGTTGTATGGACTGTGTCTTGTTTGAGCAATAAATTTTAGATTTCTTATAATTTCTCATAGTTTTTGGATGTATCATTGAAATCCATACTTTTGCATGATTGAGATACATTGTAAACACCTCTTTTGAATCAATTTTATAGTTGTTTCATTGATTTGGTGCATTTCCTTTTGATTGGTCTAAAATAGTGTTGGGAATTGTCTTATTTTAAGATGTAAATGGAATGGTCCATCCCCTTTTTGTAATTACTATCACTTGGGGATGGATCCAATCATTTTATTATATCACTATAACAATTTGAATGTAGGAATGAGAAGGATTTTTCAAGTGGGCATTGATTGGAGAAGTTGTTGGGGTTGAGGAGTGACCAAGGGTCATTGAAATGAAGCCATAGGTATAGCAGCAGTGAATCAAGCCCTTAGAGGTGGTCATTTTATGATTGAATCCATTTGAGGATGGTATAAGAATGGTGGAACAAATTTCATTTGGTTGGTATGGTGTTCGCGGGTCATACATTGAGAGAGCCCTAATTTATAGGGGTTTTTAAGACCAATTTGGGGCTTTCATATCTAGAAGTATCATGGAGTTGAATTGATGGAAAATTCTTCTAATTAGATCCATTTCATAGGAAATTTATAAAGCATAAGACATCCACATAAACATAAATTAGTATACATCAATACACCAAACACATGAATTGCATACCTAAAATATAAAAAATATATATTCGTAGGGCATGAAGCCAAATATATATGTCCATTAATGTCATACATCAAATATATCTAATATAGTTAAACTGGCTTTTTTAAAGCCAAATGGATGTACAATGTATCACTTATACAATATACAAAAAATATGTCCACTAATGCCATATGGGCATACAATCTATACCCCTAATCTAGTCCTTTTCTGCTAGGGGAAGACAATCAAGCTCGAGCTGTCTTCGATCATCGTGTCGATGAAGATGTAGTGGATACTGTAGTCTTCTTAGTACACTCACTAGTCCTCCTATCTAGACTCTTTTGCAACTCAAGCTAATAAAAAAAAATTAAGCATCAATAACTAATATACATCAAAATTGAATTATACAATGACATAAAATAGAATATTCGCTTACCGCTAGCAAATAGTCATGATGTACATCCACCAAAGGTGCATGATGCTGATCTAGAGTAATAAGTCCCTACAAAAATGATCAAAATAATAATTAAATACATACATGAATATCATTATAAAATTCAATACAAATTATTAAAATAACAATTAAAATTAAGTGATCTCTTTCCTACCTTAGTTAGTGCTTTAGAACTAGCTACTACTGTAGCTACTCCACAATCCAAAAGTATCATGAACAAAAGGAGGAGTCTCTGATTTCAATAACTAAAAATGAAACAACAAAAGTATTATGTAGTTATCAAGATTACATATATTTTTTACAACCCTACTAATGAATAAATGATACCTCAGTGAAGGTTCCACTGTGTCCTTCGGTGTGCGGTGTCGATGTCGAAGCTCCAACATTCAACTAGTGCACATTTACATGGTAATTTATAAGACAACCATTCATATAAGAACATACTACTGAAATGTTAATTATAATGCATTATTACATATATATACCTGTGGACTCAATGATGACATCACAAAGCTAGCTGAAAGAATGTGATCACTGCAAATGACCACTTTGCCTCTAGATTTTGATCATAATTTGTCTAGTAATTTAGTTATTCATTCATTTATTAATTAAATATAATCAAGTAAATAAAATTAACATGCAAATAAAGATAACTCAAGGATAGTGGCACAATGCCCTTCGCTGTCTATTGTGAATGTCAATGGTCCACCAGTGAACTAATGCACATGCATAATAAGTTATGATGCAATCATTCATATAATTAAATAATAATCAAATATATTAATTAAAATGTTTTATTCGATACATACTTGTGGACTTGATGATAATGTGTAGAAGGGGGCAGGAGGATCATTGCCACTGCCACCACCACCAACACTCTTGCCCTGAATTTTGATCATAATCAATAGATACTAAATTAATTGGTTATTCTTTTATAAATAAAATATGATCAAAGAAATTTAATGAACTTGGAAATATTTACCTATGTGTCAATGCCAAATATCATATTTAGAAAATCATCAGTCATCATTGCACGGTCCTCTTCCTCTCTCGCGGTAGTACCAAATATGCACAAAGATCCACATGAACAAAAAATATGCCCCCTAGAAGATTGACCATGGTCACCCTCAACTAAAGGAGTGGCACACTGAATGAGAGTCTCTGTCAAAGAACTAATCATGCCTAGTGTGTCCACCTCTACATGCTCCTTCACAATGAAAGGAATACTAACATGATCCACCTATGACTTGCCAATAGGAACCCTAGGTGCATTAGGGTCATGATGTGCCCCCGATCTATCAAATGATGACACCCCTCCTCTACCCTGAGAATCTAGAAACTCAAAATAATTTGGCAACTCCTTGAGTACAAACTCGCAATAGAGTTTCCTCAAGAAATATATAGGAACCTCATGATTGTTACAGGGAGGGGAATCAAAGACCATCCACCATCTCTCCCAAAAGTTGTTTTTAATCTCTTCATTCAAGCACCAATGAATTGGTAACCTCCTTGTTGTAGTTTTCAGAGTATCAGTGTCCCCTAGTTTTTTAAAGAGTTTGCAAATGCCATCTTTTGTATTTTTTTCTTTTTTATATCCTCATATGATAATTTATTTGCATAATATTGTTTTTCTTCTTCTCTTTTATCATGCCATAAATTAAGTTTCCCACTAACTAAGCCTACGTGGGTCAAGATTGATTCCAATTATTTTGCAAGTCTTTCCCTTCTAGGATTTGTAGCAATAGAATCTTTTAACCTCCTAATTAAAGATTCTAATTCTTTTTTCCCTCTTTCAATTTGGTTGATCAAATTCTCTTGTGTTCCAGGAGGATGTTTCTCTATTGGTGGAGGCGGTTGAGGTTCATTTTCTTGGTTATTTTTTTCATTTATTTTTTCATTCATTTCTTCATGATGATATGGAGGGTTTTGTTCAGGGAGATCATTTCTTCCTCGCAATTAAAAAAACTAGATTTTAAAATCTTAATTACACATAAAATCTAAGAAAATAAATTTTAACAAAATAAATTGCTTCAAAACTAAAATTTCAATACAAAAAAGAGGCACGGGCTGTAAAAACACTTACCTCTTCTTCCAGATCGAGCTTGATGACGTCGTGGAGCCATTTCTTATGAAAATTGATGGATGATTGAAATGAAATAGATTGAACAAGAAAATGGATTTTGAGTATGCGCTTGGGAAGTCCTCTTTTACTACAAACGTATGTTTGTGGAAAGAAAAATGGGCTTTCCCAAATGTAGAAAACACTTTATAGTGTTTTGCAAAGCGCGTGCACCCTATAGGGCACATACGCTATGTTTTACAAAGTGCTTGCACCCTATAGGGCGCATGCACTATGGTTTGAATTTCCCAAGCCATAGAGCATGTGCCCTATAGGGTGCACACACTTTAGTGCGTATGCACTATGGTCGATGGGGGACCAAAAAGAAAAGTGGCACCTTTTTGGTACCCCATCTTTTTGCATATACCCCTATATAGATATTAATTTGGTTCTGATTTTTCCATCATTAGCCATCAGCTCGGCTAATCTCCCTTGTGCATGAGTCAACCTCATTAAATGAATAGATCTGGAACTTGCATCCATGCTTAGTGAATGTCTTGTTAACTTCAAATATAATTATAGATTCTCAATAAGTTGTTGATTCTCCTTTGTAAATGTTTCTACATTACAGATTTGTTTGTACAAAGAATGAACATTTTGTACAACCTCTTCCAAATTACTTACAAGGTTAGAAATTTCAACCTGTTTGACTGCAATCTCTGTTGAAACCTTCTCAAGTACCTTGGTCTCAAAATTTCTCTCAGACCATTGCATTAACTTCTCATTTGCTTCACTATAATCACTATTCACCTTTTTAACAATATGTACCAATTTCTCTAGAATAGGTGAAGTCTCATTTATATCTTCTAGCTCAAAAGTATCTACAAATATATCTTTAATCTCATGAAGTACCCACTTTTGTTGACATTCCCTTCTTATTTCCTCTTGTTTTCTTTTTTTTCAATAGATCCTGTAAGATTTACATCATCTCATATGTCAAGTTATCAGTGTCCCATTTCAGAGTCACTATAACTTCATCTATTATTACTTGAGTGTCAAGAGACTTGTTCTTTTTCTTATGTGACTTCTTCTTCTTGGTCTCTGGTGCGCTACTACTCAGTAACTGTAATAAGGCTTGAATAACCTCTTATTCCTTAGGCTCCCGACTCTCCTCAGTTCCTTTATGCAATGTCTCCTTTGTTTCCTCAACATGAGGTCTTGAGACATTTATTGTAGACTTATCTGCTTGATATTTCATGTTTTTCTCTCCTTCTCCTATATTTAGTTCAATGTTTGCCTTGGTAGGTGTATTAATTTTTGTTGTTGTTGGCTTACCCTGCTCCTCAACACTTATACCTTGTGTATATTTTTCTTCAACTGTGACTATGTTGGAGCTAATAGGTATTGATTCCATAGTTTGTGCACCTTCAATCTTTTGATAATCATGAATTTGGATTAGTACTTTATTGGTGCTTGGTAGAAATGTATCTGAAACTTCTTTGGTAAGAATGTGACTCTTGATTTCTTCCTTGGTCAAGGAATTGATACTCACTTGTGTATCTTTAGGTACATCCTCAATAGTGATCACATCCTATTGTTCACTCTCTTATACCTTCTACCTTATTTCTTCATCAAGATTATGTGGCTCATCTATATCCTTGATATTGTCAAGCTCAACTTATCTAGATGTGCCTTCATCTTTATGTGCACTCTTATCAAATATCAATCCAAAAATTGTCTTCCATATTAATGTATTTTGTTTAACAACTTCCACAATCTTCTTCAATATGGAGTATGCTCTAATTTAGGAATAACCCTATTTCTATATTGCTCCATGAATTTTTCTCTTTTCTTTGTTGTTAATTCAAGCATTATTTGTGCTAAGGTGCCTTCTCTAATTTGTCTTTCTGTTATAATGGCATACTGCCATCTCTCATCAATTTTACTAAAAATTTCATCAGGGATAAGACTCCCATTCTTTAATAGTGTCATCTTGAATGTACCCAATATCTCTATCATTGCATCTTCTATCTTTAATTTATTAGTTTTGCTCAACTTTTCAAATTTAACAAATTTAAATCCTGCCAAACCTATGGTACTCTTGATATTTTGGAAAATCTCATCCATATTGGTTGGATGCTTATGTGTAGCCACCTTGAATTTACTGATATCTTCAGTGTCTTTTATCTCCTCATCATCATCATCCTTTTTTAGTACCAATTTCCTTCTCAGTTTCTTCTTAAGATTTCTCGACTCAACCTTAGTTTGAACTTGTTTCCTTTTCCCTGAGATCTCCCCTTTAGTATTATTTATTAAAGTTTTCTTATGTGGCTCAACTACTGTTGTAGTTAAAGATGCCCTTGTTCTCAATCTCATTGTTGAATGAGGAGTAGGCTTCTGTTTGAGGTTCTTCTTCATATCCGACTCAACAACCATTATCTCTTTGCCCTTCTTTTGTCCATCTAACTCCTCATCATCACTTTCTTCTGACTCATTGGATTGGTCCTCAGCATGACCTTGTGTGATTTCAAGTGGTGCATCCTCCTCTTCTCCTTGATCTAACATTTTCTCAAGGTTCTTTACTAACTTCTTTCTCTTCCTCTCTAAGGTTGCAGAATTCAATCCCATTGTTATATTAGATTTAGCTTCCTCATACCTTCCAAAAATCTTAGTAGTGCTATCAATCTTCTCAGCTAGTAAATCTATTATTGTTGTAAATGTTTCATCTATGTTTACCTCATAGGGACATGGTCTCAACCATGCTACCCTTGGTATAATATCTTGTACATATGTGTGATAGATATCCACAAGAAAACATACATCATCATAAAAATTTTGTATTAATGATACCATAATTCTGCTTCTTTTCCTCATTTTCTTCTTAAAATCAAAAAAGTAGTTTTCCATCACACTATCAAAATTTTCTCCTAATTGTTAAATAAATTCACTAATCTTCTATGTCACAGGTCAGTCCTAACTCCATAATACATCTCCTATAGTAGGAATAATATTTTGTACATATAAAAATATATAGACTATCAGGGATCTGAACTTACACATAGAGTTCTTTGCCTTCTTGATTGATGATAGGTTCTCAACAAATTGTATCAGTTGTAGCTTGGAAAGATCATATGTATGATCCTTCTTTACTATTTTCCATGCCTAGTCCATTGCAATGCAAGGAACACTATCCATTTTGCTTAACTGGTAGAACTTGTGTGGAATTACCCTCACTGCAAAATCTATCTCAAAATCTATGATCATGGAAATTTTCATTCATCGCTTGTTCCATATTGCCACATTATTCACTTGAATTAATTCCTTTCTCTACCATTGCATTGTCTTCTTCCCATTAAGAGTAGGATATCCAGTGACTCGGTGTATGATGTCCTTAGTGTTCTTCACCTGCCCATTCTCCAATCATAATTGCATGTCATGAACTTGACTCAAAATAATCTTAATCCATTCCATTTTGAAATTGTGAGGGAATTCTAGGGTATGAACTAACCCTTTTTCAGAAATGCACTGATGCTCTGCCTTCAACACTCCATTTTCACACAATTTTTTTAAAGCCTCCCTCAACTCATAATCTATAATTTCACTAATCTTACACATGTGTCATTCTTGTACATTTCATGAATCATCAAAACTTTTTGCAGGATCGATGCAAAGGCTTCCAAGAGATCTTCCTTCACCACACTCTCAGGTACAACTTAAAAATTTGGTGGTTTGCATGCATCAATCCTAACTAATTAAAAATTATGTACCTCCTTGCCTTGCTTACTCCAGTAGATGAACTTGATGCCATTTCTTAAATTAAGGTTCATAAACTGATTCTTTGTAGCTCAGTAACAATTGATCTTATCAACACTTCACAATATTTACCAATGACATGTTGTTGAATCTTCACAAACTGACTTCATACAAATCACTCTTCTCAATCGCCTTTGAATCACTCTAAAATTTTTCAAATCACTTGGTGAAATGAAAATGAATGGTAAAATTCAATATATAGATTCAAACAATCAAATTAGGTCTTCAATAAATGCTTCATACACTATTAGGCATAATACAACTATCTCGGCCTTTGCATGATAGCTCAATTTAATCATTGTGTCATTTCATCACTTGGTCACAACCATGACTCGGTGATTAATGACATTTTAAATTTAGCTCAGTCAACATATTAGCTCAGTCATTATGAGAGCTTGACACATACTAAGAGACTTGGTCACTACAGACATAAATAATGATGCCTGACACCAATTGTGCATAATAACTCTTTTCTTGGTACTTTCCTTAAATTTTTCCTAATGTATATTTACTTATGCAAATATGGACTTTAACACATCTAATGTTAGGAACTGGTGTGAAATATAGAATTTAAAAATATAGTTTCTTACATACTTTATTTTCTTAGTTAGAAGTAGTGTGATCACCTGATCCATTGGATTGAGCGATCTCAAGTTCACTGGTTCCACTACTTCTTGCTTCTCCTTTCTTTCTCAATGTTTGATTCATCTGGTTCTTTATCTAATCAATAATCTCTTCACCTTTTCTTTGTTCATTACTCGTTGTTGGTGCTCTGGTCCTGTAGTCTCTTTTTAAATGACCAATCTTGTGACAATTATAGCAGACCAAACTTCTATTCATCCAACTCTTGGATTTACCTCTAAAGTGTGTCCTTATACAATTTTCTCCAATATGACCATATTCTCCACAATAATGACAACTATACCATGTATTGTAATCCCAATTGAATGTGTTACCTTTCCTAGGTGCATTACCTTTCTTCTTGGATGTCCACTTTGGTTTGGCATTGGATTTGCATTCTTGTGCTCTATGACCATATTTCTATCAATTGTAGCAATGTCCTTAAAATCTAGGTGTAGTAGGTGTATTACTAGTCTTTGACCTGCATTCATGTGCCTGAGGTCAATGGTTTTTATAGTTAAAACAATATCCATTGAATTTAGGCTTAGGATTGGACTTACCATTCTTGCTTCTACAAATATCTGATGTGTGTCCTAGTTTCCCACAGCGATGACATGTATGTTTGTTGTTCTTTGGCTTTTCATTCCTTTGGTCTCCACTCTTTGATGATTCTCCTTCTTCAGTGGATGATAGGTGCTCAGTATGGCCTAGTCCAGAGGTGTCAGTGGACCTTCATGGTGATCTCATCAGTTCCTCAAAATATCTCACAACTTCATTAGGTTTTTTCATCCTCTCAATGAGTTTCCTTTCATCTCTTAACTCATTTTTCAGTCGATTATTCTCTAATCTCATATTTGTAATTTCCATGTCTCTCTTGTTTAACTCTTCATTTGCAAGTAACAGTTGATTTACCATGTCCAGTTGATTATTTGTAAGCTTCTACACATCACATGTCCTTTTATCAAGTCTAGTAGCCATTTATCTCTTATCTTCTCTTGTCATTGTCTTGTCTTCCTCATCTTTCTTTTTCTGTTCAATCACTTCACATAGTCTAACTGATTAAATTTCTTGTTCTCTCCTTAGACTTTTGACTTCTTCATTTAGTGAATTATTTCTCTCCAATAGATCTAATATTGCTGCATCACTTTCACTAGAATTTTCTTTATCAAATAGAACTTTAGTGTCTTCTTCTTGATATTGAGTGTCATTCAGTTGGATTGGCAATTCTTTCCTTCTTTTTAAGGATTTCTTCAACTCCTCTCTTGTTGTTTCAAGCTAGTGCAATGCAAGATGGATGTCAATCTTCTGATTCTCTATGATCTTTCCCAACTTATAAACCTCCATCTCCAATATCTTAACTCTCAAGTGGTTAGACTTCTTCTAAGAGAACTTTTCTATGGTAGCAATTGTTGGAATTCTTATTAGGAAAGTAAGATACTGAGAGAGGGGGTGAATCAAAATCTTTAAAAATTTTACACTTTGAAACCAATTTCAACATGTATATCATAAACATAAACTCCAATACTGAAATAGATCTAACTACTAATCACATCCATGAAAACAAAACACATAACACAAAGATTTTGGTAACCCAATTCTTATCTAATCTCAAAATCAAATATAACTCTATTTTGTCCTTCACTGCTCTTCTCAGTCACTTTTCTTGATCTATGCTTCTAACATTCAAAATACTTCTTCTTCCACATGCATGTGAGATCTCCTAATTGTAACAATATTAGGGTTTTGATGTCATCTTAAATAAATAATTGATCAAACTTTTAGATCAAGATCAATGATCTAGATTCATCACTTATGCCGCTTATGCATTCCCTTTTTCTGATTAGTTACAATTCTTGCATAGGGATTAATGATTGAAATCATAACACGTAATCAACTCCTTAATTATCTCAACAATCATTAAAACATGCATAGAAGTTAGCCAAAATGGTTTACCTAGAGATGTTTGTGTCATTCCAAACACATATACCAAAACTAGGTTATTTGGCATATAAAGTCTTTAGTGCTGGGTCAAAACTGTTCTTCATATACTGGCACTCGACACTGACTCTTCTATAATTTACAACTAGACATTCATACTACTTGGTAACTACTGGGGTACTTGGTGACCACTGACTTGCTCGTTAGTAACTACTTCTCGGTACATATACAAAATACAAATTCATACATTACTGGGCCTTACAAGGATGGATCGGGCATAGTGATGACTGACTAACTCTGCCTTGATAATGACTAAGTATTTGACACTAATAGACAACATGGCTTGGAGATCAATAATGTGTGTGCGATAGGGGGTGTTGATCATAATTATTTTTTCATATTTGAAATAAAGATGGTCTGCTAGGCCCAAGAAGGCTCAAGTGCAATGGTCATTCACTTAGTGGAAAATGTAAATGGAATAATTGATTAGGAGGTGCAAGATTTTTTACCAAATGGGGAAAAAGATTGACTTTCAGTTGACACAGACTGACTAATTCCAATTCTAGAAATGGAGCTTTGACATAGTGACTAACCTGTAAATTCAATTTGGAGATAAACTAGAGAGAATAAGTTGGCTAGGATAACTTTTTCCTAGCACTAAGTCAGTTGGATCGAATTATTCTTGTTACTAAGTTGGTTGGGCCAACTTACTTTGTGCACTTTTGACTATTTTTAGTTGCAGACTATAGTCAAGATTGTGCACTTTCTACATCCACATCCAAAACATGCGCAACCTATTCCATTACATAGAAAAGAGATCATTTCTTTGTGGAGAGGGGTTTGTCTCAGTCAAACCCTAGTTTGGAATCAACCTTGAAAATGAAATAAAAAAATACTTTTATTCAAAGTGTTTTGAAATAAAGAAGATGCTAGATCTGAAACATAGAGTGTGTTATATCTTGATAATGCAATGATTCATTGAATATGATCATAGATGTTAATTTAATATATTGACTCCATGCAAAAACCTAAAATAAAATCATGAAAGATGTGCCTAGCACATTTATTGTTGTAATTTTCCACAATAATTGATATGGAAAAGGAGAATACTTGAATGCTTTCGAATGGATGGTTTTATTATGATCTTGCTTCTTGATTGTGGTATCCTCTAAGAAAGTTGATGGGAGTTTGAATATACTGCTCAACTATTAACACCACATCTTGGTTCCAATTTCAAGGCAAACATTAGGGACATAGCCGACCAAGCCAACTATGTCCTGGAAATAGGTCAACTAGGTCAAATTATTCTCACCAAAAAGCCTCAAAATTTGAACCAGTGGTTCTAATTGTGGAGGGGGTGTCAGAAAGGAAAGCAGAATCGAGGCTAGGATACCGAAAAAGTAATATGAGAAAATGGGGCCTAGATAAATGAGGAATTACATAGTGATGTAATTATGGGATGGTACACCACCTCACAAAATTAATTAACATATATTAATAATAAAGATCTGCATGGAGGTCGCCACTTGCAGTTGATGAGACAAATAATATGACATGGTTTCTTTATGTGCCTTTACCCTCTTAGTCTCAAGCCACGAATATTTATTTTGTAGAGTTGTATATAAGTTTAGAAAGAAACTTTGAAGTTACTTGGATGTAAGCATGGCTTGGAAGGAAGTTTCATCAATGTGCATAGGACACAAATATATAGAGACATATTGTTCGATGGGTATAAATATGATGGTAACCCACATATGTAGTTTTCCAAAATTTCAAGTGTGTTAATAATGTCTTATATTGATGGGAGCATTTTAAAGATGAAGAGAATGCGTAAAGTTTTCCATAGAGATATTTTTTGCTTTGGATTTTTTTTACATAGGAGATTTTAAATGGAGTGAATTTTCATTGAGTCCTTATCATATATTTGGTTCTTTGAGGGTTAGATTACGCTTGTCTAATTGGTGGTTTTGAAGCTTGTGTTAATCAGTGAAGAAATTTGATATTTTTTTAGGAAGGCAACATGTGTTGTTAAAGGCAACAAGATGTTAGTATATTGTGATAATTTTTTACTTTATATTTTTATTAGTATACCTTCTTTAGGTAGTTGTTCCTTATTTTAATAGATGATCCTTATTATAAATTCTTACTAATTAATTTTAGAACCAGAAGAACAAGTTATATTTACATAATGATTTTAAATCATTTAATTTAAGAGAGTTCATTTATAAATAAGAATACAAGTGATTTTTTTAGAACAATTTTACTTAAAGGTCCTATTCAAATATTAAATTCTATCTTATTATAGACAAACATATATAGACAAAAAAATACATATAAATAATCATAAAAAAAATTACGACTTTGCTTGAAGTCTCACTTTTCAAATAATATTATCTTTGTCAAACGTTAATTATATTTTATACTGAATATGATTAAAAAAAAGTCAATTTTTTTTTCCAGATTTACAAAAATATAGTAATTTTTTTACAATTTGTTTGTGGTTTTGACCATAAAATGTGCAACTCATAAAGAATAGATGTTAAAAATTTCATAAAACTGTGTTGTATTTTTCTGTTTTGAAATTTAGTCAATAGTACATTATGTCTGGAACTTAACCCATCCATCATGTATAGATATCAGATTAATTTAGACTGTAAAATGTGAGTAGTACTATATAGACAAACCATGAACTGAATTGATTATATTTGACAATTAATGTCTTTAACAAAGGATGCATAGTACCTGGCATCTCCATAACAGAAATGCAATCTCCAATACAAATATATAGATTCCATTAGATAATCTAAGCCCAAAATCCTCTAATAAGCATGCAATACATATTATTTATATTATTTTTGAGCCAGGCAATCCTAGTACAGCCAAATTCAAACATTCGATTTTAGCAGATCCACGAGCCATGCAAATTCCTGATCCGACTCAAAAGCAGCAATCTTCCTGGGTGCAACTAGACCAGAATTCTACCAACACGTGGCAGCAGTTCAGAGCAGCACAGCTTTGCATAAAAATGAGAGAGAAAATAATTAGCCACATATGCAGAAAATAGGCCATTCCCCGGACTCCATTCATTCCTTCAATGAACTATTTCTCACAAGCAATAAATTATTGATTCTCACGTGAAGGATGAACTGAATTCATTCTTATTTAGAATTGAAATCAGTCAGGCAAATGATAATCCTTAGATCATTGAGCACAACAACAGAAAGCAGTGAACTCACCATCGCTTCCAAAAGCCATCGCCTGCAGGTCGTGCCTGTCGAGGGTAGCCCTGCGGTGGAGGAGGATAAGCCTGTGGATACCTAGCTGGAGGACACCCAACTGGGGAATGCCCTGTTTACAAAACACAAGGCAATCCATCAGTAGAAAATCAGGCAGTCTGAATCACCAAATGTCAAAAGAAAGCACAACAAATCACAAAGGAAACCAAAATATCTGAGATTAAGTAGTACCGTGTGGGAGTGGAGCTCCAACAGGGGGGGCTTGTAGCTGACTGGAATTACTCATTCTATGTAATGTAATCTAAAGAAACAAGGAATGTAATATTGAAATCCTGGCTAAGCTCTCTCACATTTAAAGGATTCTCGATAAGTTTTTTTTTTCTCACGTCAGCAATGATAAGCTTTTTTTTTTTTTTTTTCTCACGTCAGAAATGATTCCATAAGATAGGTCTTTATAGAGAATGAGTAATCTCAGAGCGTATAAGTTTCTTTACTATGCACTATAGTCAAGATTGTGCACTGATATTAATTATGGTCCTGGAAGATTCTGAGCTGATATTAATTGTCTTTATCATATTCGACGCACATAGATTTTTCTCTAACTAGAGGAAAGACCTAGACTTTTGAATGCATTGCAAAGAATAGTTTCATATTATTGTCATCATATTTTTGTCTAACTCACAAGTAAGACTCTTGAATGCATTGTAAAGAATAGTTTCATATTATTGTCATCATATATAAACTCAAATACAGATGAATGTTATCCTAAAAGCTCCTTTCCTTTTCTCCTAAAATGAAATATTGAATTTAAATCTATCTACTCAAATACAGATGAATGTTATTCTAAAAGCTCCTTTCCTTTTCTCCTAAAATGAAATATTGAATTTAAATCTATCTGAAATTACTATATTTAAAATCTGAAAATACAAAAATTACTATATTTTTGTAAATCTGAAAATAAAAAATGATTTTTTTAAATTTTTTAATTTTTTAATCATATTCAGTATAAAATATAATTAACCCGTTTGAGAAAGATAATATTATTTGAAAGGTAAGACTTTAAGCAAAGTCGTAATTTTTTTTATGATTATTTATATGTATTTTTTTGTCTATAATAAGATAGAACCCAGAAACCTTCATGATAACAAATACAAGACCTCCTACTTTGAATATTATAGCCCTACCATGATCATTCGACCAATAAGAATGAAAGGCATTTATGAAAAATAGTGTTTACAGTAGACTCTAAATCCTACCTCCAATGTGAATTTTCTTGAAACTTGTTGATTTTCCTTTGTAATCTACTACTCATCTTCTTATATATTTTTTTAACTTCTACTTGGAGTCTCTATTATAACTATTGTTCACATCATGTTGACCTAGTGTCTTCGCAACAAACTCATGCTTCTAACCCTTAAATCTTCTATTTCTTTTTGAAATTGAGTTCTTCTCATTGTTACTTCCTTTGGATACCCTATGCTTGATTGGTAAGTGTTTCTCTTTGATGTCTAAATGTTTTTCACTCCTTAAAATGTTTCCCTATATTAATGATCATATCTTTCTTTTTGTAAACAATTGTTATTAAATGAAAACTCATTGTTCATAACATGAAACTGCTCTTCTATGAAA
This sequence comes from Chamaecyparis obtusa, assembly GCA_027943335.1. Classification (NCBI taxonomy): domain Eukaryota; kingdom Viridiplantae; phylum Streptophyta; class Pinopsida; order Cupressales; family Cupressaceae; genus Chamaecyparis; species Chamaecyparis obtusa. The sequence continues at coordinate 219,066 of BSBK01007726.1, forward strand.
GGAATGGGCTAAAAATTGATGATTCCTTCAAAATGTGTTGTTCATAACATGAAATCTGCCCTCTTATTAGTGGTGTTTGATCCTTTAGATTGATTTTCATTCTTTTTTGTGACTATTGTTAATTCTAAGAAACTACCAAAATCTCTTTTCAAAATGTTGTTTTTTAGGGAGATCTTCTTTACTCTTTGTTAAAACCTAGATTGCATCTCTCAATATGAATGAGAGGCTAGGGATTCCTTTTTTGTGTGAGAATAACTTCAGCCAAGGAGATCTCCATTGTAAGTTGCACTCCAACCATGAGTTTTCTCTTGTATCTTTCCCTCTTTTCACAATGAATGAACTTTACTTTTACTTCATCCAACTTGGTAACTCATGGCTTATTTTAAACCTTTGGAGTGTTTAATAAAAGAACCAAGAGATGTTTTAATCCTTCCATTTTGATTTGACATCACATACACTAGAAGTGGATTTTTGCCTTTCTTAATCATTTAAAACCATTTAAAATCCCTATATAGACCTAAGCTCATTGTAAGGTTATTTTTTTCCTAAAAGAACAAAAAAAGGTAATAGTTCCACCTTCTAAATCAAAGATTTCTTATGTGATTGGCTAGGACATGATTTCTACACAAGCCTATAGTGAACAATATTTTAAAAATATGGAATAAGTCCCTATAGATTCTCCTCCATCACAAGGCACTATACTTACAACTAAAGAAAATATTGTTCACAAACCTTTTCAAAATTTGATCACTCATTTTTTACCTAAGAAAAATAGACAAACTTATTGTAACGCCCAGCCAGGGAACCCAAGAGAAATTAACATAAAATGTGATACTAAGTTTATAGAATTTTTTTTTAAAGTTTACATAACAATAATGATTAACAATGTGAAAGAAATACAACATAAGATAGTACATACACATAAATGTATCTCAATCACTGGTTACAAATGCTAGGGGTCCCATGACATAGAATTATATATGTTAATTAATTATTTAGATTAACTACAAGTAAAAATATCACATATGCAAATGAATAACAAGTACACCATCGTATAAATATGAACATATAGATACGAGTGATACAATATAAAGTACATAATGAACCAACATACACTACACAAGTCACATGATATGCGATAACAAATCATATACAAAGTACATATACAATATCCTAAAAAGGAATCACAACTGATACACTGATACAAGTATACAACATATAAAGACAAGAACATAACTCCAATGATGAAAGAAGAATGTATCTGCTACAAGGATCATCTAGCACCTAAATAAGAACATCAAAATCTTAAATGGTAATAGAATCACTACTATCCAACCACATGGAACTTGAAGGTCCACTCCCAGCATGTCAAGGAGATAACATCAACCAGAACATAAAACCTAAGAAAGGGATCCTAAAATATCTCTCTCACAAGAAGTACTACTCATACTGCTAAGGTAACACATACTAATCCATACGTAACCAACACATGTATGAAACATATGATGCATATAGAGAAGTGTCATCACATGTCTAACCCATATATTTTGTCTTGATGGCCTCTCTGGACCCCGATACTCAAGTGACCATATGTGGTAGATCAATAAACCTCTCTTATAGAAAAGGCTACTAACTATGCCATAACACATTCCATAGTAGAAAACAAGCATCATCTTGCTAGATAACTGAGAGGGGCGGTGAATCAGTTAAGTCCACTTATCCTATAGTCCCAAACACTCTCTCATGTATAAAACAAATCTTTTAATTCAATTAAAATAACTCGGTAAAACTTTTTATGTGCCTTTCTGTTCATTAACTGAATGCTAGTAAATTAACTAGTGTATAGACAGATCAAACTAGTAATTGTAATGTGTAAATTAAATTAACAAATCTTCACATCCATACACGTAACACTCAATTTTTAACATGGAAACCCTGTTAAGGGAAAAACCACCTGGGACCGGTACCTGAAATAATTTCACTCTTCTAAAGTGAGCTCGATTAAGAGCCAACCCTGTAAAAAGGTTACAATAACACACTATAAGGTGTGACCTTGTCAGAGTATTTATCACTGATAGTTCTCCGTGACCAAACATTCCCTATGGGGTCAACATCAAAACAATCAACATTCATTAAATGTCATATTAAAATATAAAGATTATTAAGTCCCACTCGATTAAGATATTTTTCTGTAGCAATGGTTAGAATGCAAAAATAAATGATCTGATTCAAATATAACTTTCTTTGTAGTTTTTCAGATTTGTGCTAAGCTCAAAATACCTCTTGATAATATAATCTCTTTAATTTCTTTGTATCCTCCAACTCTATTATGCTCAGTTATGTCCTTTCTCTGATGCTCAATGTTATATGTATAATTGCTCAATTATATCTTCAACTTGTTTGACTAGATGTGCATGAATGTAATCTTCTCTCAGGTATTATAGAATTAATTATGAATATTTTATCTCCTTTTATAGACATAATAAACTATTTTCTTCTCATTCATAGATTTTCCTCTTAATCTTCACCGTTGATTTTTCCGCTTCAACCTTCCTTAGAACTTATGTCTCTAACATGTTTCATTCTTCATCATCCGATCATCCTTGACTTTCTTCAGCCATTTGACCTTCATAATGAACTTTATCTTTAACCTCGGAATCATCCACATTCATCTAGCTTATACTCTTTAGTCAACAGTCATATATTCCATTTATTCCATTCACTTGGTCATACCGTGATGTGTCGATGACTTCTAACATGGTTAACAGTGTACTCAGTATACACTACACTTTCTCAGTGTATACTAAGCTCTTCATTTACTGACCACATAAACTTGTACATTCTAGATCTTTAATTCATAACAGAATCATGTAATACAGTCAAATCACTAGCATAATGTCATAGACTCATCAATAAGTTACCCAATGAATACCATATCCATATCTTTCACATACATCTCATTTTCATGTTAATATCTCATTCCTTCACCATTATTTCCTTCTTTAGATGTTTGTAACTATCATGATAAGTACATTCAAAACTAGTTGACATCAATGAAAATATAATAACTTATTTAATGTGTCACATATACCTTTGTAGCTCAGTGATCATCAATCTTTATCTTTGAAGTATTCAATCATTTTTCAATCTCTCCCTTAAGATATTCAATCAGTTGTAGTATAACAATATCTCCCTTTGGCATTGATGGTAACACAATATGAAATATACCATAGAATACCAAATATTTGTCTACAACTTTTTATATATATTCTATGACTCAGTAAGATCTCCCTATATTATGTATTTAATATGTTTAATCACTACACAACATCAATGTCTTTCCCTTTCAGTTATCTTTAGTTCTAACAGATATCTATCTCCCTTATTCCATGCAATCATCTCTCCCTGCAGATAGATATTTCATTGATTCATTCTCTCCTTTATATCTTTCTTGAATATTTCACGCAATCATCTCTCCCTTTGACAATAATGCCAAAAATAAAATAATTAGCTTTGTAGTAGCCAACTCAGTATCTTTTTTGTTCGGTTTAGATTCTAGTACCTTGCATGTACTACTATGTAGTTTCAGCTTGTCTTCCATCTTTCACAACCTCAAGAATCCCAAAGTGTGAACATCATGCATCAACATCATTAGATCTTCTGATAAATTATAGGTTGATGCAACCTCATATCACCTTAGTGACTATTAGATAGGGATAGACCCATATTCTACTTCTCAAGTATTCAAATGTGTCCTTCGGTAAGGGTTTAGTGAATATATCAACAAGTTTCTCTTTTGATTTCACATACTCCAATTTAACTTTATTTTCTTGAACTTGTTCCCTCAAATAGTGACACTTTATAGATATATGTTTTGTCTTTGCATGCAAAAATAGATTATTATAAATATTAATTGCACTCATATGTTATCACAATAGATTATCACTAGATCAGTGATCTCCTTATTCATACCTTCCATTAATTGATTTATCCATGCAATATTTGAACAATTTGCAGTAGCAGCAACATATTTTTCTTTTGCAGTGGATTGAGAAATGCATCCTTGTTTATTACTTATCCAAGTTACCAATCTTTCTCCTAAAAATAATGTTCTACCAGTAGTGCTTTTTCTATCATCAATGTTTTCATCCCAATCATCATCTGTGTAAACTTTCAGTTCAAAATTGTCTTCTTTCTTGTACCATAAATAATAAATTTTAGTGTTCTTCAAGTATATCAAAATTCTTTACACAATAGTCATGTGTGATTCTTTAGGATTAGCAAAAAATCTAGATATAATTTCAACCCCATGTGCAATATTTGGTCTACTATGCACAACATACATTATCTTTCCAATCATAGATCTATACAAGGTTTTATTTACCTTAGTTTATTTGTCATCCTTTGTCAATTTGTATCTAGTTACTATAGGTGTAAGTTAACTGGTTTTGAATCTTCTATAGCAAACATCTTTAAGACTTCTTTGATGTATTTAGATTGTGTGTTGTATATACCTTCCTTTTGTTGTAGTATTTGCAATCCAGGAAAATAATTGATCTCACCAAACATTGATATTTCAAGTTCTTTCCTCATTTCATCAACAAAAGGTTTGCATAAATTATTATGTCCTCCAAATATGATATTGTTGGTACCCATATAGACTCCAAAAATAAACTTTCAAGCTTAGGGTCTTGGACTTCTTTGAACTACTTCGAAGCAAGGTTCAAAGAGGTTCAAAGTGGTTTAGTTTGCATAAGCAAGATTCATAGGTTCAGAGCTTCAGAGATTTGGAATTTAGTTCGAAGGCCCGACAAGTTCAGTATTATAGGTGACCTTGGTGATTTCAAAGTGCAGCATTCAGATTCTAGGTTTTGTCTGGTACTTTTGGTTCAATTGATGCAAAGAGTTTCATGGGTTCAGATATTCAATTCAAGTTTGGATTCAACAAAACCAGTAAGAGCCCTCCAATGTGCAAAGATGATCTTTCCAAATCATTAACATTTTTGTCATTATAAAAGTGGACTGACATAGTTGACCACTGCCGAAAAAAGGGAATAAAATTTGATAGATGGCCGCAATTTAATGCAAGAAAGGTATTTACAATGGTCTCCACATCCTTATTACAAATTTCTTTTTGGGAAGATGGTGAACTCATGGACTTCAGCTACATTTCCATATGTAGAGCATCAATAATACCGTGCATAGTCGGGTTCATGATTAACCAATTTTTTTGTATGAGAAATGCTATAAAGTTCCTATATCTTTAGAGGTTTTAAAAAATGTCTCTAGAGTTGAATCAAATTTTCCCTTAATATAAAATCAAAATGCAAGCATGGACATGAAGAATGTTTAGAGTTTTTAATGTAACAGGCAACCACGAATTTGCAGGAAGCAGTAAAATAGTCATATTGCAGGAGCCATAACTCGCAATTCCACTGTTGGATCAAGCTAGTTTTCAAATATGTTGGGTAAAACCTACTTCTCCAAATTCTCACTAGAGAGATCTTTGAAATTATTTTTGGTTCGCGAGTTAGAGCTGATTGAGTAGAGCATTGTCCAAATTGTGTATGATAGTCATGAAATGATAGCAGTACTTCATCACCAACATATGTCACCTATCAAAGGATAAATGCATATTTAACTTTGATATGATAAACATGTTCATTGTTATTATTATGGCTATAATGTATTTAAAACATTAAGCCTCGGAAAAGAAAACATGTTTTATTGAAAAGACTTTAAAGAATAAGTTATTTTAACTGAAAAGAGCTACACAAGGAAAGGAGAAAATACTGATAATATTTTCCTTTTCTTGAGTTAGGGGAGATTATAAGAGGGAGGATTTTCTAATTGAGAGGGGTTCCTTTCTAGGAAAGTCTTTGTGCTACAGAGGAGAGGGATTCTTTTTTTAAAATTTCTAATTGTAAAAGGGGAAAGAATAGTTTGTTTTATTTCTAGATTTAATTTGCTGTGTGGATAGAAATGATAGCCTTTTGATTGTCATTTGTAATCAGAAGCCAGATGATATATATTTAGATCTTTGTGTTTGAATATATTCATTTGAATTGTTATTGATCTTTGTGTCAATTCTTTTATCTCTGGTAAACTTTCATTCACTAAATTGTATTTGTGTGTGCAAAGAGAACTTTGAGTTTCATGTATCACACAATCTGAAATGAATTATTTTGTTTTTCCCTTCGGTTTTTTGATTAGAATGTTGAACTGGGAATCTTTGTGTTCTTGGTTTGTGCTTACTTATTTGTAAATTGTCACCATCTGTCCCATGTTTATGGATAGATGGTTTCTCACCTTTCGTGCCTTCCAATTAAAGTCATACCAGTAATTTCATTCCTTGAATATCTTTGAGGGAGCTGTACCTCTATAAAATTCAGAGGGAAGTGATTACCAAACACTTACCCAACTGTTGTGGCATATTTGTCTCCAAGGAAGGGTGATAGAGTTAATCTTGTGAGCATTTGTGAAGGAGACAAATATGTTCACCAACATATATCATCAAAAATTATTTAAACAATAAGAATTTTATCATTAGTTTCACATTTCAAATACAAATTGTTGTTGTCACTTGTTCTAACAAATCCAATTCTTATGAGATAAGAATGCAGTCTTTCATACCATGCTCTAGGTGCTTGTTTCAATCCATATAATGCCTTATGCATATTACATACCATATTCCTTTGATTAGGATCAACAAAACCTTTAGGTTGTTCAATGTATATTTCTTCCTCAAGTATCCCATTCAAAAATGTAGATTTCACATCCATCTAATATACCTTAAATCCTTTGTAAGAAGCATATGCAAGAAATATTCTTACTCCTTCAAGTAATTTCAATGGATGCAAAAGTTTCTCCATAGTCAATTCCTTCTTCTTGTGCATAAGCTTTGCAAAATAATCTTGCTTTGTTCCTTGTGACATCTCCATTGTCATTCGATTTATTTCTGAATATTGATTTGGTTCCAATTACATTTTTTTCTTTTGGTCTCGGTACCAATGTCCATGTCTTGTTTTTTGTATTTTCTCAATTTATTCATTCATTTCCTTGATCCATTCATCATTTTCCAATGCATCTCTAATAGTTTTAGGCTCAAATTCACAAATTAAACATGTGTTGTTTCTCATCTTACTTGGTGTCATCATTCCTTCTATTTTATCTCTAATTACATAATCTTGTGGATGGTGTCTCCTTACTTACTTTGCAAGTACATGTTCAGATCTTTGTTCTTCAATGTGTTTTCCATTCGGTGCATGATAATTGTCTTCATCAGTAACTTATTTTTGATGCTCAGTCTGTAAAGCCTATTGTTTTGTAGCATTATTCTATTGCTTGGGTAGAGTTTCATGTTCTTCAATATAAAAAAATCTACCATAGTCTTCTAGTTCCTTTTTAATTTCTTCATCATTCTTTTATGTAAACTAATCAACTCTCACATTTTCACTTTCAATCATCTTGTTAGTAGCCTTGTTCAAATATTTATAAGCCTTTATTTTAGTATAATATCCTAAAAATATCCCTTCATCACCTTTTGAATCAAATTTTATATTTCTATCATGTTTCAAAATGTATCATCTACTTCCAAATATTTTGAAATAACTCACATTAGGTGTGTAGCCATACCAAAATTCATAAGGTGTCTTATTTGATTCTTTCTTCAGTTGAACTCGGTTTAGTGTGTCAATAGAAGTACTAACAACTTCTCTCTAGTATATTTATGCAACATCTTTTTCAATCATCATTTCTCTAGCATAATCAACAATTGATATGTTCCCCCTTCAACAATTCCATTATGCTGGGGTGTCCTCGGTGCAGATACCTATCTCTTAATTCTATGCTCATTACAAAAATTAGTGAACTCATCAAAAATAAATTCACCACCTCTATCTGATCTTCAACATTTCAATTCCTTGCCACTTTCTCTTTCCACTTTTTTTTGTACTATTTAAACATTTTGAAAGTTTCATATTTTTCTTTTAAAAACATGACATTCATCATCCTAGAGAAATCATCAACAAACAAGATTAAATATATACAGTCTATAATAACTATGAGTTCTCATTAGACCACACAAGTCAGTATGAACTAACTCCAAAATAGCATTAGATGAGTAATGTTTTCTCTTGAACTAGACTTTGACATCTTACCCATTTGACATTGTTTTCATATTACATGGCCAGGTTTAGATATGCTCAGTAAACCTCTAAATTTCCTCTTCTTACTGATCTTAGTCATGTTGTCAAAGTTCACTTAACATAACCTCTTGTGCCATAACCATACATCTTCATATTTATCCAATAAATAATAAGTTTCACCACTGTTTAGATGGAAGAAGTTACATTTTGATTATTCACCAGTACCAATCAATTTTCTCGCTTCATCATAGATTTTCACCTTTCTATTCTCAAATGTAACTCAGTGACCTGTATTATTCATTTGTGCTACACTCAACAGATTATAGTTAATTCCTTTTACCCAATATGCATTCTCATAGCTGATTTTATTATTCAACAATATAGATCCTTTTCTTTTTACTTGACAAGGTGTATCATTTCCCATTTTCATAGATCCACCATTATAATGTGCATGATATTCAAATTTTTCTTCATCATCAGTCATATGATGTGTACAACCACTATCAATAATCCATGTATGATTCTTGCTAACTTTAGAAATAAGTGATGTTTCAACATACATTTCTTCTTCTTTAGAATCTTCTTTCAATGCCACAAATACCACTTATGTCTTCATCAATCTCAGTCTCGGTGTCATCATCTTCATCCTCAACTAGGTAACATGCCTTCTTTCCTTTATCTCTATACTCTCAGTTGTCTATGTTGCCACATTGTCATTTGCCTCTGTGATCTTGGTAATCTCTTCTGTCATACTTCCTTTCAATAGATCTTTCACTTGTTTTCTCATCATCTTTCCTATTAGGACATCTTTTAGAAATATGACCAATCTCTTTTCTATTTTACCTCTATATCTTCCATTGCCTTTTTGTAGTCTTCTATCCATTAATGATTCAATTTCATCAATTTCATCCTCTTCAACTTTACTTTCACTTTCATTTCTTATCTTATGTTTTCTACTTGATTTTCCAATTTTCAGAGATGACATAAATGTAGATTCTACCATAGGTATGATACTATTGTCATAGTTATTTAGCTCAAATGCAGTCAATCTACCAATTAGACTATCAAGTGAAATATTATTACTGGGAGTTGCTCTCATTTCATAAATTGTAGAGACTCTAATAGCATAGGTAGGAAACAAAGTTATAAGAATTTTACTTACCACAATGTCTTCATCAATAGTTCCACCTGCTCCTAGGATATCATTCACAACTTCCTTGACTCGGTTGTTGTATTGAGTGATGTTCTCACCTTCTTTCATTTTAATGTCATCAAACTTACCTCTTACACTTTCAACTTTATCTCTTAGCACATTCACATCTCTTCCATGAACTATTGTAATATTTTTCCACATTTGTTTTGCATTTGTGCATTTCTTAATATCTTTAAATTTAGCATCTGTGAAAGAGGAAGAAATCTTAATCATCATAGCATTGTGTTCTTGTCTTTCTTTCATCTAGTTGATAGTCAAAGGACTAGTGGAAGTTATAAAATCATTTTCCAAGTAGTACATTGTAGAATCTCCAATCATTGATAGATATAAATTCATCATGCTTTTCCATGTTGAGAAGTTGTCTTTGTTCATCTTTGGAACCTCTCTCTTCTACATCTTGTGATCTTTTACTTAAGTCCATCAAAATTTTCCTTTCAAGCACTCTTTCTCTAATACCAATAATTAGATAACTGAGAGGGGGGGCCATCAATTAAGTCTAGTTATCCTAAATTCTCAAACACTCTCTGATTTATAAAAAAATCTTCCAATTCAATTAAAACAACTCGGTAAAACTTTGTATGTGCCTTTCTATTCATTAACTAAATGCTACTAAATTAACTAGTGTATAGACCGATCGAACCATTAATTTTAATGTGTAATGTAAAATAAAAAATATTCACATCCATACACATATAACACTTCATTTTTTTATGTGAAAACCCTGTTAAGGGGAAAACTACCTAGGACCGGTACCCAAAATAATTTCACTCTTCTGAAGTGAGCTCGGTTAAGAGCCAACCTTGTTAAAGGTTACAATGGAACATTTTAAGGTGTGACCTTGTTAGAGGATTTACCACTAACAATTCTCCATGACCAAAAATTCACTATGGGGTCAAGATGAAAACAATTAGCATCCATTGAATGCCATAATAAAATATAAAAACTATTAAGTCCCACTCGGTTAAGATATTTATTTATAGCAATGGTTAGAATAAAATAGTAAATGATGAGATTCAAATACAACTTTCTTTGCATATTTTCAGATCTATGATAAGCTCAAAGTACCTCTGGCCAATATAATCTCTTTGATTTCTTTGTATCCTCCAAATTTGTTTTGCTCGATTACTTCCTTTCTTCAATGCTCAGTGTTGTCTACATAATTTCTCAGTTTTGTCTTTAACTTGTTTGACCAACTTTGCATGAATGCTATCTTCTCACATGCATTTTTGAATTAATTATGAGTCTTTTGTCTCCTTTTATAGACATAATAAACCATTTTATTTCTTAGCCATAGATTTCACCTCTTAATTTTCACCATTGATTTTGTCGCTGAACAAACTTCCTTAGAAGTTGTGTCTCTAACACATTTCATTCTTCATCATTCGATTATCCTTGAATTATTTTAGGCATTTGATCTTCATAAAAAACTTTATCTTTAACCTCAAAATCATCCATTCTCATCTAGCTCATCATCTTTAGTGGGAAGTCATATTTTCCATTTATTCCTTTCACTCGGTCAATACACTGATGTGTTAGTGACTTCTAACTCGGTTAACACTGTACTTGGTATATACTACACTTTCTCAGTGTATACTAAGTTCTGCATTTACCGACCTCATAAACTTGTACATTCTAAATCCTTAATTCATAACAGAATTATGTAATACAATCAAATTACTAACATAATGTCATAGGCTAATCAATATGTTACCCAATGAATACCATATCCATATCTTTCACATACATCTCATCTTTATGTTAATATCTTATTCCTTCACCATTATTTCCTTCTTCATATATTTGTAACTATCATGATAAGTATAGCTAAAACTAATTGACATCAATGACAACATAATAACTGATTTAATGTGTCATATATACCTTTGTAGCTTGATGATCATCAATATATGTCTTTGAATTATTCAATTAGTTCTCCATCTCTCCCTTAAGATATTTAATCAGTTGTAGCATAACACATCTCATACTTCATCCTAGCCCATACTAGAATTCAAGCATGGGTGAGGTACACAAGTCTTATTAATTCATTTTAAAACTCCATTTAATGTATCATGTTATCACTTTATTAAGTTATTTATAATAAGTGATCCTGGTAGCCACTTTTGGGCCCCAATACTTATTACAAGCGACTCCCACCTATACACCTAGATAATCTACCCTAATCCCATAGCCATATAAAACATAATGATCAAAATTAATTCCATAAAACTATAAGGAACACATACTGGCTCTCAAAAGCATACCATAAATATATTCTCAAAGTGCTCATAGAAACCAAGAGCTTAAGATTGAACAAAATTTGGGAACAATATCAATATCATGCATTGCATGCAAATAAAAGCACATGTGAAACAATAGAAAAAACTCTCAATCCACTAGTATATAATTCCTAAAATTCAACTTAACCCCTAAAAAAACAATAACAAAATCACAATAGGGTTTAGGTAATAATCCCACAAATCATAAATTCTAGTCATTTGAAAGAAAACATAATTTCCTTAATTGAAATCCAATTTGGTTTAAAAACACAACCAATTCGATCATATATACCTAGGCATATATTACATATATAAATATAATATTTTAATCCAAACATGTATGTATATGTACAAGATTTTGAATGAAAACATTGGCAAGTTTTTGAAATGAATCAATAGAATAAGGAGGCAAAGAACAAAATCATTATAGGACCTTATCTTTAAATCTCCTAGTAAATAAATTATCCATAAGCCTATGATCATTAGAGAAGTTTTTTAGAATAATGGAGAGGGGGGTGAATCAATTATCTAGTGTCCCAAGTCAAAATGTATAATCCAAAAAAAATTATCTCAAACTTCTACTACTCGGTAACTCAAAATACTAAACTATCTGTGCTTTTACCGATTACCAGCCAATAACATATAATGATTACCGATCAAATCAAATATGCAATATGTAAAGCATGATAACAAACAATCACCACAATCAACACATAACACAAGAGATTTAACGTGGAAACTTTGTGAAGGGAAAAACCACCTGGGACCGGCAACCCAAAAATTGTTCACTCTTTTGAAGTGAGGTTGGTGAAGACCCAACCCTATTAAAGGTTACAAACACACTGTTAGGTGTGACCTTGTTAGAGGATTTTAGACCAATCATTATCGTCCAACCAATATTCACTATGGGGTTGACTAGATATAACAATGTTCATTCTATGAATGATACATAAAAAGACTTTCCTACTCCACTCAGTTAAGAGATTTGACTACGTACAATGGTTAAAATGTAACAATAGGTGATCTGCCTTAATACAACTTCAATTGCAGATGTACAGATCAATGTTAGGCTCATTGAAATCCTCTGATCATTATAACAATTTTGTTTCAATCAATATCAGTGACTTACTGTCGCTTGGTAATAGCTTCCTGACACTCGGTATATTTTGTAGTTTGGTTCTCTTTAACCAGTTTGATCAAGTATGCATGAAAACTTGTTCATGCAATAATACTATAGTCTCCTTCTTCTAGCATTTGTTTCATTGTGAAACTCTGGTCTCTCATATAGACATGTAAACCATTTTCTTCTCCTCCATTATATTTTGTCACTTAATCATCTTCATTGATTTTGTCACTTTAACCTTCCTTGGCTATTGTGTCAATAACACATTTCATTTCAATCCTTTAGATCTTCCTCGAATTATGCTAGTCGTCGATCTTTGTAACAAACTTCATCTGTTACCTCAAAGTTATACACTTTCTAGCTCATCAATCCTTATCAGCTAAACTAATCATTTAGTTCCTTTCTCTTGCTCGGTTATCAAAGAAATGCATCAGTGAACACAAGCTTGGTTTACACTATGCTCGGTATAGACTACACTCCGTCGATGTATATTGTAATGCTTCATTAACCAACAACACTGCTTTGTGTCTTTCAGCTCTATCCTTCATCATAGATGAATGCAACATAATCAAGTCAATATCGTAAGGTCATAGACCCATCAACAAGTTACCCAATGTATTTCTTATCCTCATCTGTCATATACATCTTCCTCATGTAGATATATCTATTCTTCATCTCTTTCACTCCTTTTCTATAGATGTTTCGGTATAGTAACTTACAAGATAAGTGATGTCCAACTAGTTGACATCAATGACAACATAATACTGATTTAATCATCTTACATATCTAATCAGAAACTCCTCGATGATCTTTAATCACAGATTCTTCAATCACGTTCTAAATCAGTTGTAGTTCATCAATCTATCCCTTTGGCATTGATGGCAACTCAAGTAATATGAAATATACCATACACATACCAAACATGTATTCTACAACTCTGTGAAGAAATTTTGTACAAACTCTCCCTAGCTTAATATGTTTAATCACTATGTTACTAAAACAACATTACAAATCTTATGTTCTTAGTAATTGATCTTCATTGTTTTGCTTCTTCCTTCTAGCTTATCTCTCCCTTAGATAGATGGTTCAGTGTTCTCATCGGTTCATATTGTTTCATATTGTTTATCTCTCCCTTCGACAACAATGCCAAAGAAACAAATAAAAAAAATTCTTTGTAGTAGCCATGTAGCTCTCTATTGTTCGGTGCATTCTCTATATCTTTGTATACTGATATGCCAATCTATTCCAGTTCTCCAAACTTTTCACAGCCTTAGACATGATCCAAAGTGTGAACTATGCTGCATCAACATGAGTGATCTGATAAGATTAAGTTGATGCAACATCCAGATCACATTAGTGATCGGTAGATTGGGGATGAACCTCAAGTCGAGTCCTCAAGTATTCAAATGTGTCCTTCGGTAGAGGCTTTGTAAATATTTTTGCAAGTTGTTCTTTAGATGTAAAAAATTCTAACTTCACTTGCTTCTCCTATACTTGTTCTCTTAAGTAGTGATACTTAATAGATATATGCTTTGTCTTAGAGTGCATCACTTGATTCTTTGAAATATTAATGGCACTAGTGTTATCACAGTATATAATCACCGGCTCAGTGATTACCTCATTCATTCCTTCCAACACTTGCTTAATATATGCAATGTTTGAACAATTTTTAGTAGTAGCAACATACTCTACTTCAGCTGTAGACTGAGAAATGTAAGCCTACTTCTTACTCATCCATGTAACAAGTCTTTCACCAAAGAAAAATGCTCCTCCAGTGGTGCTTTTTCTATCATCCACATTTCCAGCCCAATCAGCATTGGTATAAACCTTCAGTTCAAATTTTCCTTCCTTAGGATACCATAGTCCATAATCTTCAGTCTTTTTCAGGTATCTTATGATTCTCTTTGTAGCAACCATGTGTGATTCTCTAGGGTTTGTAGAAAATCTAGCAACAATTCCCACAACATGTGCTATATCTGGTCTACTATGAACTACATACATTAACTTAGCAATCATAGATCGGTACAAGTCTAGTTTACCTCTGCAGTTTCATCTTCCTTAGTCAGTTTACATCTAGTAGCCATTGATGTTCCCATAGGTTTAACATCTTCCATGCCAAATGTCTTCAATACTTCTTTTATATATTTAGATTGTGTGATGAATATCCCATCACTCTGTTGAATCACTTGTAGTCCTAGAAAGAACTTAATCTCTCTGAACATAGACATTTCAAACTCTTTCCTCATCTCATCAGCAAAGGCTTTACATATGTGATCTTGGCCTCCAAAAATAATATCATCCATAAATATTTCAGCAATAAGAATAGTATCATTAGTATCTCCTTTCATATACAAATTGTTGTTCTCACTAGTTCTAACAAATCCAATACTTAACAAGTATGTAACCTTTCATACTAGGCTCTCGGTGCTTGCTTCAAACCATATAAATTTTTATGTAGTCTACATACCATGTCTTTATTGTCTGGATCAATGAACCCTTTTGGTTGTTCTATGTAGACCTCTTCTTCAAGTATTCCATTCAAAAAAGTTGACTTAACATCCATTTTATAAACCTTGAATTTCTTGTGTACAACATATGCAAGTAACATTCTAACTCCTAGTCTAGCAATAGGTGTGAATGTCTCACCATAATCAATTCCTTCCTCCTGTGCATATCCCTTGCATACTAATATGGCTTTATTTCTTGCTACCTCTCCATTTTCATTCAGTTTGTTCCTGAATATCCATTTAGTACCGATAACATTCTTGTCTTTAGGTCGGGGTACTAAAATCCAGGTTTTTTTCTTTTCTATTTGCTCAATTTCTTCTTTCATTACATTAACCCATTCATCATTTTCTAATGCAACCTTTACATTTTTTGGTTCATATTCACAAACTAGACATGTACCTTGTCTTGTCTTACTCCTTTTTTGCATGCTAGCTTGTTTGTCTCCAATAATTTGTGTCTTAGGATGATGTCTCCTGACAAATCTTGCTAGTACTCGGTCTCTTCTTTCTTGTTCATCCTGGGCAAGTTCATTTACTTGCTCGATAGGTCCATCCTGCTCGTTGGTTTCTCTTTCCTGTTCCTCGGTAGGGTTTTCCCGCTGACCGATTATCACTGTATGCGGCTTTGGTAGATACTCAGGTTGTTCAATGTAAGTGAATCTACCATAGTCTTTCAGTTCCTTTCTAGTTTCCTCTGCATTGTTGTCATCAAACTCATCTACTCGAACATTAGTACTTTCAATCATTTTATTTGTAGCTTTATTCGGACACTTATATGCTTTGCTTTTAGTGGAATATCCTACAAATATCCCTTCATCACCTTTTGAGTCAAATTTTCCATTTCTTTCATCTTTCAAAATAAAACATTTGCTTCCAAAAATCTTGAAATAACTTATAGTGGGTTTGTGTCCAAACCATAACTCGTTGGGTGTCTTGTTAGTGTCCTTCTTTAGTTGTACTCAATTAACAACATAAACAGTTGTACTGACAGCTTCCCTCCAATATGTCTGAGCAACATTTTTTTGCAACATCAGTGTCCTAGCATAGTCAACTATTGACCTATTCCTTCTTTTAGCAATGCCATTTTGCTGAGGTGTCCTCGGTGCAGAGACATGTCTTTTAATACCATGCTCATTGCAGAAATTAGTAAATTCATCAGAGATAAATTCACCTCCTCTATCAGATCTTAAGCATTTCAATTCTTTACCAGTATCTTTTTCTACTTTTGCCTTATACCACTTGAACATCTTGAATGCTTCAGATTTTTCTTTTAAGAACATGATAGTCATCAATCTAGTATAATCATCAACAAAAAGAATAAAGTATCTATCACCATAATAATTCCGAGTTCTCATAGGACCACATAGGTCGGTATGAACCAACTCAAGTATCTTCTTTGTTGAATAGTCTTTGATTTTGAAACTAGACTTAGTCATCTTACCTTTCTGACATTCATGACACATAACATGATCAGGCTTTGACAAGCTAGGTAGACCTCTAACTCTTTTTCTTTTGCTAATCTTAATCATGTTATCAAAATTCACATGGCATTACCTTTTATGCCACAACCATGCATCTTCATCTTTCATTATCAAACAAGAAGATTGATCAATATCAAGATAAAATAGATTACCTCTGGATTGTGTACCAGTTCTGACAAGTCTTCCTCCATCATCATATATCTTTACTTTTTTGCTCTCAAAAGCAAGTCGGTGGCTTGAATTGTTCAGCTGTGCCAAACCTAGAAAATTATAGTTCAGTCCTTTTACCCAATAAGCATTTTCACATTTTATTCTATCATTAATCATCAAGAATCCTTTACCTTTTACCATACGGGGTGCATCATTACCCATTCTTACAAATCCTCCATTGTATTCATCAAGTTGATCAAATTTCTCTTCATCACCAGTCATGTGATGTGTACAGCCACTATCTATGATCCATGTATCATTTTTGTTAACTTTAGAGATCAGTGTTGTTTCTACATATTTTTCTTCTTCCTCTGAGTCATCTTTCATAGAAATAAATACAACTTGAACTACATCATCATCAGAGTCAGATTCAGATTCATTTTCTTCAGCTATGTAACATACCTTTTTGCCTTAGTCATTATTGTCTATGTTGTCTTTGTTGTTGTGTCAGTAGCTCCTATTGTTTCTTCTCCCATAGCTTCCTTCAGATCGGTCTTTAGTTCTTTCATCATCTTTCTTATGTGGACATCTAGTAGCAATGTGGCCAACCTCTTTACAATTAAAGCATGCTAAAGGTAATTTACCTCTATATCTCCCTTTACCTTTAGGTAACCTTCTAGCCATAAGAGCTTCAAGTTCATCAAGCTCATCATCAGTATTACTGTCACTATCATTATTATTATTCTGGCTACTAGACTTACCAATCTTCAAAGAAGTCATAAAAGAAGATTCAATAGATGGTACAAGACTATTGTCAAAGTTATTCAATTCAAAGGTTGTAAGTTTACCAATCAGATTGTCAAGAGTAAGATTGTTACTAGATGCAGACCTTGTTTCATGAATTGTAGATATTCTGATTGCATAAACCGGCAATAAGGTTCTGAGAACTTTTCTTACTACTGTCTCTTCACTAATAAACCATCAGATGCTCTAATATCATGTACTACCTCTT
Source organism: Chamaecyparis obtusa (assembly GCA_027943335.1). Classification (NCBI taxonomy): domain Eukaryota; kingdom Viridiplantae; phylum Streptophyta; class Pinopsida; order Cupressales; family Cupressaceae; genus Chamaecyparis; species Chamaecyparis obtusa. The sequence goes on from BSBK01007726.1 coordinate 236,975, forward strand.
TCAATCTATTTGTGTACTGCACAATATTTTCACCTTCCTTCATCTTCATATCATTGAATCTACCCCTTAGGCTTTCAGCTCCGTCTCTTTTAACATTCACATCACCACTGTAAACTTGAGAAAGTTTATCCCACATACCTTTGGCAGTTGTGCAACTTTTAATATCTTCAAATTCGACATCGGTACAGGAAACATCAATCTCCATCATCGTAACATTGTGTTTATGCCTGTCTCTTAGTTGATCAAGAGTCAAGGGACCAGTGGTCGGTTCAATGTAGCCATTCTCCATCAGTTCTAGTGTAGAATTCCCAATTCCAAATATGTGTAGCTTCATTCAACTTTGTCATACTACAAAGTTATCTTTGTTTAGCTTTGGCACTTCCCTCTTATACATTTTGAAATCTTTGTGCTGAAGTCCTTAAAACTCTATTCCAAGAAACCAACGCTCTGATACCAATTGTTAGAATGAATGAGAGGGGGGTGAATCAGTTATCCAGTGTCCCAAGTCAAAATGTATAATCCAAAACAAATTATCTCAAACTTTTGCTACTCGATAACTCAAAATACTAAACTCTCTATGCTTTTACTGATTACCAGCCAATAACATATAATGATTACTGATCAAATAAAATATGCAATATGTAAAGTATGATAAAAAACAATCACCACAATCAACACATAACATAAGAGATTTAACGTGGAAACCCTGTGAAGGGAAAAACCAATTGGAACGAGCAACCCAAAAATTGTTCACTTTTCTGAAGTGAGGTCGGTGAAGACCCAACCTTGTTAAAGGTTACAAACACACTATTAGTTGTGACCTTGTTAGAGGATTTTAGACCAACTGTTATCATCCAACCAACATTCACTATGGGGTTGATAGGATAATAATGTTCATTCTATGAATGATACATAAAAGACTTTCCTAGTCCACTCGGTTAAGAGATTTGACTATGTACAATGGTTAAAATGTAACAGTAGGTGATTTTCCTTAATACAACTTCAATTGCAGATGTACAAATCAATTTTAGGCTCATTCAAATCCTCTGATCATTATAACAATTTTGTTTCAATCAATATCAGTGACTTACTGTCGCTCGGTAATAGCTTCCTGATGCTCGGTACATATTCTACAGTTCGGTTCTCCTTAACTAGTTTGATCAGGTATGCATGAAAACTTGTTCACATGATAATTCTGTAGTCTCCTTCTAACATTCATTTCATTGTGAAACTCTAGTCTCTTATATAGACATGTAAACCATTTTCTTCTCCTCCAATAAATTTTGTTACTTAATCATCTTCGTTGATTTTTCTACTTTAGCCTTCCTTGGTTGATGTGTCAATAACACGTTTCATTTCAATCCTTTAGATCTTCCTTGAATTATGCTAGTCGTCGATCATTGTAACAAACTTCATCTGTTACCTCGAAGTTATACACTTTCCAACTCATCAATCCTTATCGGCTAAACTAATCATTTAGTTCCTTTTTCTTGCTCGGTTATCAAAGAAATGTGTTGGTGAACACAAGCTTGGTTTACACTATGCTCAGTATACACTACACTCCATCGGTGTATACTATAATGCTTCATTAACTAACAACACTACTTTGTGTCTTTCAACTCTATCCTTCATCATAGATGAATGCAACATAATCAAGTCAATATCATAAGGTCATAGACTCATCAACAAGTTACCTAATGTATTCCTTATCCTCATCTGTCATATACATCTTCCTCATGTAGATATATATGTTCTTCATCTCTTTCACTCCTTTTCTACATATGTTTCGGTATAGTAACTTAGAAGATAAGTGTTGTCAAACTAGTTGACATCAATGACAACATAATACTGATTTAATCATCTTACTAGTTGACATCAGTTGTAGTTCATCAAAGTCAGTATACAAGGTTTGGAGTGTTTTCACATGAGTCAAGGGATCACCTTTTCCATTATATTTCTCCAAGTGATTTATTTCCATGTATTAAGGAACAATTGAATGAATGATATCTTGGGAAAAAAGATTGTGTATGTCACAAGTTGGAATGTTGAACTTGGACTGAGTTATGGAGGAAAGTTTTTGTAAGGAGTAAACACTGAGGGAAAGGTTTTTAATGGTGGTTTCAATGGATATGTTGGTATTGGACATGTGTGATTTAGTGAAGGATGTTGAATATTATCAGAAGTGGATAGAGGTGTTGTATTATGGTATGTAGGTATAGATGAAGGTTGGGAAATGTTGGAATAATATGCAAATATGTTCTTAAGATATATATTATCACGTATTTGAGAGGAGTGTTGTCATTGTTGTCAATATATTTCTTTGTTTTTTATGGTGTTATAGTGATGTTCAGATAGTTTGTTGGTTGTTTGTAGCTTGTATATAGAAGATTAGAATCTATAGATGGTATGAGTGTGTTATGGGATATATATAGCTGATTCACTTCAACTTTCAGAGGTTCATATGAATATTTGAGTGAGTAATGGGTTTCTATGTTGTGACTACTTTTCCATTGTTGTTATGTGTTCTAGATGTGTTTTGGATCTATGATTTTAAATTTTATTTATCACATCTAAAGTTAAATAAAGTGCATACTAATCCTTTACCTTCTCATTCTACCAATACCATCGATCTAGCCAATCTATTACCTTCCTCTTCCACTATGATTATTGAACTTACCAACTTTGAGACTTTGAATGTTGATGGTATATGTGATGCATCCAATAATTATCAATCTAAATCTAAACCCAAACCTAAGCCTAAGATTAAATCTTGCATTACCTTCGATCCTAAGGAGACTATTAAGGCACCTAATAGACCCCTATACAATACTATTGTAAAGATTAATGAAAAGCTCTGTGTGGATTCCTTATTGATTATGTGTGTATGGTGAATGTTATTAATAAATAATATCTTTTCACAAGACATTTTTATTAAGTTACTAATGACAAACCCAATGTGATGATTAAGGTACATGATGGTTTCACTTTTCCAACCATATGTACTATTGACCTTCCTATTGAAGTTAGTAAGAACTGCTTAGCTATCACCTTCTCTATTATTCCTACTTTGATCAATTCCAAGTAAGGCTAGAACATCCTTGGCTTACTTACATAAAATCTATCCCCTTTACTTAAGTTTTTTAACTTTCCTCATAATGGATAAATTATCATGATAAATCATAGTTTATATAATCCTTTGGCAAGTTGTGGAAACTTTATCATCAACTTTTTTTGACCTTAAACCCCTCAACACTTGTAAATATAAAAGTGTTATGTCTTATCCTCCTAGAAATTAAAAGATGATTTATGATTTCCATGTTGAGAAAACCTAAAGATGTTCAGCCTCATCATCTCAAACCTAGACTCCTTCCCACACCTTCCATTCCTCCTATTTATGCTTTAGTTTTACCTCCTATTTCATATAAATGTTTGACATTCTCTATCTCTCAACCTAGTAAGGTTCCTTACATTCCTCTTCCTTTAAAGGATAAAAAGGATCCCATGTTGATTGACCTCAAACCTTCCCAAATATTAAGCATTATTTAAATATATCCTAACTATTTCCAATAGCTAGACTTACTATAAGAAAACAATAAAACGTAACTTTTACCTTTGTACTTTTGTAGACCTAGAAATAGGACTGCGCAAAATTTATGGACCATGCATTACATCAAAAAAATTCTAATTCACCAAAATATCATGCAACAGAATGCAGAGCATTCTTTATAAGGACTTCAAATACTATTTTTGACATATTTTAGCTTCCCATATTTCCATCTTCCATGTACACCATATACTAGCTCTTTATCGCCACCAAACATTAGAAGAACATGTTAGCATATAATACAACACTTTAAATACTCTTTACTTCATGTATTAGGCTTTAGATACTCTTTATTTCTTATCAACCATCAAATACTCTTTCTAGCACAACTCTCCATCAAAACAATATTGAACACAACTCTTATGCTTATTTGCATTATGTTGACATCAATACAAACATCATGTTGACATCAATGATAACATTGAGCTTATAATGCTAACATATAATATGCTTATTGTTATTATGGTTGTTAACTTTTATATAATTGAAAAGGTTATTGTATAATGATTCACCCCCTCTTAGTGTAAGTGTGTGGCCATCACAAAGTATGACATTATTGTTCTACATTGTGATGACCTCCCTTCACCACTTTTAGCAAACTTGTTCTTGTTGAACATCTTCATGAAATAAAAGCTACAAAAATATCTTTGTTCAAGAATGAATCATACAATATAGATCTCAGGCCCTAGATGTTACAACTGGTATTATTTCTAAAGTTGAAACTTCACCTTAATGGAGACTCGACTTCTTATGTGAATCTACTTGTCTAGAATATGATTATAATGAAGTTCTTAGAGCCAAATGAAATATAACTAAGATTAATTGGAGCTTCAATTATATGTATATCAATTGATATTTGGAAAATTCTTTGATATTTTTAAATGGTATAGTAATAATTAGGCAAATATCATGTGATTATTAAATGGTACATATAAATGCTAAGCAAATTAAACCTTAATAAAATACATGTATTGCAATTATCATGTTAATTATGGGCCTAAGATTGGCATGGATATTTTATGGTATTAGTGGAAGTTGTTCTCATATGTAGTGAACTTTTAATTGTATTTGTAAAATAGGTCATCATACATAGTGAAATCTTATTAGTATTAGTTAATAGGTGAGTAAATTAATAAATGTATTTGAAATTTTAGATGACTACCATTACAAATACATAGATTTATAAGCTAAAAATTTTTACTTCAAATAACTTGTAAAATAATTTGTTCAAAATTGATATACATTTGATCAATAATATGTCAAGTCTAGGTGCTTTGGTCCCCTAATGATTACAATGTTTTTTTCCATTTCAAATTTGTGGACATGAATTACTCGTTAATTGACAAAGATTTAATTTTTAGAAATTTATCTAAGTTATTTTATTACTTAAATTAGTCATATTAAAAATGACCTAAGATACTTGGATGGCTTTTTATAATATTTTGTAGCTAGGTCAACTAAGATTAGGTAAAAAAATAATTGATTCATGTTTTCACAAGAGGTTACTTCCACATTTTTTACAGTCTCTTTAATTTAAGCAGTCCAACAAAATTTAATTTTTTTAATTTTGTGATGAATTAAAATGCAATCTATATGTAATTGAATCTACATTGCTATATGAAGAGGGTGAATAAGTGGGAGGGAAAATAAATAAAAATAGAATTAAGAGATTATTTGATACTAGTCATTAATCAATTCTTGAATATAAAAGTGGAGCATCATTCATGCAAAATTAATTTAGCCTTTTGTCCATTGAACTATTTATTATGTATTTAATGTATTGAAGATAAAATTTATTTCATTAAATTATGGTGGATATCTTCTAAATTATTAGAGAGCAATGTTTCAAATCGTTTGAGATAAAGTGATGGGTTAGTTTATATGTCTAATCATTTTCTTTTTAGAGAGGAATCAAGGTCCTCACAAAATCCATCATCCACTCCTAAAGTTCAATTCCTGAGGGAAACTCACTTAAAATATACCTCACTATTCCTCAAGATCAATACATGTGTAGACACAAGTCGCAAATCTTTTAATGTCATCATTATTTTTGTTAGTTAGATCACAACATATTTTTTTGCCAATTCAGTAAAATAAATTAGTCCCTTAAATAACATTCATAATCAATGACATAATGTTTTTATCTACTAGATGTGTTGATATATCCTTCAAGAATAACCTTTGCCCATTCAAATTTTTAGGTTCTCATATATAAACTTTCCAAACTAAATTAGTTTTATGTTAATATGAGTAAAACTTCACAGGTTATAGAAGTTTATAGAGATATAGTTTTGATAAAAATAATTTATATAAGAAAATAATTGACTCTATATACAAGACAAAGTTAAAGTTGAGTAATGAAGTAAAATTGACTATAGATATTCTAAATACTTATATACAAGACAAAGTTAAAGTCTAATAAAGAAATAAATGATGAAAATGTAAATATAGATTAATATATAGAAGTACAAAATAGGCTAATATTAATCATAATAGTATTAACAATTATATTTTAAAATCATGAATTAGTCACATTTTATGAAAATAAATGTTCATAAATTTTTTAATAAACATACAGTTTCTAAATGTTTTCTTCGGCAACTCCTTGGAGCCTCAGTTAGTGAACATTATAGACTAATATAATAAATCTTATGCCCATTAGATTTTGAAATTTTCTTATCACATTCATCTTGGATTGAAATATTTGTTTGTTTTACCATATCATAGGCCGCTCCAAAATTTGCCCTTTCAACGGACAAGAAAAGGCCAAAAAACAAACGGCTATATTTGGGAGTATATACATATTTATGAATGATGCATTGCATTAATCATGTGAAAGAGGTTAGGCTGGGTTGGGCTGTACAGAGGATCGGAGGGCTGGTCACCAGCATGGAGTCATGGTAGTAAGAGGTATGTTTTCAGCCCCTGTTAACAAATATGCTCTGTTCCTGCAAATTTTTAGCATGGGTAAATATGTTGTGTTCCTGCGAATGTTTTAGCATAGGTAAACTTTGTATATTTTAAACCCTAGTAGGGTCTTCCTCCCCAATTCATGCAGATAGAATTTCTTGTACTTTGTGCGTTGTCATTACAGTAGTTTACCAATAGTATATTTTCTAATCATTCTTTTTTGTTTTTGCAAAATGAGATTTGGCCTCGCTGCAATGCTTTTCTTATCAACGTGAGTCTCTAAAGAAGGTGATGATAATGTCATTGCATCAAGGCCATCCATAAATCACAATCTAGGAGTAGACCACGGTAATTGGAAGATTATAAAATTAGAAGTGACTTTTCTGTGCTGGGATTGGGTTGGAGATTGTTTACACCATATTAATGGATCTTTTACAAAGGTTGTTAGTCTTCCTCTCCTGGATAGAATCTATGTTTCCTGCAAACGATTTTCAACAGCTGCTGACAAATTCCATAATATGCTCTGCTCCTGCAAGTCATCTCTCCGGTCTAAACTCTAAACTCATCAGGGTCGTTGGAGATGTGGTGCAGATTAAAAATTATTGGCAGGTAGAGTGAATCAATTAATTTATTAGCATATGTAATCTTGAAAGAACTGATTCCGGGGGTGAATGAACTGACTATTGTTACTGAACACCCTATTCATGATTGAATGCTTGAATGCTTATCAGTGGGGTCACTATTCATTGCCTGAGGGTGGATTCTTAAGGGAATGAACATGGTATTGAGGGATCTGTAGAGCGGTGTTGGGAAACTTGTGGAGCTTTGAGTAACATCTACAATGATCTGGGTCTAATCCCTAATACGTTCTCTGTTATGAACTGATAATGTTTTACAGATTGAAAAGGAGGAGGGCTAACACCTGATTATGGCATACAACATCTAAATATTTAAGTCTTCTTAAGTCAGAGAGATCTGGTGAAGGTATCTTACGGCAAAATATGCTCATGGAGCTTCGAGTAAAATCTACAATAAACTAGGAGTTGTCCCTGCTGTCTTATTTTCTCTTATGGACTGATGATGTTCAACAAACTACAGTGGGAGGCTAATATCTGGTTTTGGAATCCAATTTCTAACACTTAAAAGTCTTCTTATGGTATAGCAATTTGGTAAAGGGAATATTCTACATAATTTTAGATGTGTCTAAATATAACCTTGTCTTTGAATAATGTGAATTAAGATGACATGGAAGAAAGTGTTGTTATTCATTTTTTATTCATTTGTTTTTTCTCTCCTTGTGATTGTCCTTTCTGCTCATGACTCTCGGGCATAGGAATAAATATGCTTTAGAGGTGAAAAAGGACTTTGATAAAGTGAGCTAGAATAGTTGTCTAGTGTGTAGTTTGAATGTGCAAAGCCTAGCAATATGGATAAAATGACAATGTATGGGGACTTGGGAGAAAGGATAGTCATAGTGTGCAAATGTTATAATGATGTCGCCCAACTGTAGTGGGCTTTGCTAAGGAAAATATTTGTAAATTTAACGATATTATGAAATAAATTTTGATTTTTCAGATAGTATTTTCTGAAAATGCAATCTGGTTTTCAAAGAGATATTATAATTCAATTTAAATCTTATGTAATTTTTTAGTCCTTCACCTTTTCCTTGGAACTTTTGCTTGGCCTCTTCAGATGGCGTAAAATCTTAGCAGGGTCTTCCTCCCCAATCCCGAGATAGAATATTTGTTTCCTACAATCAAGATAAACATAGAAATTATTTTAAGCCCATGTTAATAAATTCCATAAATGCTTTATTCCTGCAAGTCATCAGCCTAGGGATCTCTCGGATCTCAACATCAGGGTCATTGAAAACATGCTGATTAAGAATTACCAAAAATGGACTCATTCATATAAATTGTCTCCTTCACAACAACACAATTTCCCCAAATACCCTAAATGTAGCACTTCACAAAAACCTCTACTTGACACTTTGTTCACCTCTTCATAAGTCATTTCTTGCATGTGAGGATTGGTTGTGAGATAAGTCAGAGACCATTCTATGGCTCTAGATGTTCTATTCAAGGCTATTTCTTTATTTTCTCCACCAATTTAAGAAACTCAATGTCATCATTTTGAGGGAATTATCTAATGAGCAGAGCTCTGGTATGTAGCATGGAACATTGTTGTGCTGTCTTGTGCTTAATAGAATAAGGCAGAGGACTTGGTCACTAGCATGGGAGTTACTTCATTATCTATCTCTTGGGGTGTACAATATTGGGTAGCTACTCTTTGCAAGCACCCTCAACTTAAAGGTGCTATCCTCTTTGCCTTGTATCACATTTTGTTTCTCAATTGCTAAATTTTATTTAGTACATTGTAAAATGTTTAGCAATTTACCAATCTGGGCGGAGTGGATATTCAATGGCCTCCAAGAGTAAAGAGGATCTTTAAGACATAAATTATACAAGTATAAAACCAACATTGTTATCTTTTCTATTAGGAGATATTTTAGCCTTAGTTGTATGTTATTCCAGCTCTTAGCTAATGTTTCAGCTTTTATTTTACCATGCAATCCCATGCTTAGATTAGTTAGCTTCAATTCCCTTTCTTATGTTTTGACCAAGACTATTTCAATAGTTATGGCATTATATGTTTTGGTGCCTTTGGAAGTTTGGAATCCATCAGGGTTTTACATTCAGGTTTAGATTCCTTCAATCAAGTGTTTGTTGAATTCATACCTTGTTCTGTCCTAGTGCCTTGGATATCTATTGATATTTTCAGTATTCTAGCTTCATGGTCTTCAATTTTTCGCATTCTGATTATCCACTGAGTCTATTTGCATTTAACCTTCATTACTTTTAGTTTTCTGCATTTAAATTTTTGTTTTGTTACCTATTGAATTTGTCTGCATTTCAAATTCAACTCTAGTATTTTTAATTTTCTACTGCATTCTAATAGCTATGGACTGGGCCCTTGTGTTTTATTTTGTAGTCCATTTGACCCTTTTGTGATCATTTGTTGGACATTAATAAATTTATCTTATCTTATCTCCATTTCTTTTAATTATTTTTTAACATCATTAACTTCAATATTATTTTGGTGTGTTTATTTTCGTTGCCTTCTACTCCTCCACATTGAACTCATTTCCTCATTTGTATCTCTATGTTCTTTGTCCACAATGGGATCTCCTGTATCTGCAACCAACCTTTTCCATAACACTACATCTTATTCTTCCTTTATTCTAAATCAACCACCATTTTCTGCTCCTTCCAGTGATGTTAACAATTTAAAATAGTGTACAATCACTACAAATTTTTTATCCAATTATAATAATATTGACAATCTATTAGTGATATCATTTAGATTTAGAGTGTAAAGATTCTTTTTAAAGAATTATAACATTGTGTTTCTTTTCCTTCCTATGGAACTGGATGTACTATTGAAGGTATTGTCAAATTCTATTTAGGGCATTATTATATTGGTAATTGTTGTTGTGTTTTTGTCATTGGTTTTGATTTGGTCTGTCTTCATGTGTGACATCCTATATGTCTAGTTCATGCTCTCACTCATGGCATAGCAAAATAGTAATTGTTCACTATGCGTAGATCATTGCGAATTTGTTTTATATGCGAAAAATGTCTCTTTTGATTTATATGCAACCTCTGTCAAGTTTCATCTTCACGTACACAACCTAAAAATGTCTTTTGATTATGAAAGACATAAAACATGTCAAGGTGGAGGCTCATAATTATTACCCAGTATTTCTTCAAAGCAATGGAAGAACCTATTTCTATTTATTGTCAAAACGCTTCGGTGGGATATTTGAGAAGAGCTCGAAATAGGCATGTCGACTGTAGATTTGCAACTTGATAAGAAGAGATTCGATTTGGTCTTCATCATTCTTAAAGGAAGGAGTTACATTTTTTATTGGTCTTTTGACTGTTGCCTTAAAAAAGGGAAGGCACGTTTCCAGAATAGTATGAAGCACATTTTTTACTGTGTAGAAAGAAAGGGGAGAGTTACAAAAAAGAAGAAGAGGAGACTGACTAGAGTACTAGAGTGTGCAAGTGTGGGAAGTGGAAGTAATAAATGTTGACTGGTGTGTAAGTGAGAGTAGCGGAAGCAATAAGGTGACTAGTGCATAAGTGTGGGAAGTGGAAATAATAGATGGTGACTGGTGCATAGGTGATGTATCGTCAAAAAATGGAAGAACTTCCATTTAGGACAAGGTTAGCCCTCCGAGTAAGTGGTCTGAGGTCATGTCAACCACCTTTATTGGGTCTTTGTATGGATTTGGTTGTTTTCCCCTGTTCTGCTTCTTTCTCCATCATTTTCTAGCCTATTTCTGGCACTTGGTCCTATGAACCTGAGACCTGTGACTTCAGGGTCAAGGTCAACCTTGACTCTAAACTAGGTTACAGTCGACCTTGACCCTCACCTTGGGACCAAATTTCAAGTTCTAGAGGTTTCAGGGTGTCGGGCTTTGGAAAAAATTTATTTCCCGCTTCTAGGTCAGCTGTTTCAGATTTCGGAATGGAAAACTCTCAAATTATATTTAACCTAGGTCCATTTCTAAAGGTTTAAGACCTAATTGGAATTTAATTCCCTAATGTTGGCCCCTCTAGAAGTTTGTGCCCTAGATCACTATAAAAGGAAGCCTTCCTCCTTCATTTTCACATCCACTTTTCATGATCAAGACATATATCTCTCAAGTGCAAGCAAGCATTCAAGCATTCAAGCAAGCAAGCATTCAAGCATTCAAGCAATCAAGTCCTCAAGAATTCAAGCATTCATCAAGGAGATCTATTGTTAGCCATTGAAGGATTCAATCTCCTTGGAGCCCTCTTGTTGAAGATTTCTCCATCCACATTTATTCAAGCTTCTTCCTATTCAAAGATCCATTCAAGAATGGTGTTGAAGATCTAGTGCAATTGATTTGAGACATCCTACATCTGATTCTACATTCATTTGGAGCATCCATACTTGTGGATTCAAGGATTCGAATCCTCCACAAGGGTTTCAACATAAGCAAGGTGAATAGTTCTATTTACTTTATTTATATACATTGTTATTTCAATTAAATTTCAAGGTTGATTCCAAACTAGGGTTTGACCAAGGAAAACCCCTCATCCAAACAAAAAAACCATTTTTCTTGTAGGTGTAGGTGCGGGATGATGAATATCAGTGCAAATCTTGATACCCTTTTCGGTGAACTTCTGGGATCTGCAAATAGAATTTTCGTCGGAGTTGTTTCAGGTTAGGGTCAACTTTCAATGGAGGGAAAGATTGTGCCCCAGGGTAAGATCTTACTTCGATAAGGAGGTCAAAGTCAACCTTTCTCAGAAAGACAAAAGTTTTCTGGGTTTTCTCTATCTTTGCATTTCCAAGCCAGAGCAAGTTGAAAAATCTCTCGAAACTGAACATAGACATCAAAAAAAAGTCTTTTCTAGATTCATTCTATTTCAAGGTTAGTACTCATCTTCAATCTGTTTCAATACTTAAACACATATTCTCTATAACAGATTATAGGGTTTCTCTCTCTTTTTCATATTCTCTATAGATTGATTCATTTGTGCATTGGTCACTTCCTTGTGATTAATCAATTTGGATCTCTTGTTAGGAATGGGAACACTGAGAGGGGGATGAATCAGTGTTCATAGTATTTTATCTTTTTACTTATTCTTTAAACTAAACTTAAATACTTAAGTACTGAAATGAACATCCACATAATCATGAAACATGAAATCAACCCATAACACCAATATGGTTACGGGGAAACCCAAATAGGTAAAAACCCTGGTGGGAATTGACACCCACTAATATTTTGTACTAGTGTTTTATGATCCTTGTTAGAAAATCCTTAACACTGTTAGGAGTTGCTTTACAATGCATTAAGTATAGTAGACCTTGTCAAGGGTTGGACCCTGTTAGGAGTCTTTTAAAATAAACCTTGTTAGGGTTGTGTACTCACTTTCCTAGAGCTCACTGCTCAGGTGGTGAAGGCTACAACCTTCTGATCTCAGATAGACACTTTATTTGTTGGATGAACTATCACTGTGACACTGCTTGTCTGATCAGTTCCTTTGATGCGCTGATACTTTGACCTCTTGCAAAGCTTTAATACATCTTATCATCTCTTCACACACTTATGCTCTACTTGTCTTAACTCTCTATTGACTTCCATACTAATTACAATGGGTGCATCTCATATTTATATGTGCATACAAAACAAATAACTAGGTCTGCCCTTTAACTAATTACATACAACACTTCCAAGTGAATTGGCTCAAGCGTGTTTACAAAAAAACATATTTACATGTCGGAAACATAATTACAATAGGCACATAGCCTTTACAAAATTAGAATATAAACAAAAATCAAAATGCTAACAGTTAGCTGCTTACTCTATTCTTCTCTGGCACACACTGGATGTGTAACTTCAACTGTTTATAACTTTGTCATACTTGCATATCTTATCATGCGCTCATAAACTAAGAATGAATATAGTCTAACCAACTTATCTTCTAGGGTGCATACGATTACTTAGTCATATGCGCGTGCACTGATGCTCTAAGCTTCAGGTACTTTGTATACTGTCCAGTCTTCAACATTTAGCCGATTTCTGATCTTCTCATCAAGTGCGCTGACTCCAAACTACTATATTACTTTGTTTTCCTAATGACAACACTATAATAAGTCATATACATCAATATAGCCAACTTTCCAAAAATCTCCCCCTTTGTCATTGATGGCAACAAAGGAATATGGCCAAGTTGCTAATTGTTCCTTAATACAAAAAACTTTCATCTTATATCTCCCTATACATATCTTTCTATCTTATCTCCTTATATATGTCTATAGCCATATTCTATATATACTCCCCCTTTGACATTAATGGAAAAGGTGCTTCAAAATTGTATATACAACTACTTACTATGATAGAACAACTGGATATGCTATCTGCAAGTTTTGGATCTCCTTCTTCCAAAATGTGATCAGTGAATTTACAATCTGGAGATGGGCGCAGAGTGCATACTATAGCTTTTTCATCTTCTCCAAATTTGTGATGGGGCCTTGACCATAGGTTATCATGGTGGCATCTATCTCCTTGATATTTTGATTGAGTATATCTACGGAGGGTGCAAGAGCATTCCTTAGTTGAGTCTGCCTAGCCCTTATCTTGGACATCTCCTTTTCTGCCTTCTCAATCTTGTAAATTTGACCTTGATACACATTATTGCACATATTTACATCAGTAGATGGGTTTTTCACTAATTTCTTTACTTTTTCTAACATAGCTTCTATCTCTTGAACCTTCTTGAAATGGGCATCAGTTAACTTGTCCTGATCCATGCAGCCAGCAATGATTTTCCTTCCCTTTTTTGCAAACTCTTTCAAAGTTACTTGTCCAACTTTGAGTGAACTAAGGTCAAGTGAGAAGTTTCTAATCAATTCACTTACCCTTTTCTTCATGTACTTCTCTTTTGCAACTTGAGATGTAGATTCTTCCAAGCTAGTAAAAGTGGTCTTAAAGGCTGTGAGGATGTTGCTAACATCATTTACTGAATGTACCTTAGACACTTTTTTGTCTGAAGGTAATAATCTATTCAATATGTTGACTGATTCAACAAACAGTGGGTTCCTCATTACCTACTTTTCTTTGGCCTTTTCCATAGCTAAGACACTAATTTTGATTAGGTCTTCTTCTCCCCATGAGTCCAAACTGGTTGTGTTAGGTGTCAAACTTGACAATAATGTTGCTGAGGGTGATCGAATAATGAGAGTGATATCCATCACTTCTAGTTTTACATTGCTTAGAATTTCAACAAATGGCTCATCTGTTTGCTTATTTTATTTTATTTCTTCTTCTTCTTCTTTCTATTTTTCAGCTTCCTTTTTCTTTTCTTCTTCTTTCTTATCTGATATATCTGTTGGAAATATTCAGGAATTAACCAAGTTACTGAGAGGGGAGGGGTGAATCAGTAACTCCAAATTTTCTTTCAATTACAGATGTATTAACATATAATTCACTTTAACCTTTCGCATATAGAAAGCATGAAACTTAAAAGCATTCACAACAATGACACATAGATTTGGTTACCCAGAAACCTTCCAAAAGAAAGTAAAACTGGGGTGGGGATGAAACCCACAAAGCTTTAGTACTGCAGAATAAAGTTGGCCAATTAAGGCTTACAATTTGATCACTTCTGATGATCTGCCCTGCTAGGAGCAATAAGGATTGCTAAATCCACCCTGTTAAAGGATTTACAAACATACAATGAAGTATGCACTCGGTAAAGAGATTTTACAAAAGACTGTTAAGTCTACCCAGTTAAAGGATTTTAGTACTGATTCACCTATTAGGATGAAACAGTAGATCTCTTGCTTTGCAACTGGATTGCTGATTGAGATTCGCTGATGTACTGATCACCTTCTGTGATGAATTTGTCTTTGCTGTTCCTTATACTGCTGAAGCCCTTTGTAATTCGCTTATCTCTGCCTTTCTTTCTTTTTCACATTCATACTCGTTTCATACATCTTGACATTTTTACAACATTGTTTATATACAAGTCTAAACAATTAATTACAATTACAATTACAAAGTCGGCTTGAAAAATAAACATAAGTGCTACTAAGTCGGCCCAAGTATGGTTACACGGTTCCTGCATACTAACTCGGTGACTTTCTGATACTCGGCGTCCACTGCATTACTCGGCATCGTCATGCACTCGGTAGAAGTGAAGGCACGGTTCATACTAACCACTCGGTAGGTTTTGAACTCAGAAAATACTGGTGACTCGGTAGACATAATGTTACTCGGTTTACACTGTCCTGCTCGGTTTGCACTATCTTGTTCGGTTTGCACTGTCTTGCTCAGTTTGCACTATTCTGCTCGGTTTGCACTGTCTTGCTCGGTTTGCACTATCTTGCTCGGTTTGCACTGTTCTGCTCAGTTTGCACTGTCTTGGTCGGTTTGCACTGTTCTTCTCGGTTTGCACTGTCTTGCTCGATTTGCACTCAGAATGCAAATAAGTGTTGTCACTAGTGGCAATTCTACTTAATGCCAACAATCTCCCCCTTTGGCATTAGTGACAAAAACACTTATTGCCCAAAACTTATATACATGAATCATGCTGAGTCAAAATTTGATTTTTCAAAATTTGTCTTTGTCATAGGGCTTTATAAATTATCTCCCCCTTTCAATGTGCTAACTTTTTCTTCTATACAAATCTTCTTCTATACATATCTCCCCCTTTTTGGCGATAATGCCAAAGGTGTATATACAAGTGATTTATAGAGAGAATCCAAAATTTGATAGAAAAATAGAATGTACCTTCATTATCAGTGCCAAGGTTTTGTCCCAATTTTCTTGCAGAATCTTGCATGTTTGGATTGCAATTTGGACTTCTGCAGACAGTTCAATCATGTGATCTGCTATAGAGAACTGATTTTCATGAATCAATGTTTTGGAATGTTCAATGTGCTTATACATTGTATTCATGATGGGAAGGATCATGTTCTGGATGTCTAGCAGTGTGGACCGGATCCTTGTGTCTTCTTTCAGTAGTTTAGACTACATATTTGATAGGTATGAGATTTTCATGTGATGAGAAGAGCTTGAACTTGGTTCAAGTTGCAGCTTCTGTATGCTAATCTTCAAATCCTCATCAATTTTATTCATTTTATCCTTGACATCCTTTGTGAACTCGGAAATATTGCACAGTCTGGCCAAAAGAGAGGTAACATTCGAATAGGTAGATTCAATGTTTGACAAAACTGAAGACAATTCCACTTGATTAATAGCTATGTGCTGAGCAATGTGCTCAAGCACTTTATTGTTGAATCTCTTCTCGGCTCTTTCAACTAACTTTTCTATCCCAGATGAATCCTCATTGTATTTATTTACTGCTTCTGCTAGTTGTAACAAAACATGTTGAGAGGAGTCTACTTTAATACCTAATGCATCAGACAAAATGTCCTTAGCATCCTTAATGATTTGATATTCCTTGTCTCTCTCCTCTTTAAGCTTCTTTTGCTTTGCTTTCCTTTGGAGGATTTCACCTATATTTTGCATTTGGTCCGCTGATAGATTTGCAAAATCTAATGTTGGAATCTCTATTTCCTCATCTAGGTCTATATCCTCTACTATATTCTTACCCAAAAATCTTATACTCGATTGAGCCTTAGGCTTATTTGTACTTAATGCCTTAGTAGTAGTGACAGTAGACATAGTAGGACTGGCTATAGAGACTGGTATACTGTCTACTGGAGAACTTAAAATATTTACACTTGTAGAATCAAAAACTGGAATACTTACTGCTGGAAAACTTGATGAAGTAGGAGACTGCAACTCGGTAGAAGAAATGGTAGTTGCTTCTGTTGTTGCCATAGGTGATTGGACAAATGTTGAAGTTGTCACAACCATGCTTGAAGGTGTCTCCGGGCTAGATGTAGAAACTTTTACTGGAGAGGTAGGAAGTGATGCAATGACTTCTACCGCTATCCTCATAGTATCATCTACCTCAGTGGCTTCTTCTTGTTCATCACTGTCATCTTCAATGTCTTTTATTATAACTGTTTCAATACTCGGTTGGTGAAGATGGTATATGTTCTTCCATGTGGCATTTTCAGCCTTCACAACCGATTCAATATTGTTAATCAGAATCAAACAAGTATTGAACTTCAGTGTCATTTTATTTTCATTCTCCTTCAATGCCTTCTTTATTTCATCATTTTTCAAGCTCGGCATTAACTGTCTCAGGGTTTGATCAAATATGTCTTTTACAGTTTGCTTTGCATTTGTCCATCTCATTTTTATTGGATCTAATAAAGCTGCTGGAACCTGTGGGGCTATTTCATCAGGAGAGTATTTCCACTGTCCCATCTTTTCAATGACAGCATCTTCTATTTCCTTCTGTTCTGTTTCCGATCTGGTTTCATATTTAAAATATTTTATATTACTTACTCCAGATCCTGATCCTTCTCTAAAAAGTTTGATCCTCTCTTGAAAGTTTAGAGGAGGCCTTTTGAATACTATATCTTTGTCTGCCTTGTCTGCCTTGTCTGCCTTACCTCTTGCACTTCTCCTTGTAAATACAGCAGTGGGAGGCTTAGGTGCCTTAGTGATGAATACCTTTCCTTTCTTCTTTGCAGGTTCTGGTTCCTCTATTTTCTCATCCTTTTCCTTTTCTTCTTCAGTGTCTTCTCCTTTGTCCTCAGTTAGAATTTGCATTTTGGCTATCCTCTTCTTTCCTTTATTTACCGCCTGTGGAAGCTTTATGCTTAATTCAATTCTCACCTTAGCTTCATCATATGTTCCAAAATATGGAGCTTTGGGATTAACAGGCTGATTAAGAAGGGCTTCAATGATATTCTTGGTTTCATCAATGTTTACCTCATAAGGAAGAGGTTTTACATATACAATCCTCGGTTTAGCTGCTTGAATATATACATTGTCACAGTCCACCATGAAACAAATGTCATCCTTATAATCTTCCACCAACTTCTGTGGAATCTGGAATCTGTCATTCATTTTCTCTTTGAAAGACTTGAAATAACTATCCATGACGCTTTCAAAATTTTCACCCATTTCTGAAATATATTCATTTATCTCATAAAGAACTGGCACATCTTTTCTCCATACAACTTTTCCTTTGGAAGGGAAGAATTTCTGAACATAGAAGAATAAACAGACCAGTAGAGATCCAAACTTACATGGATTGTTTTTGGAAGTTTGAATGCTTTCCATGTTCTTGTTAAACTATTTTAACAACAAATCTGCTAGGTCAAATGATAAGTTATTCTTGACCACTTTGTATGCTAGGTCAATGGCTTCACAGGAGACACTATTCTATCGACTTGAATTGTAAATTTTATGGGCAATTATGTGTGTACCAAACTTCAGTTCAGCATCGGTAATGCTGCTAACTTTCATGCCTCTATCGTCCCACTCGGCTAGGGTTTTCTTCTCCAGTTCCGACCGACCTAGGGTTTTGGTAGTTTTAGCTTTGTTCAACATGGGAAGACCGGTGATTTGATGAATCATCTTCTTGGTGATCTCTATGGGTTGCTCAAGCCAAATCTTGCCATCATGTACACGGCTGAGAATGTATCTAACCCATTTCTCCCAAAAGTTTCGAGGTAAATGTGCAATGTGAACTAATCCTTTATCTTCCAGATGTTTGTGCTTGGGTTTTAGAATACCATCCACACATAGTTCCTCATGCACAATATCTAGCTCTAGGTTTCCCATTTCTTGAATTGCACAATTGAAATGATTGCGAATATCGTTAATAAGTAGTACCTTAGGAGGAATCTGAGATTGAGCTCCGTTCGGATCTAGGGCTGCTGCAATTGCGGGCACGATTTTGAAATCTGGTGCTCTCCATTCCCCTTGGACTAACATTTCTGATCCTTTCTTTGTTGAAGTGATGGATGATGCCATGGTAGCTCATAGAAAATTCTTTTTGCAAAAGTGTTTGAATCGCTGGATTGCTCTTAAAATTTTCTACTCTCAAAGTGCTAAAGTTCGCGGTGAAGAATGAGTTTGATTTCTTGCCTTTTGTTTACAACTCTGTCATTAATGCTCAGTACAAATTAGGGTATGAATTCTGATAGACTGTCACCCAATAAGAATTAATTACTCGGTAAAGACTTCACAACTCGGTGAACTCGAGAATTCATATTGCTCCGACCTTGCTCAGTAAAGACTGGTACCGACCTTGCTCGGTGAAAACTGATACCGACCTTCCTGTGATCTTACTGCAACTTGTATGCTGATTTAGATCTTTCTTTTAATTCGGTTCTGGAACTGCTTGAGATTGGTCTATGAGAATATAGTTCCAGTGCTTTCTTGGAAATTTAGTTTGAGTCGGTAGAGCCACCCATTCCATTACTTGGACTAGTTTGCTCGGTAGATTTAGGAATCCACTTTTGTCTCACCTGTTTCCTGACCTTAGTTGCTTCATTCTTCTTTCCATCTTCAACTTTGCTAGCATTCATGCAATTTCTAGCTATGTGACCGAGTTTAGTGCATTTGAAGCATCTTACGGTAGTATCTCTTTTCCTTAGATGATGTTTTATGCAGTTCATGCCAATGTGTCCATATTCTCCATAGTAATGACATCTACACCAGGTGTTGTAGTCCCATCCAAACATTTCTTTCATAATTTGTTCTGCTGGATTGAATGTTTTGGATCTGCACTCGGATGCCTTGTGACCTTCTTTGTTGCATTTGTGACAATTACCTCTGAATCTTGGTTTTTCCCTGCATTCATTTGCTTTGTGACCATGTTGATTGCAGTTGTAGCATTTTCCATTGAATTTTGTTTTTTTATTGCTCCAACATTTATTTGAAGTATGTCCTATTTTACCACAATGATTACAAGTAGGTTTCTGATTCCTTTGAGTACCTTGCTTAGAAGATTCACCTTCTCCTTTGTATCCAAGTCCTACTTTTCCTTTCTGCCTATGAAGATTTCGCTCATACAGCTGATTTAAGTCTTCTTGGCTTTTCAACATTCCTTCATTGATTTGTTTTTTGGTGTTTAGGTTATCCACCAATCTTAGATTGATTTCCTTTTCAGATCTTAGTTCTTCTCTTGTGCTTTCTATTTCTGATCTTAGATTCAGAATATCCTCATTTGTATGGGAGATCTGATCAATTAGGTTTTCTAGCTGAAGGGTTTTATTTTGAATTTCATTATTCCTTCCATCCAATTCATCTTTCAACTTTTTTCTTTGTTCTAAGATCTCACAAAATCTTGTAGAGTGTAGCTCTTGTTCTCTTTTTAATTTTCTCACTTCTTCCTGCAGAGACCCATTCTTTTCTAGGAGTTCTTTGACAGCATTGTTTGCTTCATCTGAGCTATTTGAGGGAAAAAGATCTTCAATCTTTTCTTCAATGTAATTCTGATCATTCATCTGATTTGCAAGTTCCTTCCTTCTTCTTAGGGATTGGGAAAGATGTTCTTTTGCTTCTTTAAGTTTAGCTATGGCCATTTCCAGATCTAGCTTTTCATTTTCAATCACCTTGTTCAGTTTGAATACCTCCATTGTCCTGGATCTTTGCTCAAGCTAGTTAAGCTTTATCTTGAGAACCAATACAACTCTGATACCAATTGTTGAAAATATTCCAGAATTAACCAAGTTACTAAGAGGGGAGGGGTGAATCAGTAACTCCAAGTTTTCTTTCAATTACAGATGTATTAACATATAATTCACTTTAACCTTTCGCATATAGAAAGCATGAAACTTAAAAGCATTCACAACAATGACACATAGATTTGGTTACCCAGAAACCTTCCAAAAGAAAGTAAAATTGGGGTGGGGATGAAACCCACAAAGCTTTAGTACTGCAGAATAAAGTTGGCTGGTTAAGGCTTACAATTTGATCACTTCTGATGATCTGCCCTGCTAGGAGCAATAAGGATTGCTAAATCCACCCTGTTAAAGGATTTACAAACGTACAATGAAGTATGCACTCGGTAAAGAGATTTTACAAAAGACTGTTAAGTCTACCCGGTTAAAGGATTTTAGTACTGATTCATCTGTTAGGATGAAACAATAGATCTCTTGCTTTGCAACTGGATTGCTGATTGAGATTCGCTGATGTACTGATCACCTTCTGTGATGAATTTGTCTTTGTTGTTCCTTATACTACTGAAGCCCTTTGTAATTCTCTTATCTCTGCCTTTCTTTCTTTTTCACATTCATACTCATTTCATACATCTTGACATTTTTACAACATTGTTTATATACAAGTCTAAACAATTAATTACAATTACAATTACAAAGTCGGCTTGAAAAATAAACATAAGTGCTACTAAGTCGGCCCAAGTATGGTTACACAGTTCCTGCAAACTAACTCGGTGACTTTCTGATACTCGACGTCCACTGCATTACTCGGCATCGTCATGCACTCGGTAGAAGTGAAGGCACGGTTCATACTAACCACTCGGTAGGTTTTGAACTCGGTAAATACTGGTGACTCGGTAGACATAATGTTACTCAGTTTACACTATCCTGCTCAGTTTGCACTATCTTGTTTGGTTTGCACTGTCTTGCTCGGTTTGCACTGTTCTGCTCGGTTTGCACTGTCTTGCTTGGTTTGCACTGTTCTGCTCAGTTTGCACTGTCTTGGTCAGTTTGCACTGTTCTGCTCGATTTGCACTGTCTTGCTCGGTTTGCACTCAGAATGCAAATAAGTGTTATCACTAGTGGCAATTCTGCTTAATGCCAACAATATCCTCAATCAATACTTCTTCTTGATGAATGGGAGGAGTGTTACTACAAAGAGTTTCAACCTCTTGTGTACTTGCAAATGCCTCTTTAAACTTATCCAAATCCATTTATGTGGCCGCCAAAGTGACTTTTACACTATCAATGAAAATTGAGTCATGTTTGAATGTCTCTGATATGGGTGCTAACTTATCTTCCTTTGATATTGTTTCAACTGCTAGTGTTGAGTCCTAGGGACCTGTCATAGGTACATTAGTAGTCTCTAACTCTTTTGCAACCATAGTGAGTATTTCAGCTTTGGGCGCAGTAGCTAGAGACATGTGCCTGTTCATGAAGACCTCAAATGCTTTCTCTATTTCTTTAGTAACCAATTCATAGTTCTTGTCCATTATGTGCAAGGTCCTTGGCTTGGTTCTAAGATGTGGTTTCACTAGATCTAGCAATAGAGATTTCTCCTCTAGAGAACATACTGGAAGGGTTTCATGTAGAATCTTTTCTCTTATCCTTAAATCCTCTTCAATAGCCCATCTCTTTTAGAATTCTAAGATGTTCCACACATTATCAGGGATCATAGTCTTTAGTTCTAAGACTATCTTCTTAAACTTCAACATATGTTTGACAACCATTACATGTATCTCTAATTTGTCAATCATACTGTATTTCTCATAGAACTTTCCTACTTGATCAATTCTTCCTTCATCAACAATTCTTGTGCTTAACACACAAAGACTAGGTTTAAAACTTACTTCAGGAGCAGCTTGAGTGTTCTTTCTATTCCTTGTTACTCACGAGGATGGATGACTAATGCTATTTTCTTTCTTCCTCATAGGCATTTCCTTATACTCGGGAGGAGCAGTAAGGTCAATGGTTTCCTTGGGCATAGAAGGAGTAACATCAGTTTTAACCTTCTAAACATCAGATTTCTCAATTTTTACCTTCTTCAGCTTGGGATCTTCTGATTTTGACTTTTCTATTGTTGCACTCTCAATTTCCAAAGAAATCTTCTTTTCTCTTGCTTTGTCTAGGTCTTCTTGAGATACTCCATGGATTCTCAAGATCTCTGAGGTAACCTTGGCAACCTTCCTCTTTGTTGTTGCACTATTTAGAACAACATCAACTTCTTTTTTTTTCTCTTTATAGGTTCCCCATCTTGGCTCATTAGGGTCTTTAGGGGATGTAAGCAATA
This sequence comes from Chamaecyparis obtusa, assembly GCA_027943335.1. Lineage (NCBI taxonomy): Eukaryota > Viridiplantae > Streptophyta > Pinopsida > Cupressales > Cupressaceae > Chamaecyparis > Chamaecyparis obtusa. The sequence continues at coordinate 259,915 of BSBK01007726.1, forward strand.
ATTGTGCATATGCTTCTAGGACTTGTTCATCAAATTCATACCCAAGTGGATGGATCCACTTTGTCCTTGTTTGAACTACCTCAATGCATGTTGTGTCAGTATCAACCATAAAACAAATAGTATCCTTATACTTATCAACTATTTTCTCTAGAATTCTAAATCTCATCTGCATCTTAGTCCTGAATGTCTTCAACTCTAGTGTCATGTAATCTCTTAGAGTGTTCTCATTAGATGCCTTGAAGGATATCTATGGCATAGTGGGAATAGTCCTATCAAGGTATAAATCTGACACATTTCTAACAATATGGAAATACATATATATGATCAAAGACCCAAATCTAAATATCTTGGTCTTATCATGCTTGATGGCCTTAATGTTATCTATCAATTGTGCACACAAGATCTCACACAGATTGAACTCTCTATTCTCTTTCACAAGTCTTATGGCTGCAAGAATTGTGGCCACAAACACAATGTTTACCTTGTTAGTGTGTTGGAACCTGTAACCTAGTATCATGGACATCATTTTGATGTCATCTTGCTCAATAGGCTCTATGGTCATTCCATGCCTATCACTTCTTGACTTGCAAGTTTTCTCAACAAGTTTTCTCACATCTTTTTTGACTGGAAGGACAGTGCCTATTTTAGAGAGGCTTATCATCTCATGAATTAGGTCACTAGTAATTCTGACCGACACTTCACCTATCCAAAATAGGTCATCATGAATCTTGCTCAATAGTATATTGATCCATTCTGATTTGTAGAACTCATATACCGTAGCATAATCCACTATAGGGTGATTATCCCACTGTGCATACTCATTCATGAAGGTTTTGTCTGGTTTCATCATTGTTTCCATGTGTGCCCCTAATCTGTCCAATCCTACTAGCTCTTTCTTACAATATATATATGCCCTTGTTGAACCTACAACTGATTTATAACTGATTGAAGAGATTGTTGAAACAGTGATTGAAGATCATATGAAAAGAGGTTGTTTAGATATACAATATGTTAAATTAGTATTATGTTGTCATTGATGTCAACTAGTTTTATATTAGTGTGACAAGTACTTATCTTGTAAGTTATCTTATCGAGACATCTAAAGAATGGTGGAAGATGGTCACATCAGATGAGGATAAGGAATGCTATGGATAACTTATTGATGAGTCTTTGATCTCATTATGTTGACTTTAGTATGTTGTATTCATCTATTATGGAGAACAAAACTGAAAGACACAAAATAGTGTTTGTCAGTAAAATAAAACAACTTAATGTTTACCGAGGATCTCAATACACCGACGACAATATACACTAATGCATTTCTTTGTTAAACAAGGAAAAATAGAATTGAACTAAATGATTAGTTTAGCCGACAAATTGATGAGCTAGATTCGGATGATGTGGAGAGTGAAACTTAGTTACAAGGATCTACGGCTAACAAAATTCAAGGAAGATCTGATGGAGGTAATTTAAACGTGTTAATGAAACATCAGCTGAGGAGGTTTAAAGTAGCAAAATTAGTGGATATGATTAAGCGGAAAAATCTGATGGATGAAATTAAAATAGTTTACATGTTTATTTAAGGAAATGGAAAATACATTGTAAATGGTGATGATGCAAAAAGGGTAAAAGAAGGAGATACTGCAAGAGTAGGGCGTGAACCAATATTCATGCAATTCTGATCATACAGGTTAATGAACCAAGCTGCAGAACAAGAACCGAGTTGAATAAAGCATATTACTGAGTGATTGTAAGTGAAATTGTTGTTAAGATTTGAAGTGATATATTGGTCAGAAGTATTTGTAAGATCAAAACATTGATCTGTTATTTGCAATTTGTTGTATTAAGGTAGATCAACCTACTGTTACTTTCTAATAATTTTCAATAGTGTAAATCTCTTAATTGAGTGGACTTTTGAGTCTTATTTATGTTTCATTTTGATAAGTGAAACATTGTTATCCTGTAAACCCTCACAGTGAGTGACAAAGTGGTTGAAAGATGACTTCTAGTGTAAAATCCTCTAACAAGGTCACACCTGACAGTGTGTATTGTAACCTTTAACAGGGTTGGGTCTTCACTGACCTCACTTTAGAAGAGTGAAAATTTTGGGTTTCTGGTTCCCAGGTGGTTTTTCCCTTAACAGGGTTTCCACGTTAAATCATTGTGTTATGTGTTGATTGTGATATCTTTTTTCTATCATACTTTAAATTTCAACTATTTGGTTTAATTGGTAATGACTAAGAGTTTTAACTGAAGATCAGTAAAAACACTGACAAAGAATCATATATTTGTTTACCGACTGATAGAAATTTGAGAAATAGTGTTTTGGATTATTCATTTTGTTTTGGGACTTGGATAACTAATTCGCCCCCCCTCTTAGTTATTCTAACAGCCCTAATGTCCTCGACATGCATAACACCCATAGGCATGTGGGAGAATGCCCCTTCTAGGTCATCCAAGGTGGATTTAAAAGGGTGCCTCTTGAATACATATGTTTTCTTCTCTGCAACATCAAATACTATAGGAGTAGCCATCACTTACTTGGATATCACTTTCCAAATGATCTTGAAGACTTCTTGAATTGGTGTGATGAACTAGGTTTTCTGCAACCAATCAAATGCACAGCAAATGACTTGATGAATAAAATTGTAATCCTTATCAATCAAATGCTAGGGCTCTTCTGCTCTCCAATCTCTTTGAATTCAAATGCAATGAGAGATTTAAAAACTTTTGTGTACTTAAAAGTAGAAAATCTACCATTAATGCTTATCATGTAAACCAGACCATCACTTGAAAATTTCTAACTTTCATTCTTCAAACAATCAGCTAGTGCACTCTTGCACATAGGTTTTGCTAGTCTCCAAAAGCTTAAGTTCAAAGGTGCATACTCTGAATGTGAGTATACCAGCCACACAAGGATGTAGAGATAAATTAGCTCCCCCTATGACCTTGAGGGCCATTCATCTAGATGTAGAGGGTGTGTCCATTGTGGATGCATCCAATACATACTCATCAACCTTATCCATCTTTTCTTCTGACCAAATCAAGCTCACATCCTCTGAAGCTTTCACAAACTTCACTTCTCCTTCAGGATCCACTACTAGTTCTTCGGGCTTTTTAGGGCTTTCCTGACCTTGCATCCTTGATGTAAAAAACTTTGAGATGTGTCCAACCTTGTTACAATAGTGACAAATGACTGGAGGCCTTATATTCCTCGACACATTGACATGGGTCACCATTTTACATTGTCTAGTTGAGTGACCATTATAGTTACATATCTGACATGTAATATCCTAAGAACTTCTTACATTTGACTGATTCTAATTTCTTTGATTATGCTGAGTCTTGTTCTTCTGATTTATTTTACAATTCATAGCTCTATGACCAAATTTATCGCATGAATAAAAAGTTCCTTGCTATACGTCCATGCTTGTTACATGAATAAAAAGTGTAGTCTACTTGCTTGCACTCATTCTTAGGTGGCTCAATATGATCTTTAGTCTGACTTCCAGTCACCTTAGCATCTGAGGTGTCTTCTGGTGTTTTCATTTTTGCTCGCATGTTGTCAATCTGATTTTTTGCTTCATTGTATCTAATGCAACTCTTATCTCTGTTAATTATTCTTACATATAATTGAGATTCTATTAGATTAGAAGTGGTGTGCAATTTATCAATATGATTCTTTGCCTCTTTCAATTCGGATTCCAAGATTTCTTTGTTGTTTCTTAGCTCAAAAATTGCCATGTTTGCTTGCCTTAGTTGAAGGTTCTCTTTAACCTATTCATTATAGACATCTTGATTGTTAGTTAGCTTATCATCAAATTCTTCAAGTTGTTCTTTTAGGGATGAATTTTCTTCATTAAGCTTCTTGATCGTTATCCCTAAATCACTGGTAGAGCATTCTTTCAAATCCTTTCTTAGCCTTTTGATGACTCTTTGAGCATCACTGACTTTTTCTTTTAGTTCTTCAATTTCTTTTTCAGATCTATCCAGGTCTTCAAGAGGAGCTTCAAGATTTCTTTTCAGATGTTTCATTTCTACTTTTTCCATGATCTCCTCAAGTGGTTAAACTTCTTTGCTGAAGACCAGGGCTCTGATACCAATTGTTAGGAATGGAAACACTAAGAGGGGGGGGGGGGGGGGGAAGGGGGGCGTGAATCAGTGTTCACAGTATTTTATCTTTTTTCTTATTCTTTAAACTGAAATTAAATACTTAAGTACTGAAATGAACATCCACATAAACATGAAACATGAAATCAACACATAACACCAATATGGTTACAGGGAAACCCAAATAGGTAAAAACCCTAGTGGGAATTGACACCCACTAGTATTCTATACTAGTATTTTATGATCCTTGTTAGAAGATCCTTAACCCTATTAGGAGTTGCTTTACAATGCATTAAGTACATTAGACCTTGTCAAGGGCCAGACCCTATTAGGATCCTTTTACAATAAACCATGTTAAGGGTGTGGACTCACTATCCTAGAGCTCACTGCTCAGGTGGTGAAGGCTACAACCTTCTGATCTTAGATAGACACTTTATCTACTGGATGAACTGTCATTGTGACACTTCTTGGCTAATCAGTTCCTTTGATGCACTGATGCTTTAACCTCTTGCAAAGCTTTAATACATCTTACCAACTCTTAGCACACTTCTACTTTTCTTGTTTTAACTCTCTATTGAATTCCTTACTAATTACAATGGGTGCATCTCATATTTATATGTGCATACAAAACAAATAACTAGGTCGACCCTTTAACCAATTACATACAATGCTTCCAAGTGAATTGGCTCAAGTGTGTTTACAAAAAAAAATATTTACATGTTAGCAACCTAATTACAATAGGTGCATAGCCTTTACAACATTAGAATATAATTGCAAATCAAAATGCTAATAGTCGGTTGTTTACTCTATTCTTCTCTGGCACAAACTGGCTGTGTAAATTCAACTATCTGTAACTTTGTCATACTTGCATATCTGATCATGCACTCATAGAATAAGCATGAATATAGTCTAACCAACTTATCTTCTAGGGTGAATACCATAACTCGGTCATACGCACATGCGTTGATGCTTTGAGCTTCAACTACTCTGTATACTATCTAGTCTTCAACATTTAGCCAATTTTTGGTCTTCTCATCAAGTGCGCTGACTCCAAACTACTATATGACTTTGTTGCCATAATGACAACACTATACTAAGTCATATACATTAGTATAGCCAACTTTCCAACATCTCTCCTTTGAGAATTTGGATTAAGCATAGATCCTATATTCCCCACACATTCAATACATTACATTCTTAGATGTAACATCCTTATATCTTACATTTTGGTGAGCCTGACATACTTACCCCTTTTATTTTGTGGAATTAGATGCCCTATTGTGTTTTATGGTGTTAGATCTTACATGTATTAGATTTATTTTATATGTTTGCATCTCATATAAAATCAAAATATTTGGTGTTAGTTTAGTTCATTTGCATTGCATTGGTATATGAACTTTACTACCTTTAGTCCTACTTATAACATTTCTGTTAGACAAAGTCATAGAATCATGGGTCCCTTTGATCCCAAGTGTTCTTCTCCTTTCCTTAGGATCCTGAATGACAATTTGATTATTCATGATTCTAATCCTACTATGGAGCAAAAGTCTTCTCACTCATCTCATGATGAGGATGATGCTTTAAGAGTTCCTCCTAAACAAGTCCAAAAGCTTTCAACCAAACTTGATAAAATGGGTAATTGTCTTATTCAAGAAAACCATAATCAAGATTCTATTCAAGCTATAGAGGCTCTTAAGAAATTTCTTCATGATAGTGATCAAGGTGTTAATCTCTTGCATGGTATTACTCATCTTGTGCATTCAAATGTTAAACCTTTAGTTCAAGAAGCTCAAGATTTAGGATTCACTCCTCCTATCACTAGTGTGGAACCTTCTTCCATTCCTTTACCTAGCATTCCTACCTATACTCCTCCTTTGGTGACTACGATAGTGCCCTCTATTCTTATGAGTGTTCCTCCTGCATCACAACCTTCCTATCATAATGTTCCTTTTACTTATTCCAATCCTCTTCCAACTATGGTTCCAAGTGCTCCTCTGGTTGTGTCTTCCATTCATGTTTCTTCATACACTTTACCTAGTGTTTCAAATGTTTTGATACCTCCTATTTTCTCTAATGATTCAACAATAATCAGTTTGGCTCAAAATGTGTCATATTTACAACAAAAACTTGCATCCTTGACTCAAAATAAGTTTAGCATTCCTACATGTGACATGGGAAGTCCTTTGTCCCTAGATATCATTTGTACTCTCATTCCTCAGCAAGCTCATATGCCTCATCTTGAGAATTACAATGGTAAGGGAGACCATGTTACTCATGTTAAAACATTTCAAATCCTTTGTACTGAATATGCTCATGACCATAGGATTTTAGCTAAGTTATTTTCTAGAACTTTTCGTGACAAGGCCTTACAATGGTATCGTTCCTTGCCTCCTTATTCTATTGACTCTTTTCCAAAACTTGCTAATGCTTTTATTCAACAATTTCAAAATAACATTGGTTCGCAAGTGTCTTTGACTTATTTGATGCATTGTAAAAAAAATGCTAAGGAAAAATTGAGTGAATTCATTGGTAGATTTAAGAATTTGCATGCTCGGATTTCTTATCATGTTCTTGATATGGATATTCAATCTATGTTTATTTTAAATTACAAAAGGATATTAGAGATAAGATTCTACTTACTGAATTTACCTCTTTTCAACAACTTTGTGCAGTGCTTCATCATTATCAATTACAAGTGAGTCAATTTGAGAGAAACACTCCAATGGCTCATGTTCTAGTTGATAAGAGTGATGCTACTCCTAATCCCAACAAATTTAAAAAATTCAACAACTATGTCAAGATCAATAAACAAGTGAATGTAGTTGCTAATCTCATTGTTGTTGCATACCACAATTCCACTTTTGCATCCACTGCTTTCCGATTAAATCGTACGTTTAGTCCTCTCTTTGAATCTTTACATTCCATTATGAATAGGTTGGTAACTACTAATATGATTTCTTTACCTCCTATTCGACCTCTTTTACCTGCTATAGTAGCATCCAAACCTTTTGATCCTAAAGATTTTTGTCAATATCATCGTCATAATGGTCATGATACCAAGAAGTGTTATTCTTTAAAACATAAGGTTCAAGACTTAATTGATTCTAATGCCTTATCTATTGATAATCTTGATGGTAGTGGGAACAAATATGTCTCTCCCCCTAATCAAAATCTTCAAATCTATATAAATTCTTTACCTACTCATGATGCTAAGACTATTTCTTAACCATCTTCTATGGATATTATTTATGATTCAAAGATGGATGATCTTAATCACATTGTTAATCAAGTGGAGCATGTTGTTCAATCTGTATCTTCCCCTCCACTTCAAATTCAACCTCAAGCTCCACCTCAACCTATACCAAAACCAAAACCTAAATTGAAATCTCAACCTAAACGTAAAAAAAAACCTAAGAATAAGAGACCTCGGGAAATTTTGATTACCTTTGATGATATTGAGACTATTAAAGCTCTTGATGGTCCCCTTTACATTTATACTAGGATTTCTTAGATTCCTACACGTGGTTGTCTTGTTTATCCTACATCTTTAGTCAATGTTATTACTGAAGAAAATATTTTTATGAAAAACCTACAATGTGATTCTTATAATACATCTGATGTGTGGATTCAAACTTGCAATGGTTTTGTTTATCCATCATTTGGTTCTATTGACTTGCTAGTCAAACTTTGTGGTAAGATTGTGAACACTACCTTTATTGTTGTTCCTACTTCTGATCAATTTCAAGTTAAGCTTGGTTTTCCATGGTTAAATTCCATGCATGTTGTTCCCTGTCCTATCCATAAGTGTCTTAAATTTATTCATGATGAAGTGAAGATGATTAATCATAGTTTATATCAACCTTCTAGGCCTAGGGATTGAGCTACCATTGATTTCTTTTGGCCTTCATTACCTAATTCATGTCCTTCTTGGCCTGATAATATTTTTTGTTCATATCAAGCCTATAAGCATCATAAGATTCTTGAGTTAAGCATGCCTCCATTAGATCTTAATCATGGTCTTTTACCTACACCTTACATACCTCCTTTATCCATGGCTTCTAGCTTTGTTAATCAAGCTCCTAGTGTTGCTTGTCACTCTGCTGAGAATCCTACTAATCCTCCTATAGAACCTATGAAGGATTTGATAGTTGTTCCTCCTAGTTCTCAACATATTTCAAATAAGAAAAAATGTAATCGATTTGCTAATGAACATCGTAAGAAGTGTCATGCTCAAGAAAAGGCTCTTGTTTCTATTATTTAGATTTCTTTACCTTCTTTTGATAAGCCTATGCATGATATTGTTAATAATGATGTTAAAATGCAAGATTATGATGATTCTATTTGTATCTTAGATCCTATTTTGATTAATCTAGATGAAGAAGATCCTCTTGATGATACTAATGATGTTAATGATGAATATGAGACTTTTTACATTGACATTGATTTACCTAATATGCTTTCATCACAATTGACACTTACACCTAGTATCGAACATTGTGATTCTCAAGAGGATCCTTGTTTGGAACTAGCCATCATTCCTACTGTATTGGATATAGTCCCTCTTGCGAGTTACCCACCTTCCCTAAATGATATAGAATGAGATGGGGAGAGTAGGTGGCGTGCTTGACTGGCTTTTCCTTTATGGTATCTTTTGTGTGTTTTCCTATCATACTATTTTTTTTTTGTGATGTGTTTGCTAAATGTTGTTAGATTCTTTGATATGACCCTTGTTGCTTTGTTGGCGCAAGGTGATAAAGGAATCGAACCTGTTGTATAATTCCTCTATATGTATCTCTATTCTTCTATATGTTGCTTCATGTTATGTTGTGCCAGTGCTATTATTCATAAATGTTCCTCATGTAGTCCGTTTGGTTTTGCGACTTGGTAGCACTGATTCTTTTTGGTCTCCATGTTGTGGTCCAAAAAGGCCCTTCTTCATAATTCTTATGTGTTCTTTCCTCCATTTTGATTTTAGTTATACTTTCTTTGAGGAATGATGTCAATTCATTTTAAATAATATATATTATCTTATGATCATACTGACCCCATGGTAGGTAGATCCCTTCTGTATTTTTTGTATGTTTATGTGGTATTTCCCTTGATTTGTCTTTGTTTGGGGGCATCTCGTAGTGGAAACATAATCAATGGAGTTTTTTATGTTTCTGTTAAAGCCATTGCTCCTGTTAAAGTGTTAGCAATGACTTCAACATGGGGGCATACGCTCTCCTCACCTGTTGCACACACACACTTTCAATATACGCATATTTTTTTCAAGGAACTTCTCTCCCTTTATGGATTAGTGACTAATCCATAAAGACTGGATTTTTATTTAGGATCTCTTGATCCCTCCAATTTCAAATTTTTGATCTCTTAAGGTCGAAGGTGTCCTTAAGATTGGATCTTTTTTTTTCTTTTTTGTTTTACTCTTATGGAATAGAATATTCCCGAGGGTGAATCTTTGATGGGTTGACTAGTGAGTAGCCACATTCACTAGGTGGTTCAATTCCATCTTTCCAATTGTGCCATTTCTTTGTGTGGTTCACAATGGGACATAAGTTCTCATTTGGTGAGGTAATCACAACCTCTCTCTCTTTCTCTTTTCTAGAGGTGTCTCTCTTATTGTAATCTTGGAGTTGACAAAGACTTGAGTCCTTAGGGGATTGAGGATTCCTTTGTCCCTTTGATTTTAAAAAGATTATATTTTCATTATGATCTCCTTTACCAAGAGGTTCCGTCGAGTCTATACTCTTTCTAAAGTGGGGGCTAAATATATCGTTAGAAAATGGAAGAACTTCCATTTAGGATAGGTTTAGCCCTCCAAGTAAGTGGTCTAGGGTCATGTCAAGTGCCTTGATTGGGTCTTTGTATGGATTTGGCTATTTTCCCCTGGTTTGCTTCTTCATCATTTTCTAGCCTGTTTCTGGCACCTGGTCCTGTGAACCTGAGACCTGTGACTTCAGGGTCAAGTCTGACCTTCTGGTTCAAGTTTGACATTGACTCTAACCTAGGTCAAAGTTGACCTCAACTCTAACCTAGGATAGAGTTGACCTTGACCCTGACCTTGGGGCCAACTTTTAAGTTTCAGAGGTTTCAGGGTGTCGGGCTTTGGAAAAAGTATATTTCCCGCTTTCGAGTCGGCTGTTTTGGATTTTAGAATGGTAAACTCTCAAATTATATTTAACCTAGGTCCATTTTTAAAGGGTTAAGGCCTAATTGGAATTTAATTCTCCAATGTTGGCCCCTCTAGAAGTTTGTGCCCTAGATCACTATAAAAGGAAGCCTTCCTCCTTTATTTTCACATTCACTTTTCATGATCAAGACATCTAGCTCTCAAGTGCAAGAAAGAATTCAAGCAAGCAAGAAAGAAAGCAAGAAAGAATTCAAGAAAACAAGTCCTCAAGAATTCAAGCATTCATCAAGGAGATCCATTGTTAGCCATTGAAGGATTCAATCTCTTTGGAGCCCTCTTGTTGAAGATTTCTCCATCCACATTCATCCAAGCTTCTTCCTATTCAAAGATCCATTCAAGATTGGTGTTGAAGATCTAATGCAATTGATTTGAGACATCCTATGTCTGATTATACATTCATTTGGAGCATCCATACTTGTAGATTCAAGGATTTGAATCCTCCACAGGGGTTTCAACATAAGCAAGGTGAATAGTTCCATTTACTTTATTTATATACATTGCTATTTCAATTACATTTCAAGGTTGATTCCAAACTAGGGTTTGACCAAGGCAAACCCCTCATCCAAAAAAGAAAATCATTTTTTCTTGCAGGCGTAGGTGTGGGATGATGAATACCAGTGTAGATATGGATACCCTTTTTGGCGAACTTCTAGGATTCGTGAAATTTTTTTTTGTTAGAGCTATTTTAGGTCAAGGTCAAATTTAAGTGGGGGGAAAGATTGTGCCCTGGGGTAAGATCTTACCTTGATACAAAGGTCAAAGTTGACCTTGCTTAGAAAGAGAGAAGTTTTCTAGGTTCTGTCTCTTCATTTCCAGGCTGGAGTAGGTTGCAGAATCTCCTGAAACTAAACATAGACATCAAAAAATAGTATTTTCTAGATTCATTCTATTTCAAGGTTAGTACTCATCTTCAATCTATTTCAATACTTAAACACATATTCTCTATAAAAGATTATAGGTTTTCTCTCTCTTCTTCATATTCTTTATAGATTGATTCATTTTTGCATTGGTCACTTCCTTGTGATTAATCAATTTGGATCTCCCCTTTGAGAATTTGGATTAAGGATAGATCCTATATTCCCCACACATTGAATACATTAAATTCTTAGATGTAACATCCTTATATCTTACAAGTGACAACAATGAAAGTAATATGCTGGGACTTGTGCTTAAGACTCGCAAAAGAGGTAACATTCAGTGGATGATATGAAGTTTAAAATTGGAACCAAAAAGTTTTTTGAGGTAGCACGATATTGTTTTCTGGATCTGATCATTTCATATCAGAGTGTTCCATATATTAAAAATGGACCTATAGTAACAAAAAGAGTGGACTCTGAAGTTAATAACAGTCTTAACCAAAAGGAAGATTCAAAGAACACAACTATTTCGGCATAAATTTTGTACATGAATTAATTTGTTTTTTCTATGTGTGCTAGCATGAGCAACTTGTAGAGGAGGTTAATTATTAGATTTAAAAGCACAGTTGGAATAATCTAGAGGCAAGTTTTAGACACAGTGAATAGATGCAAAGTTTTGCTTCCTAAAGAGTGTAATTTTCATCAAGATGTATTCATGTTTAAGAGGATATGGGAAACATTGTTGAGGGGGAGTTATTTTGAAAGGAAACTCAAGGTGTTGTAAAGAGAATTATGTATTGATATGTTTTTTGTATCACTTCCAAGTCTTTTCAACTTTTGTGAGGACTTAGATCTAATTCTAGTTTGATTTTGTTTAAAAGTACTTTAGAAAAGGTTGTAGCCTTTTCAAGAAGATTGGAGCCTAAAGAGTTGTATCTCTATTTGTAAATGGGTTGAAGCCCATTTGTTTAGTGAAGTCATTGTTTTTTAACCCAACTTGGGTTTTCCATGTGAGAAAATTATTTGTGTCAAGTCTTCATTTGTTGAGTATGTTTTCCAATTTCATTTAAGTTTTTAAAATACTGATTCACCCCCTCCCCCTCTAAGCATTTTTCCTTCTTCAATTGGTATCAGAGTTGGTCACTCTCTTCTCATGCTTAAAAGCTTGAGAGTTCGATCATTGTGCCCATCATGAGTGCCTTAGAAGGTCTTTCTACAAATCATGCACCTCTTTTTGATGGAAACAACTATGCATTTTGGAGTGTTTGCATGAAGACTTACATCATGTCTCTTGGTTGTGATGTCTATCTCAGTCTTGTCAATGGTTACACTATTCCTTCTACTCCTCCTGCAGATGCTGATAGTAAAAGGGAATTTGAGAATAATTCAAGGGCCATGAATGCTATTTTGTGTGGTCTAACTGAAGTTGAATTCGTAAAGGTCATGCATTGTGCTACCACAAAAGATGTTTTGGATAAATTGCATAATGCATATCATGGTGATGACAAATTTAGGAAGGCTAAAGTTCAAACCCACTGAGCTGTCTTTGAAGGTCTTCACATGAAGGATAGTGAAAACATTGCTTCTTACTTTCTTCATGTTGATGAGGTAGTCAACACTTTAAAAGGTCTAGGAGAAAATGTTGAAGATAAAACAATAGTTCATAAAATTCTTCATTCTCTTCCCATGAGGCTTGATGCTAAAGTCTCTTCTGTTGAAGAAATGTCAGATTTGGACACTCTAACTATTGACAATGGTATCTTGACTGCCTATGAGATGAGGACTACAGTTGAAGGGCCTTCCAAAATTGAATCTTCCTTCAAGGTTTCTAAAAGGAGCAAGGACAAGTAATATAGTCTTAGTGATGGCTTGGATGAGGACTCCAATGAGGATATTGCTTACCTCATTAGAAGGCTGAAAAAGGGCTTAACAAAAGTAAAGGCAAATCTAGTTTGAAATGCTTCAACTGTGGAAAACTTGATCACTTTTCCTCAAAGTGTCCATTTGATAAAGTAGATGACAACAATGATGAAAAAAATTTTAAATTCCAAAACACTAGGAGATTCGCCAAGAAGAATTGGAAATCTGAAAAGGGCAAGAAGGTGTTGTTTTCAAAAAATTGTAGTGATGATTCTTCAAGAAGTGAAAGTGATTCTCAAGTTAATGAAGTCATGTTCATGGCTGTTGATGATTTGAGCTCTATTAAAAATGAAGATGTTGAAGATGATGAAGTGGATCTTGAACTTGAATTGATTGCAGCTCTAACTGAGATAAAGAAACTAAAAAAGAAGAATCTAAGTCTTGCGGATCTTCTACAAGTTGAGAGTGTTGAAAAGTTGAAGATTGCAACACCTCTCAAAGAGGTTGAAACTCAACTTATTGATTCTAAAATCCCAAATGAAGAAGCTAAAAATATTCATGAGAATCTGGAAAATCAGATTCAGATAAAGAAAAAAACATTACCAAGCTAGAAGCTGAAATTGTTGCTCTCAGAAACATAGGTAAAAATTCTATGCTTTCTAGTGAATAAGTATCTTTCAAGAGTGGTAATGTTACATTAGACGATGTTCTTGGTTCTCAAAGACCTACCAAAGATAAGAGAGGAGTTATCATGCAACTTGATCAAAACTCTTCACCACCGGAAAGTAGTCAGCCTGCTCCTAACAAGGTAAATACACCTTTTTTCTATGGCTACTTTTTTTCATGTAACTACTTTGGACATAGAGCTGCTCCATTTAAAAATTATTTTCAGCATGAAAATAATTTCTTTAGGATGTACAACTCAATTTTCTACACCCGTAACAAGTTTGTCCATACTTCAAGATTTTGCAATAGCTATAGTGCAGATTTGTTCTACAATGTTGAACCAAAAAGAAGGACAAAAGTGATCAAAGTTTGGAGTAGAAAAGTTCAAGAGACACCTCTAAAAGATCTTGTTGTTCAAACAACTCTTCTAGCTAGTAGTGAGAAGGATATTTGGTATGTAGACAATGGTTGCTCCAGACCCATGACATGTGATTTAAGTAAGTTTCACACTCTAAATAAAATGAAAGGTGGAAAGGTTAGATTTGGAGGTAGCTCTTTTGCAAAGGTTACTGGTATAGGTACTGTCTTGATGATTAATAATGATGAAACTTGTATGCACCCAAAAATGGTCGCCTAGACTATGGACCCCCATTCTTCAATTTATCAAATGACGAAATTAATTTATCAATTTCTTGAATCAATGCCTTGCAATATTTTCAATTCAAAACAATTTCCTTGATCAACTCGTAATTAATTCAATTATTTCAATATTTCCTAAGGTTTGATCATTTTATCCTAAGTCTTATTTAATTAAAAGAAAACTTCCCTTTTTATTCAATAAAATAATCTTATTTAATTAAAAGAAGAAAACTTCTCTTTTAATTAAATTAAAAAAATAATAAAATCTACCTTATCCTATGTGTGCACGTGAGAAAGGAAGTTCGAAATTTAAAATAAGAAGAAAAAGACTTTTAGTCTACACATTGAATGCACACTTTCCAAGATGAGTGGAATCTCCTTTTGCCTCCTAATCTCTTCTACACATCATTTTGCCTCTTAACCATGTCCATTTATTTTTCCTCTTGAGAATCTTGTGCACTAAAGTCAAAATAAGAATTTTTCTCCACCCTTGGATTTTGCCTCTTAATCTCTTCCATTCATTGCTCTTTAAAAGGAGCCCTCTCCTTCTCATTTTAGATATCCAGATTTTATGTTATTTTTATGTTGTAGGTTTGGGGAAGCGATTTTGGAGGAGAGTTTGAGCAATTAAGCTTGAACATTGCAACTTCTTTCTTCTTGTCTTTTTCTCTCATGCCTCCATTGCAATCCATTTAGATTACTCTTGCACTTGCATATTAGATTAGATTCATATTTCATTTCATAGAATAATTTTACATGCGTATTTTCTTTCATAGATTAGTTTTCTTTCATGCATTGTTATCATATAGAATAGCTTCCATTTTCATTTGCATGCATATTTGATGATCATGGAGACTAGAATTCTTCCTTTTACTTTTTGAATCTCTCGTTTTATGATTTACTTGCATGGGAACAAACTAGGTCTAAACTGAGGGTCTCCATTATAAACCCTTGCACTCCATGAATAGAGAGCTATGAGTCACCATTTGAGACCTCATTCTTGAGCAATCTTGGATATAATGACTCATAGAAGTGTGTCAACATTTTAGCACACATTTTTGGAACCCACTGTGGGGCAACCCACCTTTACATGCTGGTTTTTGTTATTTTTGGAGCTAACCCCCTTGTGAGTATTTTCTTGGAGATGAAAACCCTAGATTTTCAAAGATTTGATCATATCTCCCAAACGGTTTGGATTTTTGGTCTGAAATTTTTTTTCAGGTTGGTGACGTATCAAAGAAGCTTCATTAAAAAATTTAGAATTTTTTGAGGTATTGTGAATTTTTACTAAATTTTTCTTTATTTTTAATAAAAAATTAATTTTCAGGGCAAATTACTATATTTTTCAATAAAATTTACATTTTCGGAAGGTTCTTTAAATTTGGATCTAATATTGAAGCTCATTTGGTCGATTTATGAAAACAAGTCTATTTTTGGAAAATGGCTCCCTAGGGCACAAATGAAAATATCTTTTTAAAATTTTGACATTTTTGGAAAGCTCTATATTTTTTTAAAAGGGGTCTCTTTTCTACATTTAGGGTTTAGGATCCGAATTCATGTCATATAGGTCCAATTTTGTTCACTAGGTCAAAAATCAAAATTGAAAAAAAAGGGCATTTAATGATTAGCTTCCACTTATTTTTCACATGGTTCAATGCATGATATGAGTTGTCATTTGGATTATTTGATGGTTATTATTGCTCTTAACAATTGACTTTCAGATCTAACCCTAGGGTTTGCATAAGTTGAATAAACGTTGCATATCTTGTTTACTTGTTTGCTTGTTTGCTTGTCTTGCTTGTTGGAGAGTTTGTGGCTTCCTTGCACAAAAAAGCTCAAAAAAAAAGAAGGTAAAATCTACTAAGCGCATTGCTTTAGACTTGAGGTATTTTTTTGTATCTCTATAACATTTGGATTTTGGAAATAAAAATGATCATCTCATGTGTCTGACTTGAGTGTTTCTCACTTTCGTAGATCACACTTCCAATTTTTTCTCTAAAGGAAAGAATGAATCTAGATTTGATTTCTCACATATATGTTTCACATAGTAATTAGGCCCTATGAGCACTATTTGTGGCATTCTTGAGAGAGTGGGCTTCATTCTCTTTCCTTACATGCAAAGCTCTTCTCGATGATAGATCCCCTTTTAGGTAGGAAAGGACTTGTTATCATCTTATTGTCCCACTTGGTTTAGTCTTCAACATTTGATGGTATTATCTCTCTTGGTCTCATTTAGAGAGATTGGTAGTCATTTTTGTTGGCATACAAACCTTGGTGAGGTGATTTAAACTTAGTGTGTCAATTAATCTTCTTGCCATGTCTTGGTGAGGTGAAGAGGCTAGAGGACTATGCTTTGTTGCCTTTTGGGTACATCAAAAACTTAGATTCTTGAATCTGAGCTAAGTCCCCATGTGGTCCATATTGTGAGTCTTCCTTGTTAGAGAGGGTTAACCATAGTGGACACTTGATGAAGGGTGCTCCCCTTTATACCACAAACATATAACAGAAACAGAGAAACAACAACAATATGCAAGAATAGAAAATTGGCTTCTTATTATCTCCACAAATGTGTAATTACAAACTTTTAGAATAACAATATGCAAAGACACATGGGCATTCCCTTACAATATTTTGTAGGACTAAGCCTCGAATCAATACCTAGATCTACTAGATAGAACTGCCCTAGACAACACTACGAGCTTTCTTTATATAGGCATTTTCCACTGCCCGAGAAGGTTTCAAAAATTTAACCCTTAGGGCCGACCAAACTTAGAATTATTTTATTTTTCAATTTATTACATCAAAGTCAGCTCAAAATAACTTTTGAAACCTGAATAGAAATTTTGAAGGAAAATTATTTCTGCCATTTCAGGTGGCCTGACTTTCGGAGGCCATAAGTCATCACCAGTTGACCCGATTGACTATTATAGCCCTATTCTGGAAATACCATGAAGTGCTCTATAGGCTCAACCAATGCAAGCACCTGTCACCCAAATTTTTGACCTCATCCGTGGCCTCTAAAGCCTTCAAAACTGAGGTCAAAGTTTATGTACCTTGCTGCCAATACTGAAAATCTTCAATATCTTCAAAACTGGACTTGATCTAGCCATGAAACTTTACCGGTAGGCTAATATGACCAAGATGAACCTCCACATGTGAAATCAGAACATTCTGAGATTGTATGACCAACTTACTAAAAATAGCAAGTTTCCATAAATAGTAGCGCTACACAAGATAGCCCTTATTGAATTCAAAAATAGAAATATTTTTGGGTGATGAAAGATTTCTCTTACACCCAAGATGCTCTTGCATCAGACACTGGGGGTAATTTGAGAAGTAACCTTGTCATGACTCAGGTGTGCAGAGGAAAACCAAGATGGTTAACCTCCTCTTTTGTCAACCATGATGAATCTTCAATAGGTCATCCTTTCCACTTGACCAGATATTCTTCATATGTCTTGTTCCTTGTGCTTCTACCAACACGACTGTCCAGTATGTCTTCAATCTCCTTGGTATCTGAACTACTTACTGGAATACTCCATTGTGCCGCTGTGATCTCATCTTCAACACTTCCTCCATGATACTCTGTCAAATCTGAAATGTTAAACATTGGTGAAATGTTCAGCTCACTAGGCAATTCTACCTCATATGCATTTCCTGAATCATGCTTCTTCAGTAGCTTACATGGTCTAAACTTCTTCATTTTCAGCTTGTTATATGTACCAACTAGAAACCGCTCCTTCCGCAAATGAACCATGACCTCATCCCCAACCTGAAATTCCTTATGCCTCCTCTTCTCATCTACCTTAGCCTTATACTGCGCGTTCATCTTGGTAATGTGCTTCCTCACCTCCCCATGGATGTTCTTCAAATGTTCTGCAAAATCCTTAGCTTTGGCACTACTTATTTTGCTTTTATCTATCTTTCTCAATTCAGATGCATTTCTTCAACTATTTCCACATACAATCTGGAATGGCGATTTAATAGTGCTCCAATTGACAAAATTATTGTATGCAAATTTTGCCTGTGGTAAAATCAAATCCCATCTTGTTGGCTTGTCTCCGATCAAACATCTCAGCAAATTTCCCAAACTTCTATTCACCACCTCTATCTGTCCATCAATCTGTGGATGATGTGATGAACTGAACTTGAAATCTGTCTTCAACTTTTTCCATAATGTACGCCAGAAATATCCAATGAACTTAGTGTCTCTATCTGAAACTATGGTCTTTGGCAAACCATGTAGTCTCAGTACTTCTTTGAAAAACAATTTTTCTATATGAACAACATCACTAGTCTTCTTGTAGGGAATGAAATGTGCCATCTTCAAAAATCTATCAACTACTACAAAAATTGAATCATGCCCCTGCTGTGTCCTTGGTAAACCAAGAACAAAGTCCATACTAATATCCTCCCAAGGCTTCTCTGGTATAGGTAATGGCTGATACAACCCTATATTCTGCTTCACTCCCTTTGCCATCTGACATACTCTGCAACTCTGTACAAACTTCTTGACATCTTGCTATAACTGTGGCCAATAATAATTTTCACTAACCAAAGCAAGGGTTTTATCATGACCAAAATGTCCAGCCAATCCTCCACTATGCTTCTCTTTGATGAGATTCTCCCTCATAGAACTTCATGAAATGCACAACTGACTCCCTCTAAATAGCATATCATCCTGGATGATGAAATCCAGCCATTTCATCCTGTCTAGAGTAACAGGTTCTGTACAAGCTTTCCAAGTTTCACAAAAATCAGGATCCTCTGGATACAAATTCTTGAGTTCCTTGAACCCAACCACCTCAATCTGCATCTCTGTCAGCAATAGTTGCCTTCTACTAAGAGCATCTGCAACCCTATTAGACTTTCCACTTCTATGTTTCAAAACAAATGTATAACTCTGCAAAAACTCAACCCATTTCAAATGTCTTTGATTCAACTTTCCTTGACTATTGAAATATTGCAAAGCTTGATGATCAGTATACAAAACAAACTCCTTAGGAAGCAGAGAGTGTCTCCACTTCTTCAATGCCTGAACTATAGCATAAAATTCCTGATCATAAACAGAATATTTTCTCTTGGCATCATTTAACTTCTCACTGAAATAAACAACAGGTTTACCTTCTTGGCTCATAACAGCTCCTATTGCAGTACCACTAGCATCACAGTCTACTTGAAACACCTTATTAAAATTTGGAAGTGCTAAAATAGGTTGTTTTGTAACTTTTTGTTTCAACAATTGAAAACTCTTTTCTGCCCCATTAGTCCACTTAAACTCTTTTCTATCCCCTCTCATTGTCTCAGTCAAGGGACCACAAATACTACTAAATTTTTTGATAAAATTTTTGTAAAAACTAGCTAGACCATGAAAAGATCTTACCTCGGTAGCACTCCTTAGAGTAGGCCATTCAAGGATAGCCTGTACCTTCTCTGGGTCCATTTTTAGACCTTCTATTGAAACTAAAAATCCCAAATACACTAACTCTTTCTTCACAAAACTGCACTTCTTCAAATTAATCAACAATTTCTCATCTCTCAACTTCTCAAACACCATATGAATATGCATCATATGCTCTTCCAATGTCTTACTAAAGATCAAAATATCATCTAGGTACACAATGACAAACTTACCCAAAAATTCTTTCAGAACCTCGTTCATGAGCCGCATGAAAGTGTTCAGTGCATTGGTTAGCCCAAAAGGCATGACTAACCACTCATATAGTCCTTCCTTTGTCTTGAAGGTAGTCTTCCATTCATCTCCTTCTCTGATTCGAATATGGTGATATCCACTCTTCAGATCTATCTTTGAGAAATACATAGCTCCACTCAAACAATCCATAATATCATCCATTCATGGTAATGGAAACTTATACTTGATTGTGATCTTGTTTATTGCTCTGGAATCTGTACACATCCTCCATTCTCCATTCTTCTTTGGTGCTAGTACCACTGGTACAGCATAGGGACTCAGACTCTCTTGAATCAACCCCTTCTGCAATAACTCATGTACTTGTCTGTTCAACTCTTCACTTTTTGCTGGTGTCATTCTATGTGCTGCCTTGTTTGGCAAACTAGCTCCTAGAATCAAATCCATCTGATGATTGATCTTCCTTACCAGTGGTAATCCATCAAGTACATTATCAGATACAATATCCTGAAACTCATTCAACAAATCTGCAACCTCTACAGGTACATCCTCTAGTTCTTCTTTACTAGCTTTTGAAATTAAAGAAAAACACACATGCTCATGCCTCATACCATCTAGGAATTTTTTTCCAGCAAAAAATGTTATTCTTGCATTACCACATACCTTTTCTTTTGTCTCCTTCAATGGCTTTAGCTTATGTCGCACTACATCCTTTGTCAGGGAATAGGTATTCACACTACCATCGTATACAACACATCTGCCAAACTGCCATGGTCTACCCAACAACATATGACATGCATCCATAGATATGATATCACATAGTACCTCATCTTGGTACCCACCGATCTTGAACTTTACTAGGCACTATTTCTGTCTCTTGAGCTTCAACTTTGTCACCATCTATTCTGACACCAAATTGTCAGTGCTTCCACTATCAATAATCACATCAAAACATTTACCCTCACACTTGCATCTAGTGCAAAACAGGCTCCTCCTTTGTTCAGGTTCATTCTCACTACTTAGCAGGACTCTTCTGTTGATCAATATTTCTCCTCTTTCAGCATCTTCAAAATTTGAGGATCTGACATCTTCATCTACATGTGCCACTCTGGCCTGGCCTTCATTCCTCCTATCTATCCTTCCTTGGCATTGAGGACATTCAAATGCCCTATGACCTTCTTCTCCACAGTGAAAACATGTTCCAGGGAAGCCTCATCTTCCTGAACCTTGTCCTCTTCATCTTCCTTTCTAATCTCTATTATTCTGATCTTGGAAATTATTGGAATTGTTTCCTCTCTGATTTTGACTGCTACTAGCCTCATCCTTCTTTTTCAGATCTTCATTTTGGCCTCCATATGACCGTCCACCAGATCATCCACCGTGACCTCTTCCATTTTAACTGCTCTCGAACTTCTTGTTCAGCTTTTCCTCTACTTTTAGGGCAAACTGGTATGCCTCTTCAATACTATTCATTCGAACCAGATTCAGCTCCTTCTGAATGCTGGGCCTCAACCCATTAAGGTAATGAGAAACTTTCTCCTTATCAGCTTCTGCATGGCTTGTTTTGATGAGGATTCGATAGAACTCCTCTGTGTACTCCTGAACAGATCATCCCGCTTGCTTCAAACTTTGCATTTTCTTCAGTAAGTCAAGCTCATATTCAACATGGATGAACTATCACTTCAATTTATCCTCCATCCGATCCCATCTTGTGATTTTATCTTTCCCTCTTCTATTGAATCTCTTAACACCAGATCTTTGCATGACCTTTTAGTGTGGCCTTCACGAATTTGACCCTATCAGGATCCTCAATATCTTCATACTCAAAATATTCTTCACATTCATTGATCTAGTTGATCAATTCCTCTGGGTTAAGCTTCCCTGAAAATGTAGGAACCTCGATCTTAGGTCTTTTCCCGATCTTGGAAATGGCCTGAAAAAATCTTTCTTCCTCTGGGTTCACAGCTTCGACTTCTCCTTCTTGATCTTCTTCTTCAGCTTCATCCTCACTTTTGTCTCTAACATTAAGATTCATTCCTTTGTGAATCTCCTCTTGCAATGCTCGTACTTGTCTCTGGAGTGCTCTGACCTCAGGTGTTACAACACCAGCTCTTCCACCACATTCCCTTCATGGAGGCATTTTCACGATGCACGCTAAAACCCTAACCATGGTCCTGGTGCAAACTACCTCACAGTCGGTGATCTATTTACACACTCAAGAACTCTTGCTCTAATACCACTTGATGAAGGGTGCTCCCCTTTATACCACAAACATATAACAGAAATAGAGAAACAACAAAAATATGCAAGAACAAAAAATTGGCTTCTTATTATCTCCACAAATGTGGAATTACAAACTTTCAGAATTACAATATGCAAAGCCACATGGGCATTCCCTTGCAATATTCTGTAGGACTAAGCCTTGAATCAATACCCAGATCTACTACCCATAACATCCCTAGACAACACTACGGGCCTTCTTTATATAGGCATTTTCCACTACCCGAGAAGGTTCCAAAAATTTAGACCTTAGGGCCGACCAAACTTAGAATTATTTTATTTTTCAATTTATTACATCAAAGTCGGCTCATAATAACTTTTGAAACCTGAACATAAATTTTAAAGGAAAATTATTTTCTACCATTTCAGGTGGCCCGACTTTCGGAGACCATAAGTCATCACCAGTTGACCCGATTGACTATTATAACCCCATTTTGGAAACACCACAAAGCACTCTATAGGCTTGACCAATGCAAGCGCCCGTCACCCAAATTTTTGACCTCATCCGGGGCCTCTAAAGCCTTCAAAACTGAGCTCAAAGTTTCTGTACCCTGTTGCCAATACCAAAAATCTTCAATATCTTCAAAACTAGACCTGATCTAGCCATGAAACTTTACCTGCAGGCTGATACGACTGAGATGAACCTCCACATGTGAAATCAAAACATTCTGAGATCATATGACCAACTTACTAAAAATAGCAAGTTTCCATAAATAGCAGCCCTACACAAGATAGCCCTTATTGAATTAAAAAACAGAAATATTTTTGGGTGATGCAAGATTGCTCTTACACCCAGGATGCTCCTGTATAAACACTCCCTTTATTGGGTAAACCACATGGATGAAACCTCAAGCAATATTAGCCATTCCTATTATGGAGCAACAACCACTATATAAATGTCCTTGTGGAAGAAATCTCCATAGGTGTGGTCTCTTGTCGGGCTATCAGATCTCCTCATCAACTCCTAATTGATTAAATTCTTAGACTGTGTCAAAACCTCGGTGCACCGGGATTGGATTTTTCCCACTTGAGATTGCAAGAGTTGCAGAGTTGACCATTACTGCAAACCATAGTGCAACCAACATTTTCTTTTCTAGGACTATGTGTGTAACTAAAAAACATTTTGAGAACATCCACAAGTAGAGTCCTTAGGGGGTAGAGTTCTATGTCACTATTCTTGTTTATGCGCAAGGTTGTTTTATCCCTTGCTCATTGTTTAAAGACAAATGATTTCTTGAACTACCTAATTACTATCTTGCATGCCTAATTAATGATAAAAATCTTTTAATGGATCTCGTTGGTCAATTAAAATGAATAAAAAATGAGTTACTGAGTCAAAAACCCAGCTTTTTACAACTTGTTGTCAACACCTATTGCCTGTTAGCTCACCAGGCTATCATGTGATCCATGCTGATACTGTGGGGTGACATCAATCATTTTCCCAACCTATCACCTATGTGAAGGGTGATCTATCACCTCCCAGTTTATTATCATCTAAAACTGTCAACTTGCTTGATTTGATATCGTATCATTTCCAGTCTTCCTTGGTCGATCTTGGTCAGATCAGGTCACTTACCCCACTGTTAGAAGCTTGTTTGCACCCTGGATTCTTGCATTTTGACCTCTTGAACTAGTAATCTTTGATTTCACAAGTGACCTTGCTTGCAGTCAGTGAGCTAGAAATCATCCTTATTGAGAAAATAAGCCTTAAGATCCTTTGATAACACATTTGGAGAGTTTTAGTAATCTCTTGTCTATTCAATTCAATCAATATAACTTGGGTAAGTCATCCTCCTAATCCATATGTGTTAGGGTATTCCCTTGTTCAATAGGCACCTCTGTGGTAATGTTGGTTTATGCCTCTTGCCAAATTGTATCTTATCACCTCTCTTTTGACAAGTGACTGCTCTTACTATCTTGGTTAGGTACCAATGTTTCTTAGGGTCATCCTATCACCTAGTACCTTTTCTTTCATGTCAGTTACAACAAGATATCAACTAAATCAAGGAAAGCGACCTCCAGTAGTCTTTAACCAATTACCCTTAGTTCAAACTCACCAAAAATGTAAGGAAAAAGAACCCTTATTTGATCAATCACCCAAGAACAAATCAGAAGTTTGGTTTGATCCCAAGAGTAACCTTAGTGAGTTGAGTACAACCTTAACATCTTCCCGCTCGTACATGGATATGAGTTACATAATGACTCGATGAGAGAGGGAAGAAATGGATAAAAGCCTTGATGACATATTTGAAAAACATAGAGGTACCCTTTTGTTTGGTAGTTCCTCTCGTGAAAATTGCCCAGTCTCACCCCTTATCTCAACTAGATATCTGGATGTACACCAAAGGGTTGAAAGAGATAAGAGGCAAGCCTATCAAGAAGAAAAATCACAACATAAAAACCAAGATGATGAACCTTATGACACTTGTGTGAATGCAACATACACCAATGACTTTTTTAGACATTCAAGACCGAGTTCACCACTCAAAACACCTTCAAGATACATGAGTGAAAGACTTAAGAGAATTGAGCATGAAAAGAAAGCCTTCCTAGATGAACAAGTTGAAAAGAAAGAGAAATTTAGACTCCTAGTGTTAGAGAGAAAAACCTTAGTGGACATAGAAAGGAAAGCCTTCTAGGAAGAGAAAGATAGACTCTTGGCTCTACAACTTAATGATCAATTTAACAACATGCGTGTTGGTGGTGGAAACAACTCTCCTCCATTCACACCTCCTAAGACTCCACAAAGTGGAAGACGTTCAAGAACACCTTCACAATTTCCTAGTCCTAGTGGAATAAGGGCTTCACGACATGATCATTATAGGAGACAAACACCTCTTAGGAACTCAATACAACCTTCACAATGTGCTCACCATGGTTCACAATATGGGGGTAGTAGCTCAAGTTTTAACCTCAACTCCCAAGACTTCATAAAGATACAACAAGAACCAATCTTCCAGTAGTATATGGAGAGGTACTTAGAGAAAAAAAAGACAAGTTCCTAGAGATTTTAACCAACAAGGGTGCTAGAGTCCCCTAGAACTTTTATGTGGACAAGAAGATTAAGAAGCAAGGTCCATCTCAAGAGGAAGAGATCAAACAAATTAAGAGTATGATCAAAATGATGTTGGCACCCAAGAGTTCATTCTCACTTGATTCAATTTGTCCTAATGCTTTTGACAAGAGTGTTAACATGAAATAATTTCCTAGAAATGTTGAGATCCCTCAATATGACAAGTATGATGGGAATGGAGATCCACATGATCATGTGTGTCAATTCTATGCCATGAGTTTTGAGTTCCATCAAGATGACTCGTACCTCATGAGATTTTTCCCAAGGAGTCTTAAGGGTCAAGAGAAGGAGTGGTTCACCAACATAACTCCCCCCATTAAGACTTTGAAAGAGCTCATCCATATATTTGTCCAAAACTTTGCATACAACCTTTCAATATCTATCACCATGTTGGACTTATGCAACCTAAAGCAAAATCAAGGGGAATCCTTTGTCACTTTCTTGAAAAGGTTGAGACCACAATGCTCTTGCTACCCTAGGACCGTCCCTAAAAATGAGAAGATTTGTAGTCTTGTTAGCAACTTGGTTCCTGAAATGTGGTATGAAGTTAGGAAGATGGTTTTTGATTCCTTTGACACCATGGTTGAAACCGCATGTAGGATTGAGGATGTTTTGAGAGAACAAGGAATTTTGACCAAACATGGAAACAACAACAAGAACAATGGTCAAAATAAAAACAACCCTAACAAAGATAAAGGAAAGAACTCACATTGGAATAAGAACAAACAAGTGGTTAATGATGGAATTGTGGACTCCTCCAAACCCAAAGATCAAGTTGTTCTCCACTTGCTTAGTATTGTTCAAGCCATGAAACTCAATGCATCTAAGAAATAAGAGCACAGACCAAGATACCAAGATAAGCCTAAGAAAGAGAGATGTCAATTTTCAAAACTTGGTGATTCATATGAGGATGTTTTGAAAACACTGATTGCCAACAACCTTGTACATCCTCAAGATCCCGCAAAGCATTATATACCCGATGTTAAGCCACATTGGTGGGATGAGAAAGCCTTTTACAAATTTCACGATGGCATTGGACATGATATTGAAATTTTTTGGAAACTCAAACATATCATCCAAGATCTCATTGAGAATGGAAAACTTAAGGTAGATGGATTGAACACCAACATCGATCATAAGGCCTTCAAAGAACCTTTTCCCAAGTACGAGAAGGGGGAAAACTCTAAACCTAAGAATGGCAAGGCTGAGGTCAATTACACTTACACAAATGCAGAGAATGTTGTCAACATGCTTGAAGTTGTAGAAGAGAATGTCAACATGATGAGGGATAAAGATCCCTATGGTTATGATCTAGACATGGACTTTCCTCCTATCTTTGATGAAGAACCCATCCTGGTGCTAATGGGTCCTAACTCTAGAGTCTCATTTCAAACCTTCAATGTTGTCACTTGAAGTCAAGGTCCCCTTGTCATTAGAGGACCCATTTTAATTCAACCAAGTAAACCAAAGCAAATGGCATCCAAGAATGTCACCTCAGAACTAGTAGTCAATCCTAAGTCGCGCTATAATCTTGTTGATCAATTGTAAAGAACCCCAGCTTAGATTTAGATCTTTGATCTCTTAGAGTTATCCCTGAGACACAAGTAAGTCCTTAAGGATGCTTTGCGCACAGCGAACATCCCCAAAAACTTAGATGTTGATCAATTCCAAAACATGGTTAACCATATTGCTAGCCCTCATTACCTTACCTTTTTCAGAGGATGATGATAAAGCTTTGAACCATTCACACAATCTCTCTCTTCATATTGAGTTCATGATCCACAAAATCCATGTTAGGAATGTGTTGATCAATGGAGGTGTTGGGCTTAATATTTATTCCTTGAGTCTCTGGAAGACATTTTGTTATTCTAAAAAAGTCATAGATACTAGAAAAAAGATCACTATCAAAGCATATGATGAGGCAAAAAGAAGTTCCAAGGAGTTGGCCATCCTTCCTGTTAGGATTGGCCCTATTGAAAAAGATATTTTATTTGAAATAGTTGATGTTGGCCCCCTTGCGTACAATATCTTACTTGGTAGACCATGGATTCATGATATGCAAGAAGTGTTATCTACCTATCATTAGTGCATTAAGTTCCCTTATGATGGAGTAGAGATTTGTATACCTGGGGATAACAATTTATCTGTTAACTTAGTTTCAATGAGTACTCATGTTCCCCTCAATAGAGAAGTAGAAGACTTCAATGCAACCTTATTTGAATGTAAAGACAAGTTCAAGTCAGTAGACCTTGGCATGGGTGGGGTATCAACTCAACTCCCTCACAAATCTACTAGTTTCACCTAGGTCTTATGGCAAGCCTTCACAAGAAATGAGAGCTTCCTCTTTAGCTATGAATTTATTCAACATGTTTGTAGGGTCCTCAATGCCTATTCAAGATGAGAAAGAAGAGATGGTTATTAAAGACTAGATTTATAGAGAATAGAAATACATGCACAATGAGAACTTATCTCCCTGTCCTAAGGCTTATGAAAGAGGTTATAGTTTTTTCAAATAGATGAGCTATCTTGGACATGACCCTCTTATTCATAGATTGGATGCTAGAGCCGAACCCCTTGATCATGATCTTTTTGGATGCAAGTCTAAGAAGATAGTTGGCCTAGGATTTTCAAATAGCAACAAGAACACTACTCCTATCCTTGATGTGTTAGATAATAAAGATGAACCATAATACATACCTAATTTGACAAATCAATAAGATATGTGTGAAAATTGGGTCCCTTCCACTAATCTCCTTTGGGGAGATTTAGATAATCTAGTCACTCATGAGACAGTTGTAATCTTAGAACAAGATGAATCAGATGTAGAAGATCCTATCAGAGAATGTCAATGAAAGAATCTTGTTCATTTGATGGAAAGATAAGGTGTTATCCATGATCACATTAGAACTTCCACATCAATACATCCCAAATCTTCATGGTGTAAACATCCTAGTCGAAGTTCAGAAAAATGATTATATGAGTATGAATGGGACTCCTTCTCAAAGCCTTCCACAGTTGACATGGATGTTGATCTCATCCACACTTATAGTTCTCAACCCAAGGTAGTTGATGAGTCACGTGTAGTATTAGAGGATTTGAACTCACATGTTGCCTTAGTAGATGATTCTTCACTTGTTAGGATGAATCCCAATTTGGGTAGCGTAGAAGGATACTTGATAGACTCTGACTCTTCAGTCACCAGAGATGATATCATTAACATTCACAACCTTGAACCAATCATTGACTTACCTCTCGTTCATCCTAACCTCATTGATTGGTCCCAACGCTATCAAAAACTTGATCTCTTAACATTCCAAAATGATTATGAGATAATCTATTACTTGAATGCCATTGAACCTATAATCTCTTCCACCAGTGAACCTACTACCATCATGATAGAGCCAGACATCAGGTCCCTTAGTCACAAATAAAAATAAAAGAAAATCAAAAGAATAAGAGTTCTAATGGTGAAAACCACTATGTGGCAGTGTTAGAACCAAAAAAAGTAAAAAGAAATGATGTATCCAAAGGTGAAAACCTCTATGAGGTGCCTAAGGATGGGGCACTTGATCGTCTCCCTAGCTACTTTCAAGATAGATCTTTAGTGCTTATTGAACCAACACAAATAGTCAATTTGGGTGTAGATGAGACTCCATAGATAGTACACTTGGCTTAGTCCTTGTCACCACAAGGAAAAAAAGCTTACATTAAGTTCTTATAGAAAAAGAAGATCAACTTTTCATGGAGTTATTCAAATATGCCAAGGTTGGACACTAATCTTATCATGCATCACTTGTCCATAGCTTCGGGTGTCAAACCGGTTAAACAGAAATTGAGAAATATGCATCCTCACATAGCTCTCCTAGTCAAAGAAGAATTAGAGAAACTCATTGGTGCATGGTTCATAAGAGCTATTGACTATGTTGAATGGATATCAAACATTGTACCAATTTCCAAACATGACAAATCCTTTCAAATTTGCACAGATTTTAGAGATGTCAATAGAGCATGCCCAAAGGATGACTTTCCACTTCTCAATATAGACATCATAGTGGATATGACTACGGGTTATGAGATTTATTCCTTGATGGATGCTTTTTCTGGATATAATCAGATTAAGGTAGCTCCTGAAGATCAAGAAAAGAATGCATTCACTTGCTATTGTTCAAACATTATTTCTTTTGGATTAAAAAATGCATGAGCCATCTATCAACAAGCTATGAAAACCATTTTTCATGACATGACGCATAAAAACATGGAAGATTATGTGGATGACGCCTTGGGCAAGTCTAAAAAAAGAGACACACACTTAGATGATTTAGAAGTCATTCAAGATCGCATGGAACAATTTCAACTAAGGTTAAATCCTAAAAAGTGTGCATTTGGTGTCACCTCTATAAAACTACTAGGATTCATCATTTCAACAAAAGGAATAGAGGTAGACCCTAAATAGGTCCAAGAAATCATAGATATGCCACCTCCTAAAAACATTAGTCAAATGAGGAGTCTTCAAGGATGTCTTCTATCCATAAGGAGATTCATTTCATAGTTGGTAGATAGAGCTCAACCTTTCAACAAGAACTTACACAAAGGAGTCAAATGTGTTTGGAATGAGGATTGTCAAAAGAGCATAGATCAAATCAAGAAATACTTGGAAAATCCTCCCATTTTAATGCCTCATATCCCTGAGAAACCACTTATTCTATACAATTCAGTGACAGAATCCTCCTTGGGGGAATTACTAGCTCAACTTGATGAACATGGGAAATAAAGAGCAATATACTACATTAGCCGCACTTGTTTTATATGAGGTTAACTACAAAAGAATTGAGAAATATTTCCTTGTAGTTGTGTTTGTTTCCCAAAATTTGTGTCATTACATGCTTGCACACACTATACACCTCATAGAAAAAAATAGATCCACTCAAGTATTTATTAGGTAAGGCTTCCCTCACAAGTAGACTTGCTAAATGGATGATGATCCTTTCAAAGTTTGACATAGAGTACATTGAGTGTAAAGAAATCAAATGAAAAGCAATAGCAGATCAATTGTATGATTTCCCAATACAAGATAATGCACCTATTCAAGTTGACTTCCCAGATGAACACCTCATGTATATGACTAAAAGAACATAGAAGATGTTCTTTGATGGATCCTTTATGCAAAATGGTTTAAGATCTAGTGTGTTGTTTGTTTCTCCTCATGGGTACATGATTCCTAAGTCTTACAAGTTATTGTTCCCATGTATAGGCAATACTCCTAAGTATGAAGCTTTAACAAATGGACTTACGATAGTCATAGAATGGAGAATCACAAAGTTACACATCTATGGGGATTCATAGCTAATAATCAACCAAGTCAATGATGAATATAAAAAAAAAATGAGAAACTGGTATCTTACAAGCAAATGGTTGATTCCTTGAAATGATACTTCACATTTGTCACATTTCAATATAATCCCTAAAGAAAAAAATAAAGAAGTTCATTCTATGGCTACACTTGCTTCACTCCTTTAGCTAGGGGAACATGAATCCTGATTTGAATTCCTGGTGGAAGAGCTACATCACCCTACCTATGACTCCCAAGAAAGTAGTGTCATTTGTACCCTTGTTGGTCATGAGTCATCCCATTATGGTGTCATTTACTCATACCTTCATGATGGCATTATCCCTAAAACCTTTAACTGATATGAATGTAGAAACCTTACTTGAAACACCTCTCACCATTCCCTTATCTCTGGTGATCTGTATAGGAGGGGTCTAGATGGAACACTTCTTAGATGCTTATAAGGAGAGGAATCTGACCAAGCATTAGTTGAAATCCATGAGGGAATCTATGGGGGACATTCCAATGGTCTTTCCATGGCCCGAAGGTTTCTTAGGGAGGGGTATTATTGGCTTATGATGTAGATTGATGCAGGAACTTTTGCAAAGTCATGTAAAAAGTGTCAAAAACATGGTAACCTAATACATGCTCCAAGTAGGGAGCTCATTCATTCTATATCTCATTGGCCATTTCAGTGTTGGGCCTTTGATCTTGTTGGGAAGATTCATCCCAAATCATCAGGTGGACATAAGTTTATCATCACTGCTACTGATTACTTCACTAAATAGGTAGAAGTTGTCCCACTTTCTGTTGCCTCAGGCAAGACGATCTCTCTATTCATTCTGAACCATATCATCTATTGATATGGAGTGCCTTTCAAGATTATCACTGAAAATGGGGGCCAATTCAAAAATAAAGACCTTAAACAACTCTGCAAGAAATTCAAGATTAAACAACATTGGTCCTCCATTTACTTCCCACAAGGAAATGGTCAAGCAGAGGTATCAATCAAAACCATTCTTAAAATCCTACACAGAATAGTTTGTAAGAGTGGTAGAGATTGGAACTTACAGATAAATCCAGCTTTGTGGGCCTATAGAATGACTATTCGTACTCCTACTGGGGCTACTCCTTTTGCCCTTACATATGGTGTTGAAGCAGTGTTACCTTTAGAGGTTGATATTCCTTCACTTAGAGTTTCCCTCAAAGGTCTAGTTATAGATGAAGACTACCACACCATGAGACTTCAAGAGTTAGAACTTATAGATGAGAAATGTCAAGCATCATTTGACCATATGAGGGTTTATCAAAAGCGCATGTCCAAAGCTTTCAACAAAAAGGTTCTCCCTCGAGAATTCCAATTGGGAGATCTTGTCCTATGTGAAAATCTTAAGAATCAACAACATAGAGATCAAAAGGGAAAATTTGAACCTAATTGGCTTAGACCTTACATCTTTACAACATCTTTTGGGTTAGGTGCTTATTTACTGTCTACAACAGCGGGAGACTAGATCCTTGATCCTATCAATGTCTTGCACTTGAAGAAGTTCTATCCATGATGCCCATTATGTCTAGGGGCATCCTTTGTACATATTGATCCTGAAAAATTCAAAAGAATTGATATACTTTCAACAACTCTAAAAATCCAAAAATGTCCTTAAAAATGATAATCTTAGTGAAAACCTAGCAATAGGAGCTTTGATGTATCTCCAAAAAAAATTATATATTCCAAAAATACCAAAAACAAAAGTCAAAAATTCAAAATAGAAATTCAAAAAGTTCCTTGGTGAAAACCTGGAAATAGGCGCCTTGGTAGCAAAAATACAAAAAAAATATAAAAAGTACTAAAAAAAAAAAAAATTGCAATAAAATCCAAGTGGTAAAAACCTGGAAACTGGCGCTACTTGAGACCTTTGCACCCTTGTTTCTTAGCATGTATCCTTGTAATGAACCCTTTTCGGTCCATTTCTTGATTTTTTCCAAAACTCTCGTTTATGAGTCTGAATCATACTTAGGGATTGTAATTTGTAATATTTCAAAGTAGAATGTTGTCGATTCCTAATATATATATATATATATATATATATATTACATAATACATATTACTAAATATTATTATAGATATATATTATATATCTCTATATTTCTTATATATATTTATTACAGTCACCTCCATATTTTATTTATTTATATATCTTTATGAATATGTACTAAGATCTTATGCATTATGTATATGTATGTGTTCATACATATAATTTTCATTATTTATTACTATTATATAATCTTTTATTCTTATTAGAATTTAAATATAGTATTTTGTAATTAATATTAAGTTATTGCTCGCTTGCCAGCAATTCCTATGATTCTTTTTCTTTATATCCAATACTTCTCCCCGTTGAACACATACTTCCATTGAATGCTAGCATTTGATCAATACCCAACATATATAACAATCTCCTCCAAATCTGATGCTTCAAACCATATGAATATGTTGTTTATCTGTACAATGAGTGGCTGCAATATATAATATAAATAATAAATATTAATATTCTATATTCTTATGTCTCTTGTGAGTCCATGTGATACTTACCTATGTTACCAACTCCCAATTCCCTCCTATCGTATGTAAGTTTCCAGAGAAAGACATAGAATAGGAATTATCAATACATGAACTGGGCACCCGATTGAACATTCAATTATTATAGATTATTCAAAAAATATGAGTCAGCTCTTTGACTATAGACATAGGAAATATAGCTAATAACTCAGATTTATTTATTTAATTGTCCCATATGATACAGTTGCAGATATGCTGAAAGGAGAGCCCTCCATACAAATTTATATTTGTTCTGCTGTAGTATACACTCTACTATTCAAGATAACTAGCATCTCCTAAAGGATGAAATCACCCCTTTCCATGTGATTAGAATAAGTCTATCATATATTATTCCATTCATAACCTTTCTATTCCTGTTT
Source organism: Chamaecyparis obtusa (assembly GCA_027943335.1). Classification (NCBI taxonomy): domain Eukaryota; kingdom Viridiplantae; phylum Streptophyta; class Pinopsida; order Cupressales; family Cupressaceae; genus Chamaecyparis; species Chamaecyparis obtusa. The sequence continues at coordinate 293,542 of BSBK01007726.1, forward strand.
AGATTCCAACATATCAAATTAGCGATGATAATGTTGTAAGCATCTGTGTGCTCCTTTAACCGTCACTTGTGTCTTATACTTTAACCCTTCCTCATATCACCTTCTTCTTGTTGATCAATCTCCACTTCTTTCCTTTTTTCCTCCTTATCTCTCCCCTCTTCAGTTTGAAAGGAGTGAGTTTATATATCTCTTCGTTCACTATGTTCGCACCTCTTCATTTGTGAAGAGACATGTCGCATGTATCAATCATAAGTATAATTCAAATATTATGATATTATTAACATTATTAATATCATAATATGATTAGTATTATTATTATTAATTAGGAGATATTAAATATATGTCTGTATAATAATTACTGATATTTTGATATTGTTAAATTAATATTATGGTATTATTAATTAGATACAATAATTGAATGATTAATTATGGATTGATATTGTATTGACATTAATAATTTGAATGTAGATTAACATCAATGTTTAATATTATATTGGTTAATTAATTATAAAATTAATTTTATATTATATTGATTAGAATATTGATTATTAATTTGAGTAATATTATTAATTATGAATTGATAAATAATATTATTAATGTTGATTATTTAAGTAAAGATTTAGCAATATTTGAGTCTATTTATATGCATATATGTATCAATTATGGTTCATGACAGTCCACTCTTCCCAAATTTTCTTGTCCTCAAGCACAATATATTTTCTATTGAGCTTGAAACCGTATTTCTAAATAAACTAATTAGAGTATATGCTTGAAAACAAATACATAAATATGTGAAGACACAAAACATACCCCAATCATACATGCTAATGCATGAAAACATGAAGTATACACATCGATGTGTGAAAACATGAAGCATACAAAAATTATACACACTAATTCATGAAAACATGAAGTAGACACATTGATGTGTGAAGACATGAAGCATAAACACTAATGCATGAAAACACAAAGTATACACATTGAAAACACAAGGTATACACAATGGTGCATAAAGAAATCAAGTATATAGAATACATCTTATTAGACTCATCCTTATTGACGAGTGTCCTAACATGTCTTTCCTAATCGATCATGAATTAGTATCGATTATAATGGCCCCAATCTCTAGGCACTGTCCAAATACATCAAATGGTGATAGGTAGGAAGCTTCTATTAGGACTATTCCTTATAATCCTACATTTCATCCTATATTATCTGAGGTTATGCACAGCTTATTTAAAGGAAGGTAAACTGGCAATGATAAATAAGCAACATAATTTGTATGTATATAAAATATCTCCTATAGAGGTTATAGGAAAATCCTTCTTTCTATCTCATTAAGGCCATCCGGAGTGGGAGAGTTACAGGGCCCAGGTCGCGTGAAATAGACTACTTGTGGTTTCCCTCAAGGCCTCACCCCAATATTGGGATAACCATCATGTGCCCGAAATTACTCTGCCACTACCATCCACAACCTCCTCCGTCGAGATGCATTAGCGGGATGGAAGAATTGAATTTGTATTATTTTTATAGGATATATTAGTTTGACACCAACCATAGAGTAAGTAAACGACATAATTTGTATGACTATCAAAAATATCTTTCGTATGAATCCTAGAGAACTCTTTCTTTCTCTCCCTCTACGGACATCAGGAGTGGAAGAGTTATAGGGCCTAGGTCACATGGAACAAACTACATGTGGTTTCCCTCAAGGCCTAACCCTAATATTGGGATAACCATCATGTTCCTGAAATTACCCCGCCTCTACCATCCACAACCTTCTTCATCAAGATGCCTTAGCAGGATGGAAGAAATGAGTTCGTCTGACCTATACTGGATATATAAGTTTAACATTAATATATCTCTTTCTTTGTATTGTTCCATGATATTTCTAAGTTCATTGGTCACTTGTTCTTCCATGGAAGAACTTCCTCTTGTTCATTATGCGTTTGCATCAACTATATTTCCATAGGATGGTAGGATTATGCTCTGATACCACTTGTAATGAACCCTTTTCAGTTGATTTCTTATTTTTTTCCAAAACTCCCCTTTGTGGGTCTAAATCATACTTAAGGGTTGTAATTTGTAATATTTCAAAGTAGAATGTTGTCGATTCCCAATTATTTTATATATATATATATATATATACTAAATATTATTATAGATATTTATTATATATCTCTATATTTCTTATATATATTTATTATAGTCACCTCCATATTTTATTTATGTATATATCTTTATGAATATGTACTAAGATGTTATGCATTATGTATATGTATGAGTTCATACATATAATTCTGATTATTTATTACTATTATATAATCTCTTATTCTTAATAGAATTTAAATATAGTATTTTGTAATTAATATTAAGTTATTGCTCGCTTGCCAGCAATTCCTATGATTCATTTTCTTTATATCCAATACTTCTCCCTGTTGAACACATACTTCCATTGAATGCTAGAATTTGATCAATACCCAACATATATAACAATCTCCTCCAAATTTGATGCTTCAAACCATATGAATATGTTGTTTATACATACAATGAGTGGCTGCAATATATAATATAAATAATAAATATTAATATTCTATATTCTTATGTCTCTTGTGAGTCCATGTGATACTTACCTATGTTACCAACACCCAATTCCCTCCTATCGTACGTAAGTTTCCAAAGAAAGATGTAGAATAGGAATTATCAATACATGAACTGGGCACTTGATTGAACATTCAATTATTATAGATTATTCAAAAAATATGAGTCGACTCTTTGACTATAGACATAGGAAATATAGCTAATAACTCATATTTATTTATTTAATTGTCCCATATGATACAGTTGCAAATATGCTGAAAGGAGAGCCCTCCGTACAAATTTATATGTGGTCTGTCGTAGTATATACTCTACTATTCAAGATAACCAGTGTCTCCTAAAGGATGAAATCACCCCTTTCCATGTGATCAGAATAAGTCTATCATATATTATTCCATTCATAACCTTTCTATTCCTGTTTAGATTCCAACATATCAAATTAGAGATGATAATGTTGTAAGCATCTATTTGTTCCTTTAACTGTCACTTGTGTCTTATACTTTAACCCTTCCTCATATCCTCTTCTTCTTGTTGATCAATCTTCACTTCTTTCCTTTTTCGCTACTTATCTCTCCCCTCTTCAGTTTGAAAGGAGTAAGTTTATATATCTCTCCATTCACTGTGTTCGCACCTCTTCATTTATGAAGAGACATGCCGCATGTATCAATCATAAGTATAATTCAAATATTATGATATTATTAACATTATTAATATCATAATATGATTAGTATTATTATTATTAATTAGGAGATATTAAATATATGTCTGTATAATAATTACTGATATTTTGATATTGTTAAATTAATATTATGGTATTATTAATTAGATACAATAATTGAATGATTAATTATGGATTGGTATTGTATTGATATTAATAATTTGAATGTAGATTAACATCAATGTTTAATATTATATTGATTAATTAATTATAATATTAATTGTACATTATATTGATTAGAATATTGATTATTAATTTGAGTAATATTATTAATTATGAATTGATAAATAATATTATTAATGTTGATTATTTAAGTAAATATTTTGAAATATTTGAGTCTATTTATATGCATATATGTATCAATTATGGTTCATGATAGTCCTTGACACTTAGCCTTTATCCATCATGCCTTGTACTTGTTTCCTTGGTTTGGAATTGGTCTTTGTCTTTTTATAGGGGGCATAACTATGTTAGCTTTGGTCTCTTCGATGCGTTAGTCTTTAGGACACCTCAAAAATGGTGTTTTTCAACACCACCCCAACTATGTTTTTCAACACAACCCCTGACATCAAGTGTTTTTCAACACTTATCAGTTTAGTCTTACCCTATTTTGTCATGTGATCTTACCTACTTGCAAGAATTTGATCCTTATCGTTAGAACTCAGTATTAGTTAACACACTTAAATTTTTAAACACAACACTTAATGATTGAGCTATGTCATGATCTTTTCTTTTTGCGCTGACTATTATTGATTTTTGTTGAGTGTTCTTGTCTAATAAGTCTCTCTGGTATGCATAACTAGAGGACTTGGGGCATGGGGCATATTTTTATTTTCTTTCTTCTTTTGGGTGTGGTCTTGAAACTTTAGAGTGTCTCTTATTGTCCCCTTGAGGCATCATCCTTCACTATTTTTGCACAAGTGTTCTTATGATCATTAAGGCATCTATGCCTTGATGCGAGTGTGGTTTTTCTATATTAAATTGGGTAAGCTAACATCAAAGTCATCTTGACTGTTATGTCTTCGATGCTTATGTTAGAATCTTTCCACATTATAATATGATATAAATCACATTCATATCTTCATAGTTGCACTTATGACTGGTGATGATTGTGTGATTTTTTGATGTCCATTAATAATGGCCCAATGATGAAAACAAGTTCCTTAACATTCTCTAATGAATGATGAACACAAGATCCTATGTTACAGTTACTCTATTGCAAGTACTCCTTTTCATTTTCATGTAGCTTGCATTGTTAGACTTCATGTTAATTTTCATTTTTAGGCTACATTATGAGTTTGAGAGGGTTTTCCTTCATCTTTCTTTTGGACTTTTAATCAACTGTGATCATGTTTTGATCTTTATTTCCTTATCTTCTTTTGTGATCTCAATCAAAATTTTATATCTTAAATAGTTGATTGATTTTGGGGCATTCTCTTTCTTAAGGAAAAATCTCTTTCTTCTCTCCATTTCTTTCCACCTCTTCCAAACTTCTATCTTTCATTCTCTTTCACCCCACTTCTTTTCTTCTAATTCAATCTTGGGGCATGATCTTTCATGCTTGATGATCTACCTTGGTTCTATGATCATTATATCTTTCATCTTACATCAAGAGTCTTATCTTTTGTTTTGATTTGATCAAATTTATCAATTTATTATTTCTCCTCTATCTCATTTCAATTTTAATCATGAGGGGGAAGTACTTATCAAACTTCAATCCTTGATTCGGCTTTATCAATCCTATCGATTTCTCTTCTTAGGGAAACCTTTCTTGTGATTCTTATCTTGGAAACATCAATTACCTATTTACAAGGGTGTTGACCTTATCTTTTTCAATCATCTTATCTTTGTCCCAATGTGTTCTTGTCTGTCGATCACATGTCTAGGTTGTTTTGTGATCCCAAATCAATCTCACACTTCAACTGCATTCTTTGACTACACGTGTTCCCATAAATATCACACATTAGTCAAAGAGGGGCAAATATATGCACCCTAAAATGATCGCCTAGACTATGGGCCCCCATTCTTAAATTTATCAAATGACAAAATCAATTTATCAATTTCCTGAATCAATGCCTTGCAATATTTTCAATTCAAATCAATTTTCTTAATCAAATTGTAATTAATTCAATTATTTTAATATTTCCTAAGGTTTGATCATTTTATCCTATGTCTTATTTAATTAAAAGAAAATTTCCCTTGGAATTAAATAAAATAATCATATTTAATTAAAAGAATAAAACTTTTCTTTTAATTAAATTTAAAAAAATCTTTTAAATAAATAATCAAATCCACCTTATCCTGTGTGCACATGAAAAAAGAATTTCTAAATTTAAAATAAAAATAAAAAGGCTTTTTGTCTACACATTAAATGCACACTTTTCAAGATGAGTGGAATCTCCTTTTGCCTCTTAACCATGTCCATTTATTTTGCCTCTTGAGAATCTTGTGCACTAAAGTCAAAATGAGAATTTTTCTCCACCCTTGGATTTTGCCTCTTAATCTCTACCATTCATTACTATTTAAAAGGATCCCTCTCCTTCTCATTTTAGAGATCCAGATTTTATGTTATTTTTATGCTGCAGGTTTGGGGAAGCGATTTTGAAGGAGAGTTTGAGCAATTGAGCTTGAACATTGCAACTTCTTTCTTCTTGTCTTCTTCTCTCATGCCTCTATGGCAATCCATTTAGATTACTCTTACACTTTCATATTAGATTAGATTCATATTTCATTTCATAGAATAATCTTGCACACATATTTTCTTTCATAGATTAGTTTGCTTTCATGCATTTTTATCATATAGAATAGCTTCCATTTTTATTTGCATGCATATTTGATGATCATGGAGACTAGCATTCTTTCTTTTCCTCTTTGAATCTCTTATTTTATGGTGTACTTGCATAGGTAAAAACTAGGTCTAAACTAAGGGCCTCCATTATAAACCCTTTCACTCCATAAATAAAGAGCTATGAGTCACCATTTGAGACCTCATTCTTGAGCAATTTTGGATATAATGACTCATAGAAGTGTGTCAACATTAATTTAGTGCACAAAACCATTGTTGAGAATGTTCTTTATGTTGAAGGTTTGAAATAAAATCTTTTAAGTGTAAGTTAGATATGTGATCAAGGGTATGACCTTAGCTTTAACTAAAATTATTGCACTATTAAAAAGGGAATTGATGTCATAGCTAAAGCAACTAGAGAAGAAAATAATCTCTATATTCTTGATGATTCTAATGATGAGACCTATTGTTTGAGAAAGGTGGAGGATGCTTGGCTTTGGCACAAGAATTTTGGGCATTTAAATTTTGATAATCTTATCAAAATCAATAAAAAGGAAGTTGTAAGAGATATGCCTATGATCGAGAAACTAGCTGATGTTGTTTGCAAAAATTGTCAAGAGGGAAAATAAACCAGAGCTTCCTTCAAACCAAAAGATCATTTTAGCAGTAGGCCACTTGAGCTTGTTCATACGGATCTTTGTGGACCAACTAGGATAGCAAGTCTTCAAGGTGAAAAATACTTTATGCTCCTTATTGATGATTTTTCTCGTATGACTTGGGTTACTTTTCTAAAAGAAAAATTAGAGGCTTTAGATAAGTTTAAGATTTTTAAAAACTTGGTTGAGAATGAAATGGATGTGAAAATCAAATGCTTGGGTTCTAATAATGGGGGAGAATTTACCTCAAATGATTTTGTTAAGTGTAACGCCCTGCTAGGGAACCCAAAAGAAACTAACCTAGAACATGATACTAAGTTTGGTGAATAATTCTTTTTTCTAAAGTTTACAATTAAGATATATAATCACATGAATGCATTAACCATTAACTCACATAACACACATCACATACATAGGTTACAAAGCTAATGGGTCCCATGATGTAGTATTACTTTCTAACTTAACTCATTAATTAATATAACAAAAGATTTCATAAATTAAATACAACAATTACATCATAATGATTACATCTCATGACTAACCATGAATTCTTATAAACATACATCCACTACACATGTCGTAGGATATGTAGTAATCACTCTAACAACTAAGTTACAATATCTAGATTAGGTATCACATGCGATACTCTAATACATGATTTACAATAAAGAATACATATAGAAAGACCAACAATGATGAAGTAACTTAAGGAATCCAACTGCAAGACACCATCAAGCACTGGCACCAGGATGTCAAATCTTGAATAGTAAAGAATCACTACCACCCATCTGTGTAGAACCACAAAGGTCTACCTCATCGTGTTGAGGAGATAACATCGGACCCCAAATGGATAATCAAGACAAATCAAAAAACACCACTAGGAAAGGAATCCTGATAGCTTACTAACTCAAGGTCAACCAAAGTAGTGGAAGGTATGACTCACTAATCCAGAGGCAACTGACACATGTAGGATAACTAGACTATGTGTAGGAAGGTGTCATCATGTACGTCTAACCCTTGAGTTTCATCCTGGTAATCTCTCTGGATCCCGACACTCAAGTGACCATACACATAATCAATGACTTCTCGTACTGACGAAGCCACTAACTATGCCAGAACACACACCCCAATAGGTGGTAGGCATCATCTCATCCTCCATCCCAGTCTATACTAGCACTCGAGCATGGGTGAGGAAACTCATCTTATTAGGTTCATTTATTTCCCCTTAATTTAATTAGGTTATCACTTATTTAAAATAACTCACAATAAGTGATCCTGATAGCTACTTGTGGGCCCCGACACTTATTGCAAGCCACCTCCTATCATGTATCTAAGTAAACTACCCTAGGCTCAAAGATCTCTTCTAGATCTAATCAGGTATACAACTACATAACCTCATATCCATATTCACACAAAAGAACTAGATATAGTCATAGGGATACCACAAACAGAATACAATATATCATGAGCCCAATGGTTAAACAAGAATGATAATCAGATAGAGTGCACACACACCAAATGAAATTAAAAAGCACGAATACTTGACACATACCCCAGCCTCTGTATTCTCCTAGGTCATCTAGAACCCAACATCCCATAATGTAAAAGAAGACATGAAGAATACACAATCATATCAATTTGAACTAAAATAAAACCATAATCCAATATGCTCCATAAGCATCATAAATGAATTCAAGAAAAGGGTCTACTAGAAAACTTTCACAATAATCATGTCCACTATTACCATAAGTAAATCAGATTACCTAAGAAGTGCCATAGAATTCATCTTAACGAAAATACCCAATTTCGATAGAAAATAATCAAAACATTGTTCTATGCTTGGCAATAATTAATTTTGTAAGGTTAAAATTAAAATACCCTACAATTGACATTTTAAGATCGATTGAAAATAAAATCATGAAAACTATGAGATCTATTTACTAATGATCATTGATATATATATATATATATATATATATATATATATATATATATATATATATATATATATATATATATATATATATATATATATTACCAACAAAATAGTGCTTGTGAAAATTAAGAGATTCATTTACAAAAATTAACGATGTCAAATGAAAATCTATAACCAAAATTTAAGTAAAACATATTAATAAAATTTTACTAATAATAAAATAAATCTTATTATTATTTAAAAGAAACATATTAATTAAAAATTTATTTATATTAAAATAAAATTTATTAATTAATAAACAAAACATATTAATATAAATCATTGATAATATAACATGACATATGCAAACAAAAAAACAAAAACAAAATCTAAAACACTTTTCATAAAGCCCATTACCTTTTAATAAAGGCTCTACGCAGCGCTTGAGGGAACCACCGGTGGACAGTAGTCAAGGTACTGCCAACAGGGTACCCCCTATCGACGGTACCTTGAGTACCACCCAACAGGGCTGCATCCTCAGGATAGTGGAGGATGCGGTGGCCCCCACTTCCTATACAATTCACTTTTTCTGAAAACAAACAAATTTTTATTAAATCTTTTCTATTTTAATTTTGCTTCACTATTTTTTTTTGTATAAAAAAAAATTCATTTGAAAGATAGTATATTTTTTAAACCCATTCTAATAAAATGAAAATCTAACAATATATTTAATAAAATTTTGTTTTGACAGGTCTATTATTTACGAAAACGGAAATAGCAGACTCTGTCTCTTTATTTCTAGAATTGGAAATATGGAGAAACCAAAATTTTGATAGCATATTTTTTTGTACTTACTAATCAGACTTTTCCTCTCAACATCATTGAATAAACACACAACCAATTAAAACAAAGGAAGCTAATTTTTGTCCTTTACTAGTAATTTTTTTTAATAGAGAATGAGATTTTTCCCAGAATAAGGAATTTTCACCCAAATTTGGTTTTTGATAACAACCCACTTATTTATTTCATTCATACTATAGAACTAACTATAGAGAGATTAATTTTTTTATTTTCTAGGTGTTCTAGGATGAATTTTCTCCCGAAATTTAGACAGCATAACCCTACTATGCCAAGTTTGTATAAAAATATGAAATGACAAACTAATGAGTTTTCTAACCCTCAATTTGAAAGCATAAATAGATAACATATCTAAATCTATAAGCCAAAACAAACATGGAATTTTGCTGAAAGTATACAGACAAAACATAGGAAAGTTTCTCAAAACCCTACCTCAATTCCAATGCTAGAAACTGAATAAGATTGCCTGTAGAATGTTGACTCTCCTAGATTTGACAATAGGAAAGCTCAACCTGCTGATTCTGAGTCACAGTGCATGCAAATCCCAAATCCAAAAGCAAGCAACCTTCACCCAGAATTCAAGCACAATCTCCAAAAGCTCAAGAACACAAAGAAAGCACAAAAACTCCAAAAGCTCTCTCCCAAAATTGCTCCAACAAACTGATTGAATTCAAAATGAATGCTAATCCCCCTATTAGGGATTCAACTCCATAATTCATGCAAACCCTAGATGACTCACAATTAGAATTCCTAATCCAACTCTCCCTCTTTTGTTGAGAGAAATTACAAATAAATAATTAAAATAAAATAAATATAATTATGCACAACTCAACTTAGTCTCCTAAAGACAAGTTATGACCATTTTCAAGCAAATCACTTTCAAATTCAATTAAACACATGTTTAAAAATTGAAATCCATTATTAAATAAATTTAAAATTTCATACCATTAAAACATGCAATATATATTAATTTAATAACCAATGGACAATTCAAATATATTTTCACACAATTAATTAATTAATATGAAATATCCTAATATTTGATTTTTAATTAATTAATAACCATATAATAAAATAGAAAATAAATTTAATATTATTTTCCAATTACAATATTAAATTCCATAATAATAGAAAATCATAGAAAAAAAAATCACATAATCAAACCAGCAATAAAATCAGGACCATCAAATAAACATACAAACTCAGAGATGGAATCCACGAACTTTGTCACCTGACCAATTCGGGTAAGGTGGTCAACGAATACTTATCCAGTAATTAGGATAATTGGCTTAGGATAGGGTTTTGGGTCCAACTGCTACCTCCCCTTTTTACCATTGAGATGAGTATTTATGGGCACGCTCACTCCTGCCAATTTAGGAAAGACGATGCCCTATACCTGCAAACCTATTATTATAGAACAAAGCATGTACATACAACATATAACAAATAATGATAGGATACAGTCGGTCATGTGGATCTCGACAAAGAGAGTAACTACACCTCCACTCTCTCCCATACAGACACATAAAAAACATATACATACATATGAGCACCATACACATGCTAGTATGGGGTAAGTACATCATAATCCAACTAAAAACATGAAACAACTCAACATAATATATCAATATCCAAACATGACATAATCAAAACACAATCCAGATCAACAATAATCACTGAATAATAGAATCCACACACAACAATGTGGCCTAAAAGAGTATGGCATCTAAAAATTTGAAAGTAAAAATATGGAGGTACTACATGAAGTTTTGTGAGAAACATGGAATCAAGAAACAAGTTTCAGCCCCAAGAAAACCACAACAAAATGGTGTTATGGAAAGAAAAAACAAAATTATTCAAGAAATGGCATGTTGCTTGATGAATGAAAGAAAAGTGAAAGATGTTTTTTGGAGAGAGGTTGTCCACATAGTTGTCTGTATTTAGAATAGAACGTTGTTGAGACCCAAGTTCAACAAGACTCCATATGAACTTTGGAAAGGTAAACCATCTACTATTAAGTACTTTAAAATTTTTGGGAGTCCATGCTACATTAGGAGAGATGAAGATCATTTGGGAAAGTTTGAATCTAGATCTAATGAGGGAATTTTTCTTGGCTATTCTTCTAAAAGTAAAGCATTTAAATGCTATAATAAAAGGCTACATAAATTAGTAGAAAATACTAATGTTAAGATTCATGAGGTTAGTAATGAACTTGGTGAGAATGATGACAACCCTGAAGAAGAAATAACTCAAACCAACATTGTTGTACCTTCTTCTCCTCCTCATATTCAATTTGTAACAACTAAAAAAAGTGGTGAAAATGACAAAGGTAAAGTTCTATCTACTCATGAAGAAACTGTCTCTACCTCTAATGATGCTAAAAATTCACATGATAATTTTGGGTATGATTCTCAAGGTGATCTTGATGACTCTAACTTCAAAACTCCTTCAAAGTTTGTTCAAAAGAATCACCCTATTGATCAAGTTATAGATGAAAGAAGAACATGGAATGCTAGGCAAAATGTTAACTATTTTGAGGATGATGACTTCTCACTTATTTCTATGATTGAGCCTAAGTGTTTTGAAGAGGTAGCTATAGATTAGCATTGGGTGGCTGCTAGGAAAGAGGAGTTAGAACAAATTAAAAAGAGCAATACTTGGGAGTTTGTGCCAAGACCCATTAACAAAAATGTGATAGGTACAAAATGGGTATTCTGGAATAAGGTAAATGAAGATGGTAAGATCATTAGAAACAAAGCTCATTTAGTTTGCAAGGTTTATTCTCAAATTGAAGGTGTGGATTTTAGTGAAACCTTTGCACCCGTTGTAAGATTAGAAGCAATCAAAAAATTTCTTGCATTTTCTTACTTGAAAGGTTTTAAAGTCTTTCAAATGGATGTTAAATCTCCCTTCGTAAATGGGGATTTGGTTTAAGAAATCTATGTTGAACAACTAGAAGACCTTATTTCTAACAATGTGGATTATGTGTGCAAGCTAAAAAAGGCTCTTTATGGACTCAAACAAGCTCCTAGAGCTTGGTATGATAGGATGGATAATTACTTGCAGCATCAAGGATTTAAAAAGGGATATGTAGACATCAATTTGTATGTCAAAGAGGAAGGTAACAACATTCTCATTGTTGTGGTTTATGTCGATGAACTAATTTTTTAAATTGATGATGTCAAGATGTCCAAGACATTTGTTGCTTGTATGAAAGATGAATTTGAAATGTCTATGATGGGTGAACTAACTTACTTTCTTGGGCTGCAAATTAAACAATATTCTGAAGGTGTTTTCATTTCCCAAGCTTATTATGTAAGAGAGTTGCTTAAGTGATTCAAAATGGAAGATTGCAATCTGATTAACACTCGTATGGAAACCGAATGCAAACCAAGTAAGGATGTTGCATCTCCTTTTGTTGATCAAACATTTTATAGATCTATGGTAGGGATTTTGTTGTTTGTTACAACCACTAGACTAGATATTATGCAGGTTGTTGGCTATGTTGCTAGATTTCAAGCCTCTTCAAAGAAAACACATGTTCAAGATGTTAAGAGAACTTTTAAGTATTTGAAAGGCACTATTGATCTTGGTCTTTGGTTTCTAAAGATTTGTGATTTCTCTCTTATAGCCTATATAGATGCAGATTAGGGTGGCTCTATGGATGATAAGAAAAGTACCAGTGGGTGTGCCTTCTTTTGCGGTGGTTGTTTAGTCTCATGGCTTAGCAAGAAATAGTCTTGCACTTCATTATCCACTGCTGAAGCTGAATATATTGTAGAAATTTCATTTTGTACTCAGGTAATCTGGATGAAGAATAATTTATGTGACTATAAGCTTAAGTTTACTGATCCTATTTGTATTTTTTGTGAAAACACAAGCACCATTGATATTTTGAGAAATCTAGTGATACATTCCCGCACCAAGCACATTCCAATCAAATATAACTATCTAAAGGAGCAATTTTCTAATAATACTATAAAACTGAACTATGTTTGTTCAAAAGAACAAATTGCTGATGTTTTTACTAAATGGTTACCCCGAGAATGCATTGAATATCTTCAAAGAAAGCTTGGCATTCTGCTACCTCACTGAAAAGTATGTTGCAAGTAGTTAGGCTTCATTGTTATATTTTTTGGTCTACATTTGTTCTTGAATTTCATGGTCATTGATGACAAAGGGGGAGTAGACCTTCAAGGGGAGTGGCTTCAGATTTGGAAATTATTTAGATTGGTTTTAGTTTGGTTCCGCTATTTAGGGGGAGTTTTTTTATCTTTGCAAATTGTTGGATTTTCCATCAATGACAAAAAGGGGGAGATTTTGGTATTTTTATCATTGGCTTTGATTTGGTCTATCTTTGTGCATGACATCCTATATGTCTAGTTCATGCTTTCACACATGGCATAGCGAAATAGTAATTTTTCACCATGCGTAGATCATTGTGAATTTACTTTATATGTGACAAATGTCTCGTTTGTTTTATATACAACCTTTGTCAAGTTTTGTCTTTACGTACACATCCTAAAAATGTCTTTCGGTTATGAAAGACATAAACTATGTCAAGGTCCAAGCTTATAATTATTACCTCGTATTTCTTCAGAGCAATGGAAGAACTTCTTTCTATTTACTGTCAAAACACTTCAATGGGATATTTGAGAAGAGCTCAAAATAGGCATGTCGACTGTAGATTTGCAGTGATAAGAAGATATTTGATTTGGTCTTCATCATTCTTAAAAGAAGGAGTTACATTTTTTATTGGTCTTTTGACTTTTGCATTAAAAAAGGGAAGGCACATTTCCAAAATAGTATGAAGCCCATTTTTTAATGTGTGGAAAGCAAGGGGAGAGTTACAAAAAAAAGAGGAGGAGACTGATTGGAGTAGTAGAGTGTGCAAGTGGGGGAAATGGAAGTAATAGATGTTTACTGGTGCATAAGTGAGGGTAGTGAAAGCAATAAGGTGACTGGTGCATAAGTGTGGGAAGTGGAAGTAATAGAGGGTGACTGGTGCATAGGTGATAATAGTAGAAGTAATATACTGGGACTCGTGCATAAGACTGGCAGAAGAGGTAACATTTAGTGGATGATATGAAATTTAAAAATTGGAATCAAATTTTTTTTGAGGTAGCATGATAATGTTTTCTAGATCTAATCATTGCATATCAGAGTGTTCCATATATTTAACATGGACCTGTAGTAACAAAAAGAGTGGACTCTAAAGTTGATAACAATCTTAATCGAAAGGAAGATACAAAAAATACAACTATTTCGGCATAAATTTTTGACATGAATTAATTTATTTTTTCTCTGTGTGTTGGCAAGAGAAACTTGCATAGCAGGTTAATTGCTAGATTCAAAATCACAGTTGGAATAATTTAGAGGCAAGTTTTAGACACAGTGAATAGATGCAAAGTTTTACTTCCGGAAGAGTGTGTAATTTTCATCAGGATATATTCATGTTTAAGAGGATATGGGAGGCATTGTTGAGGGGGAGTTATTTTGAAAGGAAACTCAAGGTTTTTTGTATCACTCCCAAGTCTTTTCAACTTTCATGAGGACTTAGATCTAATTCTGGTTTCATTTTGTTCAAAAGTACTTTAGAAAAGGTTGTAGCCTTTTGAAGTAGGTTGGAGCCTAAAGAGCTGTAGCTCTATTTTTAAAGGAGTTGAAGCCCATTTGTTTAGTGAAGCCATGGTTTTTTAACCATCTTGGGTTTTCCACATGAGAAAATTATTTTTGTCAAGTCTTCATTTGTTGAGTATGTTTTCCAATTTCATTTAAGTTTTTAAAATATTGATTCACCCCCCCCACTCCTCTCAGCGTTTTTCCTTCTTCAATTGCTATATTAAAAATTTGATAGGGCAATTGGGAGAGGTATTCCACAGTCCAAGTGTTTTTCTATTTACCAATCTGGAAGAGTGGATATTCCATTGCCTTCAAAACCCACAAGTTATCTATGTTGCTAGGAGATATTCCAGGACTTAGGAGATATCGTGTGCTTAGATTAGTAGGATTCAATTCCCATGCCTATGTTTGGACCAATATTTCTTTACTTCGATATATTCTAACATTTTGTGCTTTTGTGCCTTCGGAATCAGTCAAGGTTTTAGATTGGTTGATATTTTCAATGTTATCCACCGAATCTATTTGCATTTCACCTTCATTGCTTTTACTTTACTGCATTTCAATTTTTGTTTTTTTATCACTGAATTTGTCTGCATTTCAAATTCAACTCTAGTGTTTTCAATATCCTTCATTTTAATATATGATGAAGTTATCTCCATTTTATTTCCATTTCTCACAATTTTTTTGAACTTCAATATTTTCTATTGTATTTATTTCCATCGCATTCTACCCCTGCACATTGAAAGTGGCATGAATTATTTTTGGACAACCTATTTTCTAATTTTATACTAGAGATTTAGATTCACTGGAAATGATTTGAAAGAAATTTTCATAAAAGACATGCCTAAACTTGGATTACCTAGAGTTTGGTTGAAAGCAGTGCAGCCCTAGAGGAGAACACTTCTAAATAGTTTCATTATAGAATATGATGAGATATTTTTTGGTGTGGTTCAACTTGTCTAATGAGATTTTTAGATTTTGAAATAATCAAACTACAATATTGTTATAATGTCATTGATTTGTGCAAGAGGGAGGGAAAGGGAGAGGGGGGGATAGAGTGCAAGAGGAGGAGAACATGAAAGAGGGGATGGGAGGGGGGAGAGAAAGAGGGAGGGAGGGAGAGGAGGAGAGTGCGAGAGATGGGAAAGTGGGGGAGAATGTTTGAAGGAGGTAGAGAGAGAGAGGTGGGGAGAGGGGGAGAGAAAGAGGCAGGGAGGGAGAGGAGGAGAGTGTGAGAGATGGTAGAGTGGGGAGAACGTGAGAGGGAGGGAGAGAGGGGGAGAGTGTGGAGGGAAGAGGGAGGGTGGGAAGGAGGATAATGAAGAGAGGGGAGAGAAAGAGGGAGGGTGGGAAGGAGGATGAGGATAGGAGGGGAGGGAGATAGTGTGGATGGGAGAGGGGGAGGGGGTGGAGTGTGAGAGATGGGAGAGGGTGGCTGGAGGGAGAGAGGGAGGAGAGTGAGGGTAGGGAGGGGGGGAGTACGACAAGGAGGGGACATTCATAGAGTGAGGGAGGAGAGGGGAGAGTACAAGAGAGAGAGAAGGGGAGAGTGTGTGTGTGAGGGAGGGAGGGGGAGGTAAAGGGAGTAGAGTGAGGGAGAGTTTGGAGGGGAGAGGGAGAGAATTATGAGACATGGAGAGGGAGGGGAGTAGGGAGAGAGGAAGGGAAGTGATGGAGAGTGCATGAGGGAGGGGAGGGGGGGAAGTGGGAGATGGGGAGAGTGTATGAGGGAGGAGGGTTGAGTGAGGGAGGGAGATAAGGAGAGTGTGGAGGGGGAGAGGGAGAAGTGGAAGAGAGGGGAGAGAAAGAGGGAGGGTGGGAAGGAGGATGAGGATGGTAGGGGAGGGGGACAATGTGCATGGGAGAGGGGGAGGGGTTAGAGTGTGAGAGATGGGAGAGGGTGGCGGGAGGGAGAGAGGGAGTAGAGTGAGGGTAGGGAGGGGCAAGAGTATGACATGGAGGGGACTTTGATAGAGTGAGGGAGGGGAGAGAAGGGGAGAGTGTGTGGGTGTGAGGGAGGGAGGGGGACAGAAAGGGAGTAGAGTGAGGGAGAGTTTTGAGGGGAGAGGGAGGAGAGAAGGGAGAGAGGAAGGGAAGTGATGGAGAGTGCATGAGGGAGGGGAGGGGGGGAAGTGGGAGATGGGGAGAGTGTATGAGGGAAGAGGGTTGAGTAAGGGAGGGAGATAAGGAGAGTATAGAGGGGGAGAGGGAGAAGTAGAGGGAGAGGTAGAGAGAGAGAGAGAGAGAGAGAGAGAGAGAGAGAGAGAGAGAGAGAGAGAGAGAGAGAGAGAGAGAGAGAGAGAGAGAGAGAGAGAGAGAGAGAGAGAGAGAGAGAGAGAGAGAGAGAGAGAGAGAGAGAGAGAGAGAGAGAGAGGGTGGGGGGAGGGAGAGAGGGGGTAGAGTGAGGGTAGGGAGGGGAGAGAGTGTGAGATGGAGGGGACACAAGTAGATTGAGGGAAGAATGGGGAGGGGAGGGGAGGGGGGTAGAGTGAGGGAGAGTGCGAGAGATGGGAGAGAGAGGGGAGCGGGGATAGAGGAAGGGAAGAGATAGAGAGTACATGAGGGTGGGGAGGGGGAAAGTTGGAGATGGGGATAGTATGAGAGAGAGAGGGGGGGAGAGTACAAGAGGAGGATAGAGGGAGAGTGTGATGGAAGGAGGGGAGAGAGAAAGAGGGAAAGAGGGAAATGAGAAGAGGGGAGAGCATGCAAGGGGGGAGGGGATGGGGAAGTAGAGGAGGATAGGAGAGAGTGAGGGAGGGAGAAGAGAGGAGAGTGAGGGAAAGGGGGGGAGAGAGAGAGTGTGTGTGAGGGGAGGGGAGTGTTTAAATTTTTTATAAAGTATACATATCAAATTTTGAAGTTATAAAATTATCAAAATTATTTTTTTTCAAATTGATTGGCTAAGTTTGGGGTCTTATACATGGATTTTAGGAAAACATACTATAAATATTTCTTTTACAACTATTTTTCCAAAAATATAAGAAATGTGATAGTATAGTATAGGATCATTTTTTGATTTGAATGGGAAATTTCTTCTTGTTTAATAAAATTTTGACTACATTAATTATTATTGAGGATGACAAGCATTCTCATTACTCACTCTAGGTTTTATAATTATAATTATGAATAAACTCTAAAACTTAACTAACTTTGCTCTTCATTAATGCTAAACTAAGAGTCTTACATGACAATGTGACATGATAATAAAAGTTGTTTAATTTTCCTTTTTTATTGCATTCACATTTTTTAGTTTTCTCATTTTATTTGTATTTATTCTCTTCATGACCATTTCATTTGATTTGGTATATCTAACATTAAATTTTGAGTTAGATAGTATTATCTAACTCAAAATTTAGTAGATTATAAGATATTTTTTAATTTTTTATTTTAACTCATAATTAACATAGTAAAATTTGAAATGTTATAATTAAAAATAATATATTTTATTTTTATTTCACTTTAATTTTATTTTTTTTACATATAGTATATATATAAATATTTACACTATAATATCTTATATATTTTTTAAAAACATACTAAATCACTCTAAATTGTTAATTGTAAAATTTGTCCTTACTTTAAATTATTATCTTTTAATAAAATCATATGCTGTTAATTATTAAATTATTATCTTTTAATAATGAAATAATTATTACAAAGCTTTTACTACAATTAATTATTAGGCAAATATACTAGTGGCACTTGTCTAACTTGATCTTAGTCATTTATATGCCCCACTCAAAATGAAATAATGTTATAATTTTTCAAGCACCTAAATAACAAGTGTCAAGTAGTGGCTAGTACTTGTTGTTAAGTGTAATTATAGATTTGAGTTATATGATAGGCTAAAATTTTATACATTATAAATGATTTTAATATTAGAAAATAAGATTGTGTTAAAAATAATAGAGTGAATGTATGTGTGTCGGAAAAAATGGCTCTATCAATGCAAAATTTCTCTCCCTCGCATTTTTGGACTATCGATTCCTTGGATAGATAGTTCAATGTTTTCTCTAAAACCAAATATGTAGGATTTATAGGTTTTAAACCAGACCCCCATACTCAGACAAGAGAAGGCCAAACTGGAGCCCAATGGGATTCAGATTGGAAACCAATTAAGGGTGGAAGGAAAGAAAGAAACCTAAGAATCTACGAACAGAAGCTCTTCTGATCCACAATAAATTGATATCTTAGTAGCTTCCTCCCCTAGGGTTTTCTCTAGGGAACATCCATGAGGGAAGCAGGGGAAAGAGTTATCGATGTCTCCACAACATAAATCCACAAGACAGAAGCACGGTATTTACTCCCCTTTGCATGAGTGATTCTCAAACCCCTTGAGCCAAAACTTGAAACAAGATCATCCTCATTTAATAAACTCGGAAGAAAATTACACTCAGCCAAAATTTAAAGGTATCCCTCAGTCTAGTTCTCCAACAATGAAGGTATACTCTCCCCCTCACAGAAGAATTACTAATTGTATTAAAATAGAATCTACACAAAGTATTCCCAATCAAAAGAAGTTGATTATCAAAATCAACTTGATTAATAATATTCAGAGGTTGTGTGTGAAGTATGGCTTTTTGTGTAGATGGTCTGGCATTGGGGCTTCCACAGAAACAATTAAGAACTGGATCAAAACAAAGTTAAAAAATATGATATGTATCACTATCCTTCCAAATAAATTTCATTAAGTCGATTGCACTAGCATAGCTCTGAAAGAAAAACTTCTATCGAAGGGTCTCCCAAAATTCAAAAACATAAGCTTTCATACCCAGGAATGGTCTCCCTTCTTTGATCCCTGCAAATTAAAATAATTTCTAGTTGAAAAAGCTATTAAACTCAATAACCTCCATATTGAACTTTCAGATGTAGATTCGCTAAGAGAAATAGGGAATAGCTTAGGTAAATTTGTAGGGTTTATAGATCTAGATAATAATTATGTAGAAAAGATCATCATTCTTAAATGGACCTTGACAATTCTCTAAATTTCTCCCTAGAAGTAAGCTGTGAAGTAGGGGATGCACATATTTTCCCTAAGATTATTGATGGGGACTTCATAGATGAAGATGGAGATCATGAATGTTCTAAGATAAATTGGTTACCTACAAACACTAAGAACCAAAACCTGAATAAGACTTCCCTGCACATCTTAGACTTAAAGCTAAATCACAAGGATAAAGAAACAAATAATCAAAACATATCCTATTTGGGGGAGCTATCCTTATCTCTTGATGAAGGGGAAATTAAGGAACTATACAATAGCCCACCCTGCCCTAAATAGGTCTCTAAGGACAACATAGTTAACATTAAAAATTTAAACCAAGAGAACTCATCTATAATACATTCACCTAAAACTATAGATGCATCTAGGGAGGAAGGAAAATTATACAATCAACCCATCTTCCCACCATTTTAGGATCCCACTCTTCATATTTCATTTAATCAAGACTTAGGAGGCTTTTATCTAAATAAGAGGCCTTCCCAGCCAGACAAGTCTTCTGAAACATTGATAAGTAATCCTGCTCCACTTAGGAATAATGTGACTCCACCCAAGAATATTGTCTCATATCAAATGATCAAACCTCTTACAACCTAGTACCCATTACAAAATCTAAAATGCACCAAACCATCAAGGAAACTTCTCTAGAAACTACCCTAGTTTCACCCCAAGCTACAACTCACACCCCAGAGACTGATAAATACCCAAAGCTCACTAACCTAGATACTAAGCATCCTATTACAACTAAGGGAGATTCTCAGTCAAAGGAAAAGGATACTGGCCCTTTTCTAGTGATAACTAAAGACCACATGGAATAGAGTCTGGTAGAGGAACCCTTCCCTAAGGAAAAAATACCATCAAATGATATCAAAGTCCAAGATGATGTAAACTTAATAGAAGATTTTATAGGAGAAACTTTGACTGGGTAACTTTTGGACCAATTCATGGATGAAATCTTTGATAAAGAGGAACTAGAACTTCAGAAAAAACTACTTATCAAAGGCATAAACATAGATATTGAAACTTTGGGAGGTTCTATAGAATATTTTTTTATGGAACTCAAAGATAGGGAGATAAAGGATTAGGAAACTCTAGGCATCACTTTCCTAAAAGATAGTAGGAACTCCCCAGATTGTGTGTAAGTTTCAAGAAAAATAGGTAGGAAGCCCAATGCAAAATTAAGAGAATTAGCAGGAGAAGCAAGAGGTCAGGTTAAAATCACATCAATTCTGAATGTAGGGAAGGGGAATAACCTTCCCAAGGATCCATGAACCTCCTTTCATGGAATTTTAGGGGTATAAATGCCCCTAACAAGCATTGTATAATTAAACATTGCTTAAAATTTCATAATCCAGATATAATGCTAATATAGGAAACCAAACTAGATAACATAGAAATGGAAAACTTCAAAAAAAAGGTAGGATTCAGATTAATTGAGGCATCACAAGCTTTTGGAGCTTTAGGAGGCTTATCCATCATTTTTAACCCTAGGCACATTGCAATCGACACCATAGAAAGAAGACAATATTGGATGAGTACAGTGGTCAAGGACTTTAGGAGTAATCTAGCTTTCTATGTGATAAATGTGTACAGTCCTATTAAAAATAGAGAGAAACTTTCAGTTTGGTAGGAAATAGAATCCTTTCTCAATCAATGGAATAATTAACTATGTATCCTAGGAGGAGACTTCAATGTGATCTTGAAGCTCTCAGAAAAAAGAGGGGGTGCAAAGACCCTACCGCTGGCAGCCAGGGACTTCAACCTATGGAGGGAAAGAAACTCCCTTCTCGAAATCCTGACTGAAGACAATTACTTCACATGGAATAATAGAAGAAAAGGTTTTTGCAACATCTCAGAAAAACTAGATAGATTCTTCCTAAAAGGAAGTCTGACCAAATATGATTTTTCCCTAGAGGCTAAAATTTTAATGGTATCAGGATCGGACCACTACCCAATTCTTCTCAACATTTTAACTCAAATGAAACCAAAGAAAAGTTCTTTCAAATTTGAACAAGCATGGCTTAGGGATCCAGATATCCTTAATCTTATAGAGGCTTGGTAATTCAGAACCTAACATGTTTGGGTCCAAGATGTTCATAGTAGTTAATAAACTAAAATGGATCAAAAGGAAACTACTGGAATGGAATTCAACCAAATTTGGCAATATATTTGAAACAAAAATTTCCCTAGAAAAGGAAATGAATGAGGTTAACTCTCAAGTCATTTAGGCAAGCATGAAAAATGAATTCTACCTTAAAGAAAATAATCTTCTTAAGGAATATGAAGAGATTTTGGCAAGAGAAGAACTATTTTGGAAACAGAAATCAAGAGAGACTTGGTTGGAAGCAGGGGATAGAAATACCAAATTTTTTCATAATAGCACAAAATAGAGAAGGAATTCAAATAGAATTTCAAGTCTAAAAAATGATGCAGGCATCATTTTTAGTGATCCAAAAGAAATAGCAACCGAAACAGTAAATTTCCCCAATCAAATTCTGAATAATATGGAAAGTTCAAACTTAGTCAAACATAACTTCTTAAAAATATACCCAAAGTCATTTCTAAACAACATAATAAATCCTTATCAGATAAATTTTTAGAAGAAGTTAAAAGTTCCCTAATGCAAATGAACCCGAATAAGTCTCTAGGACCAAATGGCTTCTCGGCTATTTTATTCCAGAAATGTTGGCATTTTGTCAGAAAGAAAGTAACAGAAGCTCTAGAAGGTGTTAGGAACTCAGGAAGAATTCTGAAGGAATTAAATCATAATTTTATTACCCTCATCCCCAAAAAAGATAATGCTACGAACCTCAATGATTTTAGACCAATTGCACTATGTAACACATTATACAAACTCTTCACAAAAACCCTCTCAATTTGATTACAAAAACTACTTCTTATCATCAGCGAGGAACAAACAGGTTTTGTGCAAGGAAGATCAATCTTTGATGGTGTCATTATTGCTTAAGAAGCTATTCACTCTATCCAAAAAAAAACAAACTCCAGCATGCTCATCAAACTTGACATAAAGAAAGCATATGATAAAGTAGATTGGAGATTCTTGTGCAAGTTCTTAGAAGCCTTTGGATTCTCAAAATGTTGGATTAATCTGATCTTTGAATGCATTTCCACTCTAATGATCTTAGTAAGAGTGAATGGTACCCCAGAAGGATTCTTTAGCATATCCAGGGGATTAAGACAAGGTGACCCTAACTCCCTTTTTTATTCATACTTATGGCAGAAGCACTAGGGAGGGCCATTTCAAAAGAGAAGGAAAATGATATTATTGAAGGTATATCCATAACCAGTCAACTAGAACCAACAACACATCAACATTTTGTAGATGACACTTTTCTATATGGAGCTAGTAATAGAAAAGAGGCACAGACCCTTAAATTGTTTTAGATATATACACAAAAGCTTTAGGACAAGAAGTAAACCCGAATAAGTTAGAAATCTTTTTCTTTAATACAGATAAAGAAATCAAGAAAGATATATGCAAAATTCTAAATTCTAATCAAGGTAAGCTTCCTTGTAGATACCTAGGTCTTCCCCTAGTTAAAGATCAAAGAGCCACAGACATCTGGGACCCCATTATAGGTAAAATTAGGAACAAGATGCACTCATGGAAAGGAAGATGACTCTCATCTGTAGGTAGAGCAATTATGGTAAGATCAGTCTTGACAGCAATGCCAACCTATCAATTATCTTTTATTCACCTCCCCTCTCACAAAAGAAAATAAATCATCAAACACTTAAGAACTTTCTTTTGGCAGGGGGGAAATGAAAAAAAGAAAATCCCCTTAATCTCATGGGAAAACATATGCAAACCAAAAGAGGAGGGAGGAGTAGGTCTCAAGAATTTAAGGGACCAAGGCCAAGCCCTTGGAGCTAAATTGATATGGAGGTTATATAGAAATCTGGAGGCCAAATGGGCCAAAAATTTCATTCATAAATACCTAGAAGACAAGGATCCTATTACTATTTTCAGAGAAACTCACCCCCCCAAAGGTTCCAAAATTTGGAATTTTATGATGGAATGTAGGCATATAATTAAAGGAAAAATTAACCTAGAATCCTGGTTCAGGTAAGGAAGTTCTCTTTTGGGATGATTCTTGGGGAGGCCATGAAGCCTTATCAAACTCTTTAAATAACCCCACCCTCATAAATTTCCTAAAGGGCAAAATGGGAACCCGTCTTAAGGACTACATTATGCATAATGGAGAGGAATGGGTATGGAAATCCCTGAAGGGTTCAGGCATATCATTAGAAGATGAAATGAAGATTGCAAAAACTCTTAGTAATATAAAACTCACTTTAAATGCCTCCAAAGACACATCGGTCTAGGATGGCTCCAAAATAGGTGAATATAACACAAAAGATGGGTACAATCTCATCTCCCAAAATTATAAATGACCCAAAACCATAATACCTATTAACCTTTGTTGGAATAAAAATTATCTCCCTAAAGTAGGATTATGTACTTGGTTAGCCCTAAATTATAGACTTTTAACTGTTGATAGATTCAAAAAGCTTGGCTTTTAGGGCCCTAGCAAATACGTCCCTAGCAAATACGTCCTTTGTGGGGACTGTGAAGAGGATGTAGATCATTTATTTCTTAATTGCCCCTTTTCAAAACATTACTAGAAGTGGCTTGTAGGTAATTTACGATGGTCATCAACATTTCCTCATTCTCTTCTCACTACGCTACAAGCTTGGCCAACCATCAAGAAAGAGAGTATTTATGCCAACTTATGGATTTATTTGCCTTCAATCCTAATATGGAAATTATGGAAAGAATGCAATAGAAGGATATTCAAAGAGGAGAAACTGGATTGGAGACAACTCTGCAATAAAATTCAGGCTATCATCATAGAGAACATGAACTGTAGAATTTTTAAAAATAAGAAAATGGACTTGTAAATGAGTCACTAGGATAGGAAAATACGAGGAAAATGGATAGGTCTCTCACTCCCCCCTTTTATAGGCTTAGGTAATCAAATCACGGTATCCAAAAGATCCAACTATAAATGTAGTCCCCCAAAAGAGGGATGGTTCAAACTTAACTTTGATAGAGCCTCAAGAGGCAACCTAGGGATAGCTGGAATTGGTTGTACCATTCACAACAAAGATGGGGTGGAAATTTCTTCCATAGCAGAACCAATAGGGATGGAAACCAACAATTGGGTGGAACTATTGGCCCTAGTCAAAGGTCTAGGAAAATGCACCTCCATGGGACTACAATACCCTAAGATAGAAGGTGATTCAACAATCATAATTAATGCGCTTAGGAAGGGAACAATTCCTAACTAGAGATTAAATTCACTACTATCACAAGCCTTGATCCTATGTAAATCCTTCAAAAAAATCTCTATCAACCATATTTATAGAGAAGGGAACAAAAGAGTAGACGAATTGGCCAATTTAGGGGCAGATAAGGGTAGATTCTCTAATTAGCACCATCAACATCATAATCCATAGAATCCTATTAAAAAGGATTTTAAGGTTGTCTTCATCATAGAACACTGACATTTCTAGGGGTAATTTAATACATTTTATTTAAACTATATTCATAACTATAGATTACTCCTACCTTTAGTTGTATTATGATAATCTCAACAACATACTTAGGAGCAAACCTTTATCAACCTATTAACAACACTCCTAACTTTAGAGAACCCCCATTTTATTCTTATTGCCTTAAGATCAACATATTATTCTAGGGCCAATCATTTATTCTTGCATATGTATCCTCCTTAGATAAGTAGTCTTTCTCCCTTTAGGTCTATCTCCCTGTTTAGCTTAGGTTAAGCTTTTCTTCATCCGCTAAGAGTTCTTGAGAGGGTCTTATCCTTCGCAATGTTAGACTTTTTACCATGAACTACATCTTTTAACAACTCTATCAACCACTACTCTTGGGCTATCATTTAAGTGACATTGACCTAAGCATGGGACACGTCTCTCATTATTAGGCATAATCATGCCCTCATTACCCTCTCCTCATCTAGTAACCCAAGAACTCAATGATTTTCCCTATGTAGCAATTTTCCCTAGGCTTCAAGCACTCAATGATGGTAACAAGGAACGACATTAATCTTAGTAATTGGGAGGCATTGAGAGTATGTATAATTACTAAATAACAAGTATCATTAGGGTCAGCTTCCATTCTCACTAGTACATTTGAGGTCAAATTCTGATGGTCATTTGTTAGATTTTCCATGCTTATTTGTCAGCATTTTGACACATGAGTCTGTCGTAGTTTTTGCATAGGAAATTGTGACAGAAGGCCTATCTGTCGGTTTACCGACACTACTTCACGTCAAAAACTTGCACATGACAACAAATTCATCATGGCATTTCCTATGGTTCATCCATTAGAATTCTAACAACAAGACCTATCAAAAATATACAATCTATGTCGGAATGAACTGTGGAAAACATATCATTTTTGACATTAGAACTGTTGGAATAGCAACAGTTTCCACCAAATTTCGATAGATCTACCTATCGGTGATATTGCATTACTATCAAAGTTTCTATCAAAAATTTTCTATTTGTGACACTTAAACTATTGGAAGAGCGATAGTCATGAAGCATTTCTTCGATAGGTTTCCCTATCGTACGTATAGCATTACTATCACAAGAATTGTTGTAAATTATTTTTTTCTGACATTTGATCTATCGAATGCATAGCATTTCCATCGAAATTATTTATATATTGTCGAAAAAATTATGGATAGGCACATTAAAGATAACACAACTCAAGAAACCATCATAGTTTGTCTCTTTCTTCGATCTATATTATTGACAGAATGTTTTACCTTTCATTAGCTCATCAAATCCAGGGATTTGAAAGAATTTAATAGAATATTTTCATGACAATGTATATTATTTAAGTTGACATTGCATGAATTTATCTACTTCACGCACTTGTAGACTATGAGGACGGCGATAAAGAAGCACGACCATGGGAAGAGATGCTTCTTTATCATCATCTTCATAGTATACACGTGCGTGAAGTAGATAAATTCATGCAACATCAACTTAAATAATATTTGTTGTCATGAAAATATTCTATTAATTCATTCAAATCCCCATATTTGATGAGCTAATGAAAGGTAAAACATTATTTCAATAATATAGATTGAAGAAAGAGACAACCTATGATGGTCTCTTGAGCTATGTTATCTTTAGTCCTAGCTACCTGTCAATCATCGAGAATAATCACTACCTTACATTTATGTACACTGCACAAATTGATCCCAGTCTCACAAAAACATTTTACACTTGTACATCTCATCAATACTGGAGGCCTAAAGTAATTTTATACGATCACTAGCACATTTCATGCATGGATGAGAAATAGTATCCAAAGTTTCTAGATAACCATTTTTGAGAAGAGGAATGAGTGCAGGCCAAAGAAGGGATAATTCCACAACAGAAAGGAAGACATCTTTTTAGCCCAGGTCTAGATCCTACCCCAATTGTCGAAGGATCCAGGGCTAGTCTAGAAAGATGTCTTCCCATTTTGTCTACAACATTATGTCCATCCATGATCTTAGGAATATCATCATCTTTCTACTCTTCATTTGCCAAAATATATCACTTCTTCAAGCTTGCAGAGTAATCTTATTAATAAAAGAACTCTTGCCAACAATAGGGTACCCACAGATCAAAATAGTTGATGTTATTGGTGCTTGTGCTCAAGGATATCGATTCACTATTTTGAAATGGCCAAATCATTTTTATTTCATTTGTAGAGAAAAGGAGTGGGAGAAAATGAGTGGGTGAAAGTTGATCGAGCATGAGAGAAGGCATTTTATTTTATTTGATCATGAATGCTCTTTGAAATGACCAATCATGTTTTCTATTTGATTTTTTTTGGTGTTTCTTTTTCCCATATTCAGTAGATGAAAATCATGGCGATAGCCACTTAGCCATCTTTTTGATGTTCCAAATATTTTACAAAGATACAGGTATGTGGATTTATCATTTAGTTGCTTGCAGTTATTGGTCAAATGCAAATATTTTGTCAAGTTGAAAGGGCAAGATATCAGTTTGGTGTTTTCGGTTTATGTTAAAATTTGATTTGGTAAAATCCTCAAAAAACACACTACATGTTCTAAAATGTAAAGAAGTTGAATGTTAAATGTAAGATATATATCTCATCCATAGTAATCAAAAGAAAGGACATGAAACTTATAATGAGATTTACAAATCCAAAAATATAAGCGAATAGGAAACATGATTGGTACCTTATGAATTGGTTTTTGAGGTGCACAATCTTCATCAATCTCCTCACAACAAGACCCCTCCTCACGAAAAATGCATTTAATGGATTAAAAAAATCTACAAAACTAAACAAATGGCATGTTTAGAACAAAGAAATAGATTGATAATAATATGCTAAAAATTCTATTATGTTTAATACACGCAAAAGGACTAGTCCCAACAATTCTTAAACATACTTTATCTAATATGATAATAACATGCTAATTACACTGATAAAAGTGTTATCTACATTTAATTTGCCAATTACTAATTACACAGAAAACAAATTACAAAACTAAACCAATGGCATGTTCTTCCTGTGGTACAAGGAAGATTTGGATATGAAAAAAAAAAGTGAAACGGCCTCATCATTTTTATTTCGATTGGATAGAGGAGTGAAAGCTGAGCGCGAGAGAAGGTATGCGATTTCTTCATCTTTCGAGCATCTGGCATCATATTCAACTACAAATTTCAAATGCATTGCATTTTATTTGATCACGAATGCTCTCTAAAATGACCGCATTCTACTGGTGTCATGCCCTAGCCCGTGCTTTATCTCCATTATTTGATATTACTGGTTCTTGTGCTCAAGGATATTGATTCACTATTTTCAAATGTTTGGATCATTTAGACAGTTACATTTCCTAACTGTTCCTCTAGTACACAGTCAGGAAATGTAATTCTCTAATGATTATATGTAATGTTGAATGGATTAAATGCTTTATTCTTGGTAGAAGTGAATGGAAGGAATAGTGTGTATTAAATACAATCTAGTCACTTATTGAATTCATTGGAGACTACTGGTTTGACTATCCATGTGCTACCAGTGACTGAGATTCATTAAAGGATACAAAACCCTTCATTTTGGGGTTATTGTGTGTGGATTCAAATGTAGGTTTGATTTGGTTAATGTTTAGAAGAGATCAATAAAGTATTTAAAGACAATCTTACATGTTTGGAGAGGTTTGAGAGGTACTTATCATGACTGTACCCTCACAAACATCGGCATAGATTGGTTTTACTAAGTTTCCTTTCTCTATTTTGAGGTTTCCTTTCTCTGTCGCAGGGGTACAATTAGAGGGTTCATTGAATGGTTTCCAAGATGTGTTGAGGAGTTTGCTCCTTATTTAATGTTAATTGTTCCTGCTCAATCCACTCATACAACAGTGAAGTTACAAAATTGAACTGATGGAATGTTTACAACAAAGAAATAGAATGATAATAATATGCTGAAAATTCTATTTGGTTTAATACACACCAAAGGACCAGTCCCAACAATTCTTAAACATACTATTTATCTGATATGATCAATTGTTAATAAAGGTCTAATTTTGTAGACTGCTAGCATGAAGGAAGACTTCAGCTAGCCAAATCTTCCTTATATCACACAAAAAAAAAATGTGATAACTATCTACTCCAACCTTAATTGTTTAAGAATTCATCATATCAGATAAAGTATGTTTAAGAATTGTTGGGAGTTCTATTAGACCTTTTTTGTAAGCATGCCATTGGTTTTCAATTGTTTGGATATCCATTTTTTTGAAATGGTGACTGTGGTTATCAAATGGATAGCCCATGAGCTTCTAGCTAGGCATCATTTGTATTGATAGCTTAGGGCATCAAATGTATTGTATCATTGATAGCTAAGACTTTATTAAAAGGAAATAGGACAAAGAACAATTTTGATTTAGTTTCTCTATTTTGATCTCTAACTGGCTTATAACCATAGAGAAGTATATGCATATTTACAGATGCGGTTGTAGGATACATAGCAGCCGATAATTCACAAGAAATCCATATATCCAATTTGAATAGAAATTAATACAAAGAAATAGGGTCCTCCAATGGCGCAATCATCCAGACCTTGACTATCCCCTCAACCAGTGACCCTTCAAAACTAGGTTATCATGCAATCAGTGAGTGATCCTTCATTCTCCTAGTCTGCCATGCATCCAAACATATTGGAAATACACAATACAATGATAACAAGTCTTTCACAATCCCCCTTCCCTCAAGGAACACTATCAACCATCCCTTCCTCATAGCATTTCACTATTTTATGAGTGGATTGTGTAGGAATAGTTAGCATTAGACAAGGAGAAAACTCCTCAAGACATCTTGGAAACCATTGAATTCAATAATAAATGAAACCTAACACCAACACTATTCCTTCCATAGTTGCAGGATACATAGTAGTCGATAATTCACAAGAAATCCATGCATCAAATTTTTATAAGGATATCCTACTAATCAATAGGAATTTTCTTGAGATGACCAATGATTATGCATTTTGATGGCAGTGTGCTAGTTCAAAAGGATAACATAAATCTAAAACAATTTTTTCTGATTTTCTCAAACTATAAATGTGGTTAAAGGGAAAATATTATGTGGAAAATCCACAAACCAAGCTAGCAAATGATTGTACATCAAATTATTCCTATATTCATTCAAGTATTGCTATGCTCCAGCTACCTGACCTTTGAGCTTCATCTAGAGGAATGTATAGCTTTAAGATAGAGTTACTTCTTGGGCCTTACAATAGGGTGAAATATGATCAAGATTTGTTTAGGTTGTATCTTTGTTAGTCCCATTGTTAGGTTCTTATAGTTCATGTTTTGAATCTATTATGGTTGTGTAAGGAACTTGTAGATGATTTTTCTAACATAATTATTGGATACCATGATTGGAACAACTGGTTGTTGGCTATTGTACACATGAATCATATCTATCAATGGTTCTTTGTGTTGAAGAATTCGTTGATCAATCTTTGAGATTTATTGTCCCAGCTTTAAAAGAGTGATAAAAGATATAGTGAGTGCTATCATTTTCAAGTGTTTTGTGGGTGTCATTATCTTCTAGGAGTAATTGCTGGAACCCAATTATGTTCTTTGCCTCTAGTAAATATTGCAGACACAACCATCTTATTGGTGAAGGGTTTCTTCCATCCCCATGAGGCACTACTGCATGGTTTCCATTCCCTTGTAGTATAGTGAACCTAATTTAATAGCTTAGGGAATAAAATGTATTGTATCATTGATAGTTGAGACTTTGTTAAAAGGAAATAAGACAAAGAATGATTTTGATTTAGTTTTTTTAATTTTGATCTCTAAGTGGCTTACAACTGTAGAGAAGTATATGCAGATTTATAGATGCAGTTGTAGGTTACATAGTAGCTGATAATTCACAAGAAATCCATGCATCCAATTTGAATAGAAATTAATACAAAGAAATAGGGTCCTCTAATGGTGCAATCATCTGGACCTTGACTGTCCCCTCAACCAGTGACCCTTCAAAACTGGGTTATCATGCAATCAATGAGTGATCCTTCATTCTTTTGGTCTGACCTGCATCCAAACATATTGGAAATACACAATACAATGATAAAAAGTCTTTCAAAATCCCCCTTCCCTCAAGGAACACTATCAACCATCCCTTCCACATAGCATTTCAATGTTTTATGAGTGGATTGTGTAGGAACAGTTA
Source organism: Chamaecyparis obtusa (assembly GCA_027943335.1). Lineage (NCBI taxonomy): Eukaryota > Viridiplantae > Streptophyta > Pinopsida > Cupressales > Cupressaceae > Chamaecyparis > Chamaecyparis obtusa. Next base: position 325,447 of record BSBK01007726.1, read on the forward strand.
ACATTAAACAAGGAGCAAACTCCTCAACACATCTTTGTTGTAAACATGCCATTGGTTTAGTTTTGTAAATTTTTTTTTTGTGTTAAATGCATTTAAATGGAATATTAAGCATAGTAATAACATGTTTGTCTATTAGTAATTGCAAATTAAATGCCCATAACACCTTTATCAGTTAAGCATGTTATTATAAGATACTAAAGAAGACCTGCTATTTGTCAGAGAAATCTTCACCATCCCCCACAATGAAGACAATGAAGATTGACCTCCTACCCCACAACAAAGAAAATTTTAATAAGATTAAGATAGTGCCAAGAAACATTTTCACAAATATGAAATGTGAGGAAAAGTAATAACATTAAAAATGCCAAGATTCACGGCATTAAATTTCACTTGCGGATGAGTTTCTGCAGTGGGTTGCCCAACATCAAAAATATGTTGAGTTGCATTTGAGCTATAACTAAGAGTATCATGTAGAATAGACCCTAAACTTTGAAAGTGTTCTCCAGCCTGGCAATTCAAAATTCAATCTAAGCAAGCATCAGTAAGTGAAATAAATTATAGACATTAACATCAACGTCAACATCATCATAATCATTAGACATAAATTATAGACATCAACATCAACATAATCATAATCATTTGGAGGGTATTCATTTTGGTCCTTAGATAGTACTATGTTTCTTGAAAGTTTTTGTGATGCTTCTAAACTTTAAAGACATATTTTATGGCTTAATGATAATATAGATTAGTGTTTTGTTTTCTAATGGAATGTTGTTGATCACTCATGGTCTTGAAGAAACTTTTGATTGCTTTGATTCTCTAGTCTTGACGTTGTTTCTCAATGTGATATAGACTGACCACAAGATGGTTTAGTTGGTCCTCTCTTTCTATTTAATTATTTATCTTCTTCATGGTTTAAGTGTCAATATGTTATAATCCAACCAGCATGTCATACCCCTACTTCTAACAAACCTCATAGCATGCAAATCACAGCCAAAGACTTGGGTGATCAGCATACACAAACAATGATTACCCTTAGGAAACAATGATCATTAATATTCATTAATGGTGGGTGGTGATTCCTTGGTAATAAAGGTATTGCCAGCATTCATCATCTTAACCAAGTCATGGGTGGTGATCCTTTAAATAGCAGAATTAGTAAAAGAAAATAACAACATAAGTCATGGGTGGTGATCCTTGAATTTGGAGTGAGGAAAAAGGAAAATTGGAAAACAAAATATGGAATAATAAGGTTGGAATTGGAGAAGAATTCAGAAATAAACTTGAATTAGAAAAAAGCCAAGTTATTTGGTTCTTTGTTTGAGGCTGGGTTCTGATTCTACTTTTGTTATCCTCTGGGTTCAACTTGGGTTCCTTTGGTAGGAACTTGGGTGCCTGGGCCAATCCCAGGTGCACCTTTAGTATTATAAATATGATACACAAGGTATTTTATTCATAATTTTATAGGCTAACTCATTATTATGGTAACATGGGTATGACCACACTCCATGCCTTATAATGGTAACATGGGTAGTATATTTGTTCCCTAGATCTACCATATTATATATGTGTAGCCTATAAGGGACATCTTCTTCTCATCCATATATCATAGCTCAGTGAGAGTTCTTAGGAGAAAGACAAGATGTCAGTGGGAGATGGAGAAACCAATATCAGAACACCACTTGAAGCCTTGCAATGTTGAGAGTGGGATAAAAGCTACACTTGAGACCCTATATAAGGAACAAACTTATTGAGCTTCACTTTGTTTCGAGAATAGTTTTATATTCTGTACTAAATAGGGCCAACCACGTGAAGGTGGAAGCTCATTCCCCCCCCCCCCCCCCCTTAACATCACTCTAAATTCCTCGTTAACATCTAACATTCATTCATTATTTCATCTATTAATAAAATGTAACATTCATTAATTATCACACGATAACATTCATTCACACATTAATAAAATGTGACATTCATTAATTATCATATGATAACATTCATTAACACATTATAAAATTTATGAACATTCACTACCACATAATTAAATTCATTGGCATATAAAAATCAGTCATTATCAATTAAGGTTCATAGATGACAATCATTTCATTTTTTTCTTTTGATTTCTAGTTTTTAAGATGTAATTGTTAAGATGAGTATCAATATCATCATCATGATCATCTACCCTCTCATTAGATCTCAATGCACACCTAGTTCTTTGTTGATGCAAAGGGGGGTCATCTGCAATAACATATAAAAGGGTTAAATTAAAAACATTTTATTATAATTAAAAACATTTTAAATATTTTAAAGTATTTCAGTACTTTACAGGACATAATTGTATAGCTCTTTACCTGATCTAGTCACATCATCAAGGTTAGTTTGTTTGGCCTCGGCCTCAACCTCAACATGCTCATTAACAACGGCCTCTACACTCTCTACAACTATAATACAAATTGTTACATTAATCCAAACACCAATTGCAATTAAATTTGTATTACTACACCAATCAATTTAAGATGTTTACTTGTATTACTGTGATGCACATCCTCATTGTCATCAACACCCACATGTTGTGTACGAAAAGAATTGGTAGGCTGCATTTCAATTTCATACACATTCATGTTATCATTGTTTTCTTACTTAAAACAAATTTACTCACTTTATGTTGGAACTTAACATCAAATAAACTAATCGGTAAATAATTAAATTTGAAATATCATCTATTTAGCTTACTTACCTCGACGGATCCATCAGTAGAACCTTGTGCACTTCTTATTCTTTCTACCACGGCTTTATAGCCTTGTTGGAAGCCAATTCTCTTGTCCTCTTCTGTGAGACTTATATTTAACTCCACGCCATGCATTTTTTCTTGGTATCATCAAATTTTATTTTATTGTTTCATCAAAAGAAAAAAAGATTTCAAATTATAAATAAATATTTAAAGATCAAAGAATTATTTTCAGTGTTAAAAGCCATGTAAAGATTGTATTTTTCAACACTTACAACTTGTGCAACAAGTTTTGAATAACCGCCAGAGCCTAGCTTGTGTTGCCCGTGCTTTTGTAATCTTGCCTTTACTGCCTTTGATGTGTTAGGAAATCTATGAAGAGATTGAAATATGTTAGTTCATATAAATATGAAGAGTATTTAGTACACAATTACATTCTTAACAGTATCACATACCTTCTTCTATTCTCTGGTGGTGTAGTTTCTTTTTTTACTTCAATTTTCTCATTTGCATCCAGAATAAGAGATTTCCACTCTAAATCAGGAATGCAAGGGGGGTGCTGGTAATGTGGGTTTTTGGTTAATGTACACATGTACTGGTCCCTAATATACCTCAAACATATCCCAACTCTTTGAAGGAGCTTACCCTTCTCAAATGCACGAGATCCAAAAAAGTTTGTCATACTCTCTATGAGATCATCCTTTAACTTTTGATTTTGGGTTTTCCACCTTTTAAGAAAGAAAATAGTGTTAGATTAAAAAATGGATGTAATGATAACTATCCTGGCAATGATATGAAATCAAAATAGTGGATTGGGGTTTTAGTTCGGATATGATGTTCCACCCTATACAGATGGTGGGCCTGAATATCCGCAAACACTCATCATTAAGCTTACTATAGAAAACATCATTCCCTACAAAATAATCATGGGATCATTAGTTGAAGGATATAATAGTATAAAATAAGAACAAAATAGATGTAAGCTTCTCATATTGAATGCAAGGTGTAATTAACATATGATTGTATAGTAAAAGAAAGGTCCAATCTTTAAAGTACTTGGAAGTTTTTCTATTTTCAAGGTAACTCCTTCTTCACTCACAAGCAATATGCAATCCTTCACCATTCCTGTACTAGCAATACTAGTACATCCAAGAAAATCACCATCAACTGTTGCATCCCTATTGCATAAATTGAATCCATTACGAAATGGCCCTAAGAAAGAACACTTCAAGGGAAATAAACATATATATAATGATAGAGAAAATAAAATCTCTGTACGAGTAGGTGGTACCATGGTGTCTGTGGCCATGCTATGTGTTGCTGACATTGTAGGATGCAGTACATCTAAGTTTGCCATCATATGAGGTGGTGATAGTAAATGATTATTGACATGTGCTGAAGAATAAGATTGTTAGAGAATAATAAAACCAGTGATTAGCATGGACAATATTATTAGAGAGTAAAAAAAATATAGTCCAACATGCGATCTACCTGAACCAGCTGCAATACCCTCACCATGGCCGCAAGGATCAAAATTACGCAAAAAAAGTTGTAAAAGAAACACATCCGCTTATTTTTTAATGACATAAAAGACTACTATAACATAAAAACTATTATTGAACTTTTTTATAATTAAAAATTACATTAATACTTACTCTGTAATTTTGAGATAGGTGCATCAATTTAGTTGCCCTCTTTTGTGACTCAAGAGTCGGAAGGAATATAGATGCCAATTCAGCTAATCTATTTCCAATTTTGTGGAGGCATTTTTTGATTGCAGAGGCCGGCTCATCACAAGCACCCAAATCAACAACTAGGTCCTTGTCAAAGGACTCCTCTTCAGGGACTGCAAGTTCCTTTCCCTTTTCCTGCTGACCACCTATCTGTGACAAAAATATTACTAACACTATTAGAATTAATTTGAAATAGTGATGAAAAGAATATAATAAAAAACTTTATTTAACATTTTTCTTCTATCTAATTTGTAGCTCAATAACAAAGAGGTTTACCTGCTGGGAAGAAGTGCATGCATGATTATCATTGTCCCCACGACGTGGTTGCTCCATATTGTGGTCCTATGTTATTATTTAAAGTTAACCAATAATTAGAAAGGACTACATTAATAAATTTCATTAGAAGATGATGATGGAGATGAGGTGGATGGTGAGGAGACTCTCTAAATGTGGTTGGCAAAAAAACTCAATTATTTAATGGTACATAGTATGTACCTATACCCTAATGATAGTGACATCATTTGTATCTATGCGATTCAAATTGTAATCAATAAGTAGCTCTTCCCCTGCACTTATTGATTTTATCACACATACAAATACATGATTTCCCTTGCGCGCCTCAAATATGCAATTGGGTTGCTTAATAGTTAACAGAGGTCCCATGCTATTTATAAAACCTACAATATTCCCTAATGCTTTTGGCCTTTTGTCAATGTATATAGCCACTCTTTTACTTTGCTCATTCTCTTTTTTTTGAATATAGTTTGTCGAGAGTGCATACCTGCACATACTTTTTTTATATTGAACAATTTGCATCCAACTTTTGTAATCGTAACAAGGTCCAACATACTCCATCAATTCAACAACTTTTTTTTAAGATACCTTTATACCATCCATGGAAAATAGGCCCAAACCATGTATTAATGATGGTGCAATATGATATATCTTTCCTTTAACACTAAAATCAGTATTTATTCGAGGAAGTTCCTTGGGGACCCATTGTTTCTATAGATTTTGGTACCTAGAGGGCACCTCAATGTCACCTTTGCTGTCATCATCATAAGAACATGACCCCCCTTGAGCAAAGAAAAATTTCATGCGTCTATTAAATTTCCTTCTAGTCTTTTGACCTCTAGTTGATCTTCCTAATTCAGACATACTAAATGACTCACTTTCCTCACTCGAGGAAGACACATCTGACAAATACCTATTTGCTACTACCTACACTCCATCAAATGAGAGAGATATCAAGTAATGTGAGATATTTTGCAAATTGTGAAATACATTAATCTCTATAGGGTTTATTGACTTATACCTATTGATCCATGAGACTGTGTGGGATGCTCATGAAAGGAGTCCAGGTACCTACATATGTAATTCAATTATCTAATGTTAGCTAAAAAACTCATGATACATATACTCAAAACCACATAGTAAGTACATTAAAAACCATAAGAATCCCATAGTAAGTACATCATGAATTAATTAGATTAAGCATTGATTGCATAATTGCACATTTCTATCAAGAAATCAATATTAAATAGATTAAGCAGTGATCATGTAACTATACATTTCATTCATATCATTCATCTTCTTCTTCATCCAACTAATCACCATGATCATCATTGACATTGACATCATCACCATCACCGTCATTGTCTTCATCTTCATCGTTATCATCGTCATTGGCATCATCATCATCATCATCATCATCATCTTCTTCTTCTTCTTCTTCTTCTTGAAGAAAAGTTGCGTCAGGAACATCATCGACTAACTATTGTTCACGATCATCATCTACATCATCTTCTAGGTGTTCGCAATCTTCTTCTTCTTGAAGAAAAGTTGCATTAGGGACATCATTGACTAACTGTTGTTCATGATCATCATCTACATCATCTTCTAGTTGTTCACAATCTTCTTCTTCCATCGCATTATACCTCATCGACCTTCCTCTTGGATCATGTCTAACAACAAATGACCAACCCAATTTATGCAGAACCTCTGAGTAAAATACCTGCTCACATTGGCTTGGAAGAACATAGGGTTCATCCTCAACTGGCTCAAACCACCTTGTATTAATCATTGGAAATCCATTGTCATGTTCAATAACAGTTCTATCAGGATCATTTTGATTAAGTCGTAGCCTATACCATCTGACAACGAAGAGAACTAATCTAAAGGAATTAAAGTCACACTCAAGTATATCATCCAAAATGCCATAGTATCTATTTTCAGACTCTTGAGAATGTAAGTCATTTCTAGATGAAATATTAGTCACTTGAAAGACTGCACTTATCCCAAAATCACAAGTTTTCTTTGCGTCATCCAACTTTTTGATGCAAAATTTATGACCATTGCAAAACATAGCCTTGTGGTGTTTGACCTGCAAAAATATGTAAAACATGTATAAATTAATACATCAAGAGTTCATAAATGTATGAGAGATTAACAAATTTATATGTACCTAGAAATCTTTTAAACCATGTGCTAAATCTATTTCCCTTTGGGTAACATTTGGATCTCCATTACGATGAGCTTCATTAACCAATGAAGACACAACTTCCTATGTTAATGTACGACCTAAATGATGACATTGTTCAATCCATTTCCTCATCCAATCTTGATTGTTTGCAATATAAAAATGTATTGCATCCCACTCTCGAGCATCTGTACAAAAAATAAATAGATGACTTACAACCGATTAATTTTGAAGATTAAGAATTAATTAACAGCTAAATTTATTATCTCTCACTTTCCTCATTCTTCCTTCCCCCACCAAGTACTCCCCTTCAAATTTTCTAATGGTGTCGAGATCCCAAATGCGATCTATATGGATCTTTGCTACAAGCTTAGGAAGATATTTAGTAACGTACACCATAGTCTGGTATACCATATATCCCTCCACCATAGAACCCTCAGGACGTGCTCTTTGCCAAACCAAAGCCTTCAAAAATTTTAGGTGCCTCTCAACCATCCACATTGACCAAGTGTATACGGGCTCACACATTTCAATCTCCTCAACTTGGTGTATGAGGCAGTGTTCTTATGCATTGAAAAAGGTTGAAGGTAGACACTTTTTCATTTCACACATTAGAAGAGGAATTCTTCTCTTCCAGTATTTTATATTTGCTCTATGGATTTCTTTAGATGAAAACCACCTAAAAGACATTCAAGACACAAAAAAATATAAACACGAGACTTTACAATATATATATACAACAAATTGAATAGATATCATTGCTTACCTCATGTATTTTCCAAGATCATATATCACTTGTTTGATGTTATTGTCGAAGTTCTCTTAGAGAGATAGGGGTAGCACATACTGTAACAATTATAAAAATAATCATGTCATTCTTTTCTCATATAATACAATGAGAAGTACATGCAGTTTACAAATATATTGTAAATAAAAAAGAACATGACTTACCTTAATGAAGGTATGCCAATCATGCATTTTCAACCCTGGCCCAAATTCACCTTTCTTTGATATGGTACTGCTTATGTTTGCAACAAATCCTGTGGGAAATCAAATTTTTTGTATGACTTCTTTTATGGCATCACTTTGTTGTTCTGTTAATAACCAAGGAAGGGCACTTGTATTAATCCATTCTCCATTTCTATTTGATTCAATGGAATTTTTCATTACATGATTGGATTCATGAATGTAGCTACAAATTTTGACAATTTTTTCTTTGTCACGCCTTCCATCCAATATCTTCCACAATGTCTCCATTACATTCTTTCCAATATGCATAGTATCAAACAAATGCACATTTTGCAGCTGCTCATAGTAGGGAAACCTACTAAATTGTCTGGGATAACTCTTTAGTCCCTTTGGAAGGTGCTCAGTAGTGTTGCCTTGACGACATTCCTGATCATCAATCACATAATCAGCAAACAAAACACAATAAAAATATACAAATTCCAAACATAAACCATTAGGTAGAATGGTAGTACCTTGATGATTAATTCTATTATATTCCAACTTCCATAAGTGAGGTGTCATTCTCTATGGCTTAGATGTAGTCTCTTCTTTCCCATTGAAAAGATGTTTTTCGGTAATTCGATAGTTATGATTTTTGTGGAGAAAGTGTCTATACTCATCAAACACCTACTTTTCTAAACTTTTTGAATGATGAGATTTCATCTTTGGACCACAAACTAGACATGCAAATTTTCCCTTTGTTTGAAGACCTACAAGGTAATGATACAATTGAATTAAATATGTTAATTTTTATTTTTAGAATTATCACGTATTGTCCATACAAGCATTGCATGGAAATGAAATTGTCTGTCTCCTATTGGTTTAGAGATGTCATACATAGTGACACCTTTCCATAACTCCACCAACTCATCGATAAGAGGCTCAATATAAACATTCATATCTTTAACTTGGTATTTACCTGGTTGAATGAACAACAACATCACATAATTATTGTGACCATTTTACTACAAGATTTATAATTACATGCAGATAACTATTAAATGATCAAATACCTGGAACAATCATTGCCAACATAATGTGCTCCCTCTTTATTGACATCCATGGAGGAATGTTATTGCTGATGACAAAAATAGGCCAAACAGTGCAAACAGATCTTAGCTCTCCAAATGGATTGACATCGTCCATTGCTAGTGAAAGCTTGAGATTTTGAGGTTCTTCGATAAAGTGCGGCCACTTTTCCTCTATGTCCTTAAATATAGAACCATCTGTAGGCATTTGAATAATGTCCTCTTGACTCCTATTGCATGCATGGTAATCCATAAATTGTGCCAAGCTACTACACCTAAATAATCTTTGCAAACGTGGTATAATGGGGATGTAACGAAGAACCTTGTGAGGTACCTTTTTTGTTATTTGATCTGTTCAATATCTACTCATATGAAATTTAGGGCATTTTGTTGCAAATTCATGTTCTTTATGATAAATAATATGATCATTGGGACAAGCATCTATTGCTTGATACTCTATTCCAATATCTTTCATAGTGGCACATAATTCTCGGTATGAGCAAGGGAGAATATTCGATGGTGGTAACAAGAACTCACCTATCAATTTGTAAAAAAAAATGTATGTTGTTAATATTAAAAATATTTGTGGTACATGTTTCACCATTTAATTACTATAATGACATATATGACATACCATATATTACGTGACATTGTTGTGTTGGATAAACCATTCATAACCTTCAAGTTCAACAACAACAATACAACAGAGAGAAGAGTTGTTTGGGAGCCTTCATAAAGAGGTGTGGCTGCTTCTCAAGTAGAGGTATATCATGAATGACATCACCATCATCTTGATCATCACCATCAGTTGCACCAATACCAAATGTGTCATGGATCAATGTATTAGTACCATCATCTAACGCATCATCATTATCTTCCATGGGATCATAATCTTCAACTTCAATATTCGCACCTCCATGATCCTCCACTTCCAAAGCCATATTCTCAATATTCACACCTCTATGGTCCATATCATGTACTCCCCTAGGGAGGTCGACCTATATTAAAATGATGAACACAAATAAACCATGATAATGATCTCATCATCAGGTGTATTTCATATATATTAATTGTTAAATAAATATAACGACTTACCAATTCATGAAAATCAAAGCCTCCTTTAATGTGACCATTATCCCTACAATGTCTCTAAGCTATTTTGATTAGCAATCTTCTAATGTTTAAGCCCTTACAATTATTGCAGGGGCAATAACATTTTGCATTGCCTTTTCTTTTCAAGTTTGACCACAATCGATTGATTGCATCCCCATTACCTTCTTCACTTGGATTGTTCGACATGATCCTTCTTCACTTAGATTATCTATAACCTAATTATATATAGAAATTGAAAACTTAGTTATGAAATGATGTTGTAGTATAGTATACCAAATTGAAACACTTCTGTTATTGTAGTCTTCCACCTCAAACTCTTTCCTATTGTGGCAAGAAAGAAAGATATTCAAATAATATAGTAGTTTGTAAATCAAAATAAAATGGAGGCAAGATGTTGATTGAGGGTGCAAGGAACAACACCTATTAGTACTTTTATCAAATTGTAAATTTCAATTTTGAACCATTCTGTGAATATAGAACATGGATGTAATCTCAGAAAATAACAAAATGTAGACATGATAGATTACTTATTTTGTTATTCTACATTACTTACTATTTGAGTGCATGTTCCACCTGTAACTTGATCAAGTCTTGTTTGATGCTTCAATTTTGTGTTCACTATCCTATAGAAGCACACAATTTTGTATTTGCCCAATATGTTATTCAAAAAACAACAATAGAATAAAATACTTGTTGAGAAAGATCATCATACAAAAACTCAAGATTTAAGGTAACACAACATTATAAGACTCTTACATTCAACCTTCAACTCATGCACCTAATAAATAGGAGAAAAAATACATGAAATTGAAAAATTAAACTAATGAATTATGTTTTTCTTCTCATCTTAATCAGCCAAATTTATATGAGATTCTAAAGAAGGCCTCACTCTTAATCAGCCAAATCTTCCTTGTACCACACAAAAAAACTGTGTGATAACTATGTCTAATCCAACCTTAATTGTTTAAGAATTCATCATATCAAATAAAGTATGTTTAAGAATTGTTGGGACTGGTCCTTTGGCATGTATTAAATAGAATACAATTTTTAACATATTATTATCACTCTATTTCTTTGTTGTAAACATGCCATTGGTTTAGTTTTGTAAAAAACAATTGTGTTAGATGCATTTAAAATTATCTTCATTGTCTTTTGATTGTCTAAATGCTTCTTTATTTGTCAATCAATTAATACATGCTACTATATAAAAATGACAATCAGAAGATAATGAAGATTTGTCTGACAAAAATGAATACACTAAACTAAACCAATGACATGTTTATAAAAATTATCATAATTCGCAAGAAAAACTAAAACAATGGCATGTTTATAACTCATTAAGAGTGAGGCCTTCTTTAGAATCTCACGAGTTTTTTACTACATATGCAAAATATTGTGAGTTTGAAGAGAGTTTGTGCCATGTGTGATAGAACCTACTTTATCTAATATGGTGCATTGTTAAACAAATTAAGGGTACAGTAGTTATTACTTAGTTTTTTGTGGGGGACAATGAAGATATGTCTGACAAATAGTAGGTCTTCTTTAGTATTTCATGAATTTTTACCACATATACTATTTCAAGCCTTTGAGTCCTGGAGAAGAAGAATGGTGTAAGTTGAATAGATTAGAGTGAATGGGGTGTTGAAACATGGTGAATAGACCATGATAAGATGATACTTGATGTCGTGACTAAGTTTCCCTCACAAACATCAACATAGACTAGTTTTACTAAGTTTCCTTTCTCTATTTTGAGATTTCCTTTCTTTGCCACAGGGGTACAGTCAGAGGGTTCATTGACAAAATGATCCTTCGAATGGTTACTATGAATATGAATGATTTGATATAGCTTATTGCTCATTTTACTTGAAGTTTGGAATAGCTTGTGCAAGGGTGAAAGTAGTTTTGATCATTTTGGTTGTGACTGTTCCTCTACACAGTCAGGAAATGTAACTATTTAATGATTATATGTAATGTTGAATGGATTAAATGCTTTATTCTTGGTAGAAGTGAATGGAAGGAATAGTGTTGGTTTTAGGTTTCATTTATTATTGAGTTCAATGATTTCCAAGATGTGTTGAGGAGTTTGCTCCTTGTTTAATGTTAACTGTTCCTGCACAATCCACTCATAAAACAATGAAATGCTATGTGGAAGGGATGGTTGATAGTGTTCCTTGAGGGAAGGGGGATTTTGAAAGACTTGTTATCATTGTATTGTGTATTTCCAATATGTTTGGATGCAGGTCAGACCGGGAGAATGAAGGATCACTCACTGATTGCATGATAACTCAGTTTTGAAGGGTCACTAGAAGAGGGGAATGAAGGATCACTCACTTATTGCATGATAACCCCACCAAGAATTCTTTCCTTTAATTTTCCACAATATCTCAAAGTATGATCATTATTCTTTACTTTCTTCTATATGCTATTCTTTCTATGGTTTTGTTATCTCAGAAATATATCAAAAACATTGCAAATGTGCATATAAAAGTAAAATATTATCCTTCAATTGTTACACATTGAAGCATTTCCTCTTCGGAGTATTCTCTTTGTTTGTACAATATTTCTCAAAAATGGTTCCCATATTTCTTCAAGATCTATTTTAATCTTTATATTGCAATTTTGATTAGATTTGACCTATAGTTGATTTCATTAGTATTTTATAACATATACTCCTAATGTGAAATGTAGAGAGAAAGAAAGAGACACACTAGGTATGAATTACACGATATACCCATCATCACTTAGCACTTAAATAATAAATTATAGATAGGGAACAACCCCCTAACCTCTGGATGTTTGTTTCATGTTGGCCTCTTATTATATGCAAAGGTAGGCCTGTCTTAATTAGGCTAACAACCACAGTGTATAGGCCATAAATTATGGAACCCAAAATAGTGCACACTTGTATTAAATTAGGTTCACTATACTATAAGGGAATGGAAACCATGCAATAGTGCCTCATGGGGATGGAAGAAACCCTTCACCAAGAAGATGGTTGTGTCTGCAATATTTACTAGAGGCAAAGAACATAATTTGGTTCCAACAATTACTCCTAGAAGATAATGGCACCCACAAAACACTTGGAAAAGATAGCACTCACTATATCTTTTATCACTCTTTTAAAGCTGGGACAATAAATCTCAAAGATTGATCAAGGAATTCTTCAACACAAAGAACCATTGACAAATATGATTCATGTGTACAATAGCCAACAACCAGTTGTTCCAATCATGGTGTCCAATAATTGTGTTAGAAAAAGCATCTACAAATCCCTTACACAACCATAATTGATTCAAACCATGAACTATAAGAACCTAACAATGGGACTAACAAAGATATAGCCTAAACAAATCTTGATCATAGTTCATCCTATTGTAAGGCCCAAGAAGTAACTCTATCTTAAAGCTACACATTCCTCTAGATGAAGCTCAAAGGTCAGGTAGCTGAAGCATAGCAATATTTGAATGAATATAGGAATAATTTGATGTACAATCATTTGCTAGTTTGGTTTGTGGGTTTTCCACATAATATTTTCCCTTTAACCACATTTATAGTTTGAGAAAATTAGAAAAAAAATTGTTTTAGATTTATGTTATCCTTTTAAACTAGCACACTGCCATCAAAACACATAATCATTGGTCATCTCAAGAAAATTCCTATTGATTAGTAGGATATCCTTAGAAAAATTTGATGCATGGATTTCTTGTGAATTATCGACTGCTATGTATCTTGCAACTATGGAAGGAATAGTGTTGGTGTTAGGTTTCATTTATTATTGAATTCAATGGTTTCCAAGATGTCTTGAGGAGTTTTCTCCTTGTTTAATGTTAACTATTCCTACACAATCCACTCATAAAATAGTGAAATGCTATGTGGAAGGGATGGTTGATAGTGTTCCTTGAGGGAAAGGAGGATTGTGAAAGACTTGTTATCATTGTATTGTGTATTTCCAATATGTTTGGATGCAGGGAAGACTAGGAGAATGAAGGATCACTCATTGATTGCATGATAACCTAGTTTTGAAGGGTCACTGGTTGAGGGGACAGTCAAGGTCTAGATGATTGCGCCATTGGAGGACCCTATTTCTTGTTATTAATTGCTATTCAAATTGGATGCATGGATTTCTTGTAAATTATCAGCTGCTATGTATCCTGCAACTGCATCCGTAAATCTCCATATACTTCTCTAGGGTTGTAAGCCACTTAGGGATCAAAATAGAGAGACTAAATCAAAATCATTCTTTGTCCTATTTCCTTTTAACAAATTCTCAACTATCAATGATACAATATACATTTGATGCCCTAAGCTATCAAATATACAAATGGTGCCTACCTAGAAGCTCACCAGGAGAATGAAGGATCACTCACTAATTGCATGATAACCTAGTTTTGAAGGGTCACTGGTTGAGGGGATAGTCAAGGTCTGGATGATTGGGCCATTGGAGGACCCTAGTTCTTTGTATTAATTTCTATTCAAATTGGATGCATGGATTTATTGTGAATTATCAGCTACTATGTATCCTGCAACTACATCTGTAAATTTGCATATACTTCTCTAGGGTTGTAAGCCACTTAGGGATCAAAATAGAGAAACTAAATAAAAATCATTCTTTGTCCTATTTCCTTTTAACAAAGTATCAACTATCAATGATTTAATACATTTGATGCCCTAAGCTATCAATAAAAATGGTGCCTAGCTAGAAGCTCATGGGCTGTCCATTTGATAACCACAGTCAACATTTCAAAAAAATGGATATCCTTGATCACAAGCACCAATAACATCAAATAATGGAGTTAAAGCATGAGCTAGGGCACGACACCAATAGAATGCAGTCATTTCAGTGATAGCAATTTACAATGGTGCCATTAAACATATATGCCAGTAACATCAATAAACGTGAATCCAAACATTTGAATACAGTGAATCGATATCCTTGAGCACAAGCACCAATAACATCAAATAATAGAGATAAAGCACTGGCTACAGCATGACAATAGTAGAATGTGGTCATTTCAAAGAGAATTTATGATCACATAAAATGAAATGCATTTGAATATGATGCCAAAGGCTCAACAGATGAAGAAATCACATACCTTCTCCTGCGCTCATCTTTCGCTCCTTTTCTCCCACTCCCTCTATCGAATCGAAATAAAAATGATGAGGCCATTTCACTTTTTTTTATCTATACCCTGAATCTATCAGAATTCTGATGGTCAATTAAACACCCATTAGAATACCGACATCATCAGGGCCTATTACAAAAAAAACCACCGAATTCATAATAAAAAGTTACCCATCGGAAACTTCTGTCAAAATTTGGCCCCAAATGTAGTAGTGTCTGTTCTCCATTGATAATATGGAAACTAGGCTTTGTATATGAATCTACCTTTAACCTTAAAGAGCTAGAGTCTGCAAAATTCACAATCTTCCCCTTTTTAGAATTTTCCTCTTCCATTCACCTGTCCTTAGCAATAGTAAATGGATAAACTTTCTCATTTCTTCGTGCCTATGATAGTAGTATACTTATGAACTATTATAGTCATGAATTAGTATCTCAAGTGAGCTTAGGCAATACTAAGGCTCCATTATGGTGTCCTTACCTTACTTATTCATCGATATTAGTAACCAAGATTAGTCCTGTCAATAAAGTTTCCCTATGGTTTAATTTTTAGGAAAACTTTAAATTTTATTAGGACTTAGATAGAATGGAGTCAGCTTTACAACTTGCCACATGATTTGATAGTTCCCGCTCCCATAATTAAATTTAGGATCGCTCAAATTAATGAAGATACTTTACTCTCCCAGATCCTATGCAAATTGGTAATGATTTTGAGGCCCTCTCACGTTCCTTGAAAATAATAAGTACATAAGATAGTATTATGATTAGGAATTAACTAAGCTCAAATAGAGATAAACAACAAGAAAAATGCTTAAACTCCTTAAGCCGGGTACTATGGGAGACAGATGGAAAAGGCTGCAACATTTAAAGGACATACATTCACGAATAGTGATCAATTCTATACGAATGTGTGATAAAGATGCACTTAACAAGTAATTATCATTATGACGGGCATGAGAAAATTGGGAACCTTCAACTACAAGAAAAGAAGTCAGATTAAGATGGTGCAAGGTGAGGTCATAAAGATATCTTATGCTTGGAAGAGGAGGAGATGTTAATAGGATAGCACTTAAAATATGGTTCTATAAATATCCCTTTCCTAGGCTTAAAGTGCAGAAGCTACTTCAAAGAACGTACTTAATTTAGTAGGGAGATGTGGTCTCCCCAATAACGGAGTCAAGACTAATCACATTTGCATCTATAGGAAACAAAGCTATGGTGTTCAAAGGAGGCATTACACCAGAGAGATGGAACCAATTATTGAATCCTCTCTCAGATTCCACAAGGAGAGATTTAGTAAGGGCCATTGGTGATCACCATTTTGATAACAATTTTACCTATAGGAATAATGGTAACATCATAGGCCAATTTATAGCTATCTCAGTATTTGTAGGAAGAGAGAAAGAGGACATCTTGAAGGCGGCCCAGATTCTCTTCGTGGAGGATCTTCTTGGGGGAATAGACAAAATGATATCAGGTATAGATAACCATCTTACAATCCCCTTTCCCAAGATTACTATGAAAATAGAAATGCCAATGTTTTCGGGAATCCCCTAGTCTCAGCACACTCCCATCATCACATTCAAAGATGAGAACAAGTCCGAACTTCACTGGCTAGAAATGGAAAGAAACTTACGATTTTTGTATAAAGATCTCTTGGAGGAGGACATGGAAACAAAGTTCTTACTCGACTACTGGAGGAAGGAAGGCTTCAAAATCCTAATGGAATTGGACAAGGATAAAATAGAGAACCTTCATATAATGGCTCTTGAAGTCATTAGATGCACCTGACATTCAAAAAAAGCCTCTAATAAAGAGGAATTCATTGTGATTATGAGGAAAGGGAACAATATATGGAATTGCAAAATGATTGGGAAGGCAGGAGATGAAGAAAAAGAGTAACAAACCTACTAGTACTACGGTCTCTTTTTGGTCTTAAATTAGTTTTAAATATATAGAAAATAGCGAGCTTGAAATAGATTAGCAACCTTATTATCGGAAGTGTATAAAACTTTTAGCATATACGAGACAGCTTCAATGGATTTTATGATGGGTAGAACACTATAACTAAAGCTATGTTAATACTTGCTACAAGTTAATATTAGCTATTATCCTTTATGTAGTAAGTGAGCTTTTCTTACAGTAACTAGATTAAACCCTAAAAAGTAAGCTAGTTTTTTAAGAAATTAGACTCATAGCTAAAACTCTGTGATTTCTTTATATTTTGATATTCTAGACTATGATAGTTTTATAGTTTAAGATAAGAAATACTTCAAGGAATTTAAATGTTAAATAGCTTTTTTTTTAATTCTGGCTAAAACAAATGTCTGGTCACTTCATTGTTTTCCAGTCCAAATGACAAAAGAAAATTAGATATTCTTAAAAGCCCTATCAATTCAAGTGTTGTAGGATCTATTATTTTATTAACTGAATTTGCCTAAAGCAGTGGCTCTAGAATTAGGTTTTATGCAGGCTATCATTTTAGATTCCTTGTCTTTAACTATAATCAAATTAAAAAGAAGCACATTATACCTTAGGATTGAGACTTGAATTTCAACTCAAATGGAAGTATTATGTTGTTGATAATTATTTAATGATAAATTAGATCTACTCTTATTTTAGAAAATTTGTATTCTTTCATAGACATGTCTATACTCTACTACATTCTCCTTTGTTTCTTGTTTCCTAATATAAACCTAACTTAGAATCAGGAGTTAATATTTTTCATACTTTTTGATTATTTTTCAACTCAAATTATGATATTTATGTTCAAGCTAGGTTTTGGTTTTTAAGGATTGTGGTGGTATTCTCATGATTATCTTATGATGGACACTAAATACCTTAAGGTATTCAAGAAAATGTTCACATCTACAATTCACAAATTAGATAGTTTCTTTTTCTCAGTCGTGGTCTTTCAGATTTAACATGAGATTAAGTTAGGCTTTCTAGTTCCAATGTCGGGTTCTCAATAGTCTTGAGAAGATCTAAAGGGCCAGCTAAGGAAAAACCCTTTCTCCATCCAATCCTTATTCCCAGCATGAACTCTATCCTATTTTCTTTTATTAGTAAAGGTCAAATAATCCTTCGTAGACTCATTTGAGTTAGAACTTTTTAAACATTAAGAAACAGAACAACAATGTCCTAAAAGAATTCTATTTCCCCTATTAAGTACTGATATCTTACATATAGATTGAGGGGCAACACCACAAGAGGGCTTGCTCTGTCAGGCAAGATTCATATTTTCCTTCATTTTGAGGATCCTATACATAAAAACAAAATCTGATATAATTCTATTGTCATTTACTCACAAATTAGTAAATATAGATATAAATACAGTTTTGAGATATGTTTATATATATTAGAAAAATTCTCAAATAAATAATTCTTTCAGATAGTATTTTCCTCTAAAATCGTATAGTGATGAATGATTGAGTTTTGTTAGCTCTTGGCATTAGGTAGGCAGGGTATGGAGGATACTCTCCAGCTCAAACTCTCAATAAGCTAGAAACAGATACATCTAGCCTCTTAATTACACCCATCTGGAATGTTTTCTAAATATACAGAGATACCAATATTAACAATTGAGATATACATATACTCATTCATATTAATAGAAGAGATATATACACATATCAATATACAATTCATATCATAGTAAATATATTTATATTGGGATTCTAAGACAGTAATAATGTAACACCCCGCTAGGGAACCCAAGAGAGATCAACCTATAACATGCTACTAAGTTTGGTGAACATTTTTTTTAAAGTTAACATACAAGATACACAACAGTGCGGAAGCAATTACCATTTACTCACATTGAAACAACAACCAACAAGATTACAAATCTCGAGGGTCCCTTGATGTAGAATTACTTAGGAAGAAAAATACAACTAAAGAAAGATAACAAAAGATTCCATAACATAAATATTACAATCGCAACTTACATCAATGAAGTACTATCCTCATGGACATCCATGATAACTAATAAACTGACATCCACATCACATGCCATAGGGTATGCAATAATAAATCTAGCTATAAAAGTACAAAGACCAGATTAGGTATCACATGCAATACTCTAATATTGGATAACAATAATGAAGATATGATAAGAAACCAACAATGAAGAAATAATGAAGAATCAAGAAGGCATCCAACTGCAAAAGTATCAATAGCACCAACACCAGGACGTTGAATCTCAAATGGTAAAGAATCACTACCACCCGTCTATGTAGAACCACAAAGGTCTACCCCACTGTGCTGAGGAGATAACCACAAACCCCAATCAGATGACCAAAACCAAACAAGGATAAACCACTAAGCAAGGAATCCTAAAAGCTCTCTACCCAAGGTACACAACAATAAACTGAAAGGTCCAACATACTAATCCAGAGGCATAAATAGAAACTCAGGAGATGACTTAGGCTACATGCTATGGGAGTGTCATCACATGTCTAATTACTTGAGTACCCTAGTTTGGTCACTAAGGATCCCAGACTCTCAAGCATTGAGTTACCCTGGAACTAACCACTCTAGGCCCCAGACTCTCAATATGATCCATGTGGGATTATAATACTCCCTTATAGGTATGAGGAATTCTAGTCATAACCATACTCTAACTTATCTTCTTAAATGATCTATAAAGTTTTAATTATAAAGTTATCACTTAATTACATAACCTACAATAGGTTTCCCAGGTGCTAACCACTTTGGGTCTTGACCCCTATTGTAAACCACTCCCCTAAGATGCACCTATTCAATCTCCCCTAGGCTCATAATCTCACAAACATCCAAAAGGTATACAACCAGATAATCTTAGATACAGTTTCACACATAGAAACCGAAATGATTATGAAGATACCATAATAGATTATACCAACAAGAGCCCATAAGGTCAAATTAGGAATGATAATTCATAATAAGCACACATATCCAATCATAATGCTAAAAACAAATCCAACTAACAAAGATCCCTGCCTCTATTTCCCCTAGGTCATTCTAATGCCCGACATCACATAATGCACAAGAATATAGTTCAGAAACGAGAAGCCAACACTCACAATTAAAAGAACTGAACAGGAACTACAAGCATTGAAACTATATAATGAACATGATCCAAACAAAATATAGATTGCATAATAATGATAGAAGAATCATGACATAACAAGCATATTAATGTCACTAATAAAAAAATATTCCCTAATAATGTTCTAGGAATTCAGTAGAATAATTGCCCAATTTTAGTACATACATAAGCATTTAACAAACAATTGTTTCTAATAAAGGTCAACCGACTCACATTTATCACTATCAACTTTTGAATATTAAATCTAATATTCAAATTAAATCCTTATGACATAACTAAGAAAATTGATACAAATAAATTATGGCTATAATTAAATTTTAGACCAAAGTGTCTAATTAATATTCCATACCCAATTTGTCAAGTACTTTAATCAAACTAAATAATTACAATTGAATAAACTTCTAACAATTACAAAGGAAATACATTTTAAAAAAAAAAAAAAACTAAATCAATTGTATAAATTATTAATCTAAGTACAAAAGAAAATAATCTAATAAACTAAATTTAACTAAATTAAATATCATATAACACAAAAATTAATTGAAATTTATTAAATAACATAATTAACAATAAAATTCTAAATTAATTATTAAATAAAACTTTAAATTTAATAAACTAAAAACAAATTAATATCAACTAAAATAATTAATAAAACAAATTTTTAATACAAAAGAAAATTAAACATAAATTATGGGGGGGCCCACGGCTCTTCCCCCACGATAGTACCCTGGTACTGCCAATGCAGTCCCTTGGGGTCTGCGCACGATAGTGCCCAGGGCCTGCCGTGACAGTCCCTTTTGGGGTTGCTCACAGTACCCTTGGGTGTCGTGAGGGGGGATGCGTAGGGGGTTAGGTGGCCCCCGCCCTCCCCTTTAAAACTTAATTATTTATTTATTTATTTATTTTTTTTTAAACCAATAAATAAATTAAAACCTCCATTCATATTTTTTTTAGCACACATTTTTTTTTATAAATTTACGAAAATAGAAATTATTAACTATTACACTAAATTTTATTTTTTTTTTACACATGGAATTAATATTCTTCTCAATAAGAATATATTCCTTTCATGAGAATGAAAAATATTTATCAAATTCATTTACTAAAATTATGCCACAAAATTGACTTTCTTTTTTATTGGTTTTTTTTTTGTTTGACTATAATTTTTTTACAGAGGTTAAATTATAAATTTCCAGAATTGATTTTTGTACCCAAATTGAGTTTTTTAAGCACAATTTGATTTTCTCCTCAAGGATAAATTTATTACTTCAAACCCTATAGTTATACTATGGTCCAGATTTAATAATTCAATTTGTAGGAAATCTATAAACAATCATTTAACGAAATTTTGCCAGAGTAACAATACGATGCCAAATAGTAATAAAATAAATAAAACAAGTATACTAGGGTTTCTGAATACCTAGATCTAATAAACACATATCTACCATAATGGAAAACATAGAAATCTATAAAAACACAAAAAGATAAATAGGTGTAGAAACAGATCTAACAGGCAAATCCAAAGCCTACCTCAGATCCAATGCCAGAAATGGAATAAAAATAGAAACCTTGTAGGTTTGAGAACATAATTCTCTCCAAAATCAAACCCAACCTGTAGATCTGAAAGCTATGTTGCAAACAGGTGCCTGATCCAGATGCACAGAGAAACTCAAATCAACAAGCAGCCATAACAATCCACAAATCTCCCAAAATACCAAGCACACAAGCTGTCCTCCAAAAATCCTCTCCAAAACCTCTCTCCCTTCAAAATGAATGCAATAATCTCCTAATAGAAATTCAATTCCCAAATTCATGCAATCCCAAAAGACAACTCAAAAGCTAACTCAGAGTTCAACTCCAAATCAGAAATGACTCATAAGACAACTCCTGACCCAACTCTAATTCCCAAAATTGAAAGTAAATACATTTAATGAATTAAAATATCTTTTAAATGCACAACTCAACTTGAATTTTTAAAACTAGTCTTTTTGAAAACAAACTCCTTTTTCCAATTTGCACATGTTATAATTTAAATTCATTATTTAAATAAATTAAATACTTAATGCATGATAAATTCATGAAATTAATTATTTAATCTTTTAATAAAATTTGCAAGCATAATTCAAGACATTTTCCAATTAAAAACATGTTAATAATTAAACCCATATTAAATAAATTAAATATTTAATACATCCTAGAACATGCATTTAAATATTTGATTATTTAATTATACACTCAAACATAATTAATCATAATTTCAATTAACTAATCAATTAATTCCATTTAATCAAATAATTGACTTTAGATAATTTTCCAAATTAAACATAGGAGCATAATTAAAACATTAAATTCAACTATAGTCCTAACTTTGATAACCATGTAAAATCACCTACATAATCATAAATCAATTGAATCATGCACAGTGAAATCAAGCACAATAAATCAAGCAAACTGAAACCATGCACAAACTCAAGAACGGGATCCAGAAATTCATGCCAACCAAGTGAATTTGGGTAGGGTAGTAAGACTGACACTTGTCCAATCCTAGGACAATTAGGCTTAGGTTAGGGTTTTGGGTTTGTGTATTATCTCCCCTCTTTACCATTGAGATGAATATTTGTGGGTACGCTCACTCCTACCAATTCAGGGAAGATGATGCCCTGTACCTATAAACCTGTCATCACAAGACAAAGCATGTACATGCAATATATAATAGACAATGATAGGGTATGGTCGGACATGTGGATCTTGACTAAGTGAGTAACTATGCTTCCATCCTCTACCACACAAACATGTCAAACATGTACAAACACATGATAACCATACACATGCAAGTATGGGATAAGTACATCATAGTCACCATAAAAAATGTAATCTAACATCATGAGACATCATCTTCTAATCTACACATACACTTGATAAACATATAATAATAATCCATAATCATCATTAATGAAACAATAATCGATCACATGGAAAGTGACCTAAAAGAATTCAGTCAAACATCTGAAACATAAAGAAAACTAAAAGCAATCTACGGGTGGGTACTACATATTCTCTTAGGTATTATGGGTATCAAATTCTCATATTTAAGGAAATTTTCACATTAACCTAGACTATTTTAAACAAGTGTATAATAGAAGAACCATTAAAATAAGACTATATAATTTTATTATTCAAAATCACATCAAAGGATAGGATATGAAGTGAAGAGTCTAAAGGATTATTTCTTCCAATTAACTGATGTTTTCCTTTCACCTTCGGTAAGCGTTACCAAGGACACTTTCTATATATAGGTTAGGCTCTTTCATCCAACATACCATCTCCTCAAATAAATGGCAATGCCAATAAAAGTGAGACGCCCAAACAAGAAAGAAGCCTTTGAACAGAAAATTTCATCAAAAAGAATCAAGAAGATTCTACTAATCAAATACAATATAATAGTAAGAGAAGTATCTATCATTATAAGTGAGGAGTTCAAAGAAAATATAAATAGGCATTGGGTTAACTCAGATATACTGGCTATGTTTATAGCCTTAGCCCTATAGGTGGACCCAGATATAAAAGAGATTGGAAATCTATGCAGGAGAATCTTCAAGAAAAAGTATTTAGTGGATTTGAACAAAGTGTTGAACAGTATACGCACTGATTTATCCATACCCAGGCCTAAAGATTATAAAAGTAGAATAGTCAACCATAGCTATGTATCTACATTTCCTATTCTAGAAATGGAATATTGGGATAGATATCTAGTAGAAACCCCTTCCATAAGAAGAAACTTGGATTTCCTACTGTATTTCACCCATGTACGACCTCCACCTGATGGGAACTAGATGAATGAGTTTATTACGGATGATGACATAACGCTCAAGTTAGTTAAGGAAGATAAAGAATTGTCGACATCTTCATGCTCTTCAAGCAGATCCTAATTAGTCATCTCAAAAATGATGGCATCAAAGGGTCATTCTCAGTATATTGAAAAAAGAGATTATTTATGGATGTAAATATTTTTTATTAGTCTCTCTTTAATCAAATTTTTCATGTATTGAATCCAATCATTTGTGTCATCGTAAATATGATTAAAATATTTTTCATAGATTATCTTGTGACTAAGGTCACAGAGAATAAAATAAAGTTAGACTGCATCGGACTAGTGTAATCTCTTATCTGGGTTAGCCATGTACTTTAAAGACAAAAGGCATCCTTAGTAGGGGGTTTCTATCATTAGGGGGGCAGCTATAACCTATTTTATATTTAACACTGGCACTGCAACTTCTATCCTTATGTTTCTAAATAAGGTTGACAGAAACTAGCGTTTCTTCCTCTCTTCAAACACACCCCTGCATGGGCCTTTTTCCTTGAGGTTAGTTATTTTGAATCCTACACAAAGGACTCTATGTCAACTCTAAGAGAAGGATTTCCATGACTTATTAGTATGCATGTATTGACTCATTTAGTAGGGTTCACGACCTATAGTCTATAGTCATTAGAGGATATATCTTGATGAGTGCTCTAATTCTTGATTAACATTTGCCTTTCCATTTAAAGAAGAGTAAAGGCATGGACACAAATTTTTCTTATTCCAGAATGTAGTATCTTTTTCAATCAAGGATTTATTTCTTTCAACTTGAAATAGATTTAATGTTATGTTAGTATTTCTTTCTAAACAACATGGGGAAAGATGAAATTTTATGTTGTAATAATCTGTATCTTAGAAAATAATTTCCTTTGGTAGTTTTTAGTAGTCAATAGATAGATCTCAAGATCCATTTGAATGCAATGGAGAAATATTTCTTCTTCTAGTAAAGGTAACTAGTCATTATTATTCCAACATTGTAATTATCCCAAGTGTAGATTTTCAGTAGCAATAATACTTCTTTACAAAGACTAACAAGGATCTTAGTCAAAGAAGAGATATATCAACAAGAACAGAGAAAATAAATCATGCATGCAAAACCAAAGGATGACACTCCTTAAGAGCGAACATGGGGCAAGCTAGCAAAATAAGAACATCAATTCAAGGTCTCCGATCATTCAAAGTTAAGACGATAAACCACAAAGTCATTCCCACCTCATCTTTCTATCTGTTAATGTAACTAATGTGTAGAATATATCTGATTAAGAGGGAATGCCCTCTGAGAAACGTATGTATTGGAATTCAGACTATGTTCCCAGGCAAGGATGGAGGTTTTCTTAACCCCACTCTTTCCTACCAGAGCCTGCACAGAGTGGGGTCTTCTTTGTAACATTTTTTATGATTAATAAAATTTCTTGGCTTCGGCCTTTTACCAAAAAATTAAAAAAATAATAATAATAAGATATCTTGTAATATATATCTAATTATATTCTACTTATAACTAATAGAGTATTAGGTTATATAATATTACATATATGATATAGTACTATTATATTATATATATTATAGAATAATATATATTATATATTTTAAACTATAATAATTATTTATAACCTATATATTCTAGGTATAATATAATAAATATTTGAAGGTTACTATAAATATAAATGTGCATGGATCTATCCTTATCTATGATATGATAAAAAGATGTGTTATAATAGGTAAGAGTGCTTACTTCTTATTGGATATGAAATTTGGGGTGCTTATGACCACCTATTTCATGAACTAGTCAAGTTCTTTCTCAAGATGATATATTTTGGGAAAATAAATGTAATGCCCAAAAGTTCGGGCCAAAACACAACCAACAATTTTTTTATTTTTAATTTTTAATTTTTTTAGGGTAAAAGTTTCCATGTTCACGATGTGGGACAAAAGTGCAAATGACAAGGTCCAAAAGCGACAAGAGGACAAACCTCAACAAAGTTGTTTTCCAAAAGATGCTAGATGAAATTCAATATAATCAAAGTTCGTTAATTGACTTGACGATCAATTTCGTCAAACATTAATCTATTAATCCTTTAGATTATCTAAGAGGAATAGATTGTTTATTGATAACGTTATTCTTTAGATAGGTTAACCATTTCCAATTATGTAAATTTCAAGACCAATTCGATTATGAAAATTAAATTGAAAGCTAATGAAAAATATTGAATATAAATTTCAATAGTCGTCTATACCAATTAATCAATGTACCTTTAACTAATTAATAAATCTAATGGAAACATTATTTAATGATATACATTCAAAGACTTAAACTAAATTATATATGAAATTAATTATAATATATTAAATAATTAATATAATTATTAATTATTTAATATACCATAATATATTAATTAACATTATATACGATCATAAATTTAGTAATATGATATCATATATAAATAGAAAAATAAATATTTAAAACATTGCTAAATAACATCTAACTATTATTATTAACATGACATTAATACTTAATTAACATCCTAAGCTAATCTTAACTAAAACACTAACTAACCCATTAATCTAAACATCCTACTAAACTAACTACCTACTAACCTGCTCTAACCTACTCTAAACATCCTAAGCTACTCCCTTGCTTCCTAGCTTCCTAGTACATTCCCTCCACCCACGTGCCCCAAGGGAAGGGTCAACAACTTAAAGTATGAAGGGGGGGTGCGTTAATTAAGGGGAGTTGAATAGACTCCCAAAAGGTGGCGCCTAAAAGGGAAGAATTAAAGAGGCTGTCTAAAGATGGGACAGGCCTGAAAAGACTTGGGGCCCACCAACTAAATCAGAACCCAAGGGAAGATATCAAGCCATAAGCAGCACCTAATTGGACTAAGAAGGGGACATCATAAAGCTTGGGTCTGACATTTATGTGACTTGCGCCCCCACCAATGCATTTAAAACAATAAACAATGACTACTCCACCTCATACATGCGCCAGTCTTCTAAGGGAGTCGTCAAAGCATTAATATTTATTGCAGTCATAGATTTAAACAATGCCAAAGTAGATATCCCCATGTTGCACCACTTTAGTGAAGTTATGAGGGAGAGTATATATTAAATATTTTATTCCTAAGGAAGTATAGTGATAATTTATATTATTTAAAAAATGACTGTGGTAGGATTTTGAATGGGATTTTTATCCCATACAAAATCCAGAGAGTGTTTTTGCTCTCCAAAATCTGAAGAGTGCTATTTTAATAGTGCACTATTTTTTTGTAAACTTGCTAATGATGGGTAATATAACATCATAGTTTTATTAGTTTCCTTAATGCATTAGAAAGTCTATGGACTTAAAATTGATAGTGTATCAGGAAGGATTAATATAGTTTGATTGAAAACTGAATGAGATTTCCACATAGAAACTAACATGATCATTTGTTCATAGTTGTTCCATTACAATTTATAGAACTAAAAGAGTGATATGAATCAAATGGAGATTATTTTCAATGGTCATGACATTTAAATCATCATATATGAATCTGCAATATTCCTACTTCAACCAAGATATGAAATCTTATTGAAATTGATACAATATCTATTCTATCAATATTGAGAACTCATTGAAAAAAGGAGAGTAATTTCAACTATAGTAAGAGATAGAAATCTTTAATTACGTATGCAAGGATTCATCATAAACATTAAGAAATCCATTTCAACTCATTTACAAATACATCAATAAAGTTTACAACATCCTAGTTTCAACAAAGCATTGCAATGAATAATTCCACACAATGAAAGATCAAGATAATAACAGTCTCTCATCCATTTCATCTTCACAATAGTTCCAAATGAAAGGCATTACATTCTCTTTTACATCAAATGAAATCTAAATACAAAGAGTGATTCACAATGGAATAAAAGGGATGTCTTCTCTCAACCATCCAAAAGATGAAAACCTCCATGACAGCTCCTCTTTGAGCTTCCACAATTCTGCAAATAAAAAAAAATGGAGAACCATGGGTGCTCACCACCCAACCTAGGTCTCTTATGAGACCACCCCCGAGCTTGGAGAACCAAGGCTAAACGGGTATGCAACAAGATCAACAAGATGCTCACAAACAATTTACACAAATGCACATACAACAAATTACTCCCTTCCAAGGTTACACAAATGAGTCTTACAAGCTCATTGAGAGGGTGGAGGTGGGCTTTTCCAAGGGGAGAATGCCATTACATACAAATTTTCTCACCATGAGTATTCAAATGCCTCTTCGAGACTACATATCCAAATGCCTCTTCAAGGCTACATATCCATGCATATCCAAATGCCTCTTCAAGGCTACATATCCAATATCTCCATACACATACTTTGCTTATCAATATCCACAAAATACAAGAATACAATGGCTTCCATGGTGCCCATACACCATGAACTTATCCCTCTTCTCCAAGAGAAGAGACTCTCACCTTATGGAGAGCCCAACTAACCCCTCCACCCGTAGGCCACTTCTTCCCTTCCCAAAGGGTGAGTAATGCCTCACACCCATAAACAAGAACTCCCTCATTCAAGCAAGAAGAAACAAGAATAAACCATGAAATCAAAACCCAAAATCCCTCCATTACAACACATTGTCACAACAAGAACCAAGATTCATATGCATGAGAAAGCAAAATATAAGTTAATCTAAAGAGCAAGTAGAAAGGCTTCCATGAGAAGAGTAACCAACCTCCACAAGTGTGATGGAAATGGAAATTTGAGAAGAGCTTATCCACTATCCTTCCTCAATCCAAACCCTAATGTCTCCAAATGTAGAGAGTGGGTGAACACCCACTAAATCTCATAAGGGCCTCTAAAAAGGCCTCCAAATTTCTACCCACCCACCATCCATTAATGCAAACTTGACTCTATGACCTTGTTGTCTTTCCTTGTCCCCCCACGATAAATGCATGATTGAAAGAAAGGGTGAAGTTGGGTAAAGATCATGACTTATCAAATTTCGAAGTCAAGGGTAAATGGGTCATAAAATAGGTTACCAAGGTCACTAGGGAATTATAGACATGCTCAAAACCTTCCTAATCCATAACCCTATCCATTAGATACTTAAATTATGCCAAAATGACCCTTAGAACCCCTTATTGGTCTCAAGAAGTGACTAGAACAAGGATGAATTAAAACAAGCACATAACAAGTGTCAAATGACACTAACGATTACACATTACATACCCAAGGTCATGTCCTGGATGACAACAAGAAATTAACTAATAACACACCTGCAAAGATCCACATTTACAAGGAGTTCACATTACAACGAGGCTTTTAATCCCATATTGGATTAAGCCTTGGCTTACTCAATTCACATTTGTTTAACCTTGGTTCTCTGATTAATTCCATGGTTCTCTTACCTGCACACTCCTCAATACAGCATCAATAATTCAAGGAAGAAAAACCAATACGAATAAACATATAAGATATAACATCTTCAATTTAATCAAAATTCAATTGCTTAGTTCAATTTCATAATTCAATTGCATCTCTAATGCCTACTAATCTTGTAATTCAATTGAAATCATGATCATCAATAATCTAACATCATCACAAGGTAATCATCAATTACTCATAACATCAATGCAGCGAAGATGTCTAACATGATATTCTTTTGCAACATAGAATTCGATTGCATTCTTACAATCGCTTTCTCATAATTCATGATTCAATGCATACATCTAATCACTTTCATATAGTGCATAATTTAATTGCATATAATTTTATACACATAAGTTATAATTTCTACTGCATACTCAAAGTCACATAAAGTACAATGCCCACATATAGATCATAATCCAAATTCAAGCTTGAAAACATATAGAATACATTCATTATTTCAATTCAATTCAATCTACATAATTTGATTGCATAACTTCATAGTACTCCTAATCTTAAAGATTCTCAATTTTCCTTAGCATGATATTTAAGATAAATCAATAGTTCAACATCGGTAAGGGGGTAACCATAACAATCAGGTCCTATAAAATTCTTATCACAAGTATGATTAAATTTCCTAATCTAGGAAAACAAAATGCAGAATAATCCTATTAGTCTAGGATCTAACAAATCCTTGTTCAGGGTTCTAAGAATATCACCAAATTGTCACTATGGTATAACCATATAATACATCATCAAAACATTACTCATCCTCCTCGTAGGAGTTACTAGAATCATCACATCAACTTATTAATTTAATCCAAGATAAACTTAAGACTTAACACATACTAATTTGGCATTTACATCTCGACTACTTGAATCTAATCCTTTTGACAAAAGTACTCAATGGAACCTTAATAGTCTAGCTGGATCTATGATTTGCAGGGTAACATACTGCATCCAAGATTCACTTACACAATTAATAACTCAAATATATCACCTCTGTCATTGCGACACTTAGTTGATAGGTATTGATATGAAGGTACAATATATAGGTCTATTTCGAGGTACAATTCTGTTAGGGATTTACCAATCATCCAGATACTTCAACACCCCTTAATCCTCCGACATCAAACTGTCAAGGAAAAGGTGGAAACGGGGTGGGCCTTACAAGAAAGGAGTTAATAGTAGTTATGAGTATTTAGAATTAATAGAGAAAGTTGAAAGTGATAGTGGCTTCAAACAATGCAATTTAATTTGGCCCCCAAATGAAATGATATAATTTTTTTTTATTTTCTTTAATTAATAGAAATGTTGTTTTGGGTGTTAATTATAATTATCAAACTATTTTCTAGATGACATGGTTTAGGAAAAGAGATTCTTTTATTACATTAAGTGATATATCACTTTTTTTAAACTGATTTACATATATGGAAAAATTATGTGCTAACTAATAATTTAATTTTATGAGATTATTTAGATTAACTATTTATTTATTTGAAATTATATTTTAATAGATAAGAGCTTTACTATTCATGAAGTTCATAGGAGAGGTCACACATGGTCACATGAATTGTTATGATAATATCTTTTTCTTAAGAACTTTTTTTTGTCTCCTATGAAATTGGAGGTGCTAATCATGTCCTTTACACATGTCATGCTATATTCTAGATGGGATAGGTTATAGATTAGAAAAAAATACTTTTATAGTAAGTATGATTATTTTACTTTTATAAAATTAATTAATTGAAAGACTTTTTTCATCGTGTGGAGCCTTATTGGATGTTGTTGATGCATTTAATATGTTTAATGACTACATTATCTTGTTGAGTGTTGTTGGAATTAATACTGTTGTCATTCATGTTTTGTTACTGATGTCACCATATGTTTCTATGAAGAAAATAGACTGGTTATTATAGTGTACGGATACTGTACTGATGATTCAAAATGAGAGAACACAAATTTGTCTACAGGGAGGTGTTGTGATCTTATATCTAAGATTGCATGCTATAATATTGCATATTGGTTGAGTAATAGAAGATTTGGTGAAGACTAGTTTCTGGACTGTGACAGTGGAATTTGATAGAGTAAGTCTCTATGTTTTGAGTATATCTTACAAGCGATGTGGATTCAGTGTATGTGAGCTTAAGGGATGTCAGATAATGTATTAAGGAATGTTCATTGATCTTAGCAAGTCATGAAATGCATGATGACATCAGATTAGGCATGTGTTTTGGAGGAGACCTACTTGGAGATGACTTCAGAGTTGTAGTGTGTATTATGGATAGCGAGCATGGATTACGGATGTTGAACCTTAATTGTTGTATAATTTTTTTAGATACTGTATGTATCTTAGCAAGGGGATATATAATTATTTTTATATTAGAACAGCCTAATTGGACAACCTGATCATTTATAGTAATAAGGTATATATGTAAGATCTTTTATTTTGAAAAGATATGTTATATGGATGGAATGTAAAAGAGGATTGTGGAAGTTGTGAGCTTGTATCTGATGGATGTAGAGAAAAGGATAGTTTATATACTTCATCAGAACTGATCAAGCAAAATAAATTTCTCTTAGACAGTTCATAAGGATTGTGTATTTCCTTTATATATACTTGTATTACAAACAGTGAGTTCTCGAGGTGGACATAACTTTCTTTTGGCAGCGAGCCTACTCTTTTCTTCGACTCCTAATAGGGTATGTCCTTTAACAAGGACTGTGTACTGCAATTTTTTAACAAGCTCCTAACAGGGATTAGATCTTTTAACAGGGATACTATACTCTCAGTACATCATTTGTGGGTGCTAATTCTCACCAAGGTTTTACCTTTAATGGTTTTCCTCAACAAAAAAATATTATGCTATTGTGTTGGTATTTATTGTGTTATCATTTTATTTGGTGTAGATACTACTTAAAGTTTAAAGTTCAATAATCTATCATACAATTGATTCACCGCCCCCCCCCCCCCCCCCTTCTCAGTTATATTAGTGGACTGTTATTCCTAACAATTGGTATTAGAGCTACTAGTCCTTAGAGAGAAATCTTAACCACTTGAGGTGATCTTAGAGATGAAATTCTATAGGAAGAATAGTCTAAAATTTGATCCTAAAAACTTTGATAGTTGGAATAACAAGATGAGAACATATTTTCTATGTTTAGGTATTGACTATTGGATGATCACAAAGAATGAGGTAACCATGAAGGTTGAGGATGAATTAGATAAAACTACTGATGAAGAAAATAATAAATTTTCATACAACATGGTCACAAGGGAAGCACTGATCAATGTACTCTCTGAAGGAGAATTTACTGAGGTGAAAGATCCTGATTTAGCACACAAAATTTGGGAAAGATTAGAAGCATTATATGAAGGAGACAAGTTTAATAAGCAAGAAAAGTTGCAAAACTGGAAAACAAGGATGGAGAACTTGAAAATGAAAGATGATGAAATTATTAGAGCTTATGTACAGAGAGTTACTGAGGTTGTGATTGGAATCAAAAATTTTGGAGGCACTTATGAAGAGGAAGAAGTATTTGTAAAGATCCTTAGATCATTGACACCTGTTTACAAGACCAAAGTTTAGGCTATAGAAGATATTATACCTTTGACTACAAACTTTAGCAAAGAGATTTTGATTACAAAGATACCTTTGAAGTTGTAGAGATGGGTGATTCTTTACCTAAAGTTGAAACAACATTTAAGGCATCTACACAAAAATATATTATCTGGAATTGCGAGCACTAACAGTGGTAATATAAAAGAAGAGCTTGGTGAGTATGCTGATGAATGGGAATAGATACAAGATGAAGAAATAAATCTAGATGAACTTGTTTCCTTGATCACTAGAAGAGAAAATGGAGGTAAGGGTAAATTTGAAGGATAGTTACCTTTGAAATATTTTTCATGCAATAAGATAGGTCACTTTGCATCTAGATGTCCTACAAGAGTTCCTAAGAACAAACCTAAGTTTTTCAAACCTAAGTATTCAAAAGAAAAGGAATGCTATTATGCTAGTGAAAGTATTTCTGATGATGATTTTGATGATGAGGATATTAGATTTATTTCTATCAAAGATGAAAAACCGTTACATGAGGAAAAAGATTTAGTGTCACATGTTGATAAGAAATATGAATGGGTCATAGATAGTTGTTGCTCACATCATATGACTAGAGATGAAAACAAGTTTATTAAACTAAATAATTATTATGGTGTTGTTTTGAGATTTAGAGACAATATTCCTAAGTTTATCATTGGAGTAGGATCTATTTCTTTGGATGGAAAGACTAATACTGACAATGTACTACTTGCTGATGGACTTAAGCATAATTTTTTAAGTATTGGACAACTGATGGACAAAGGTTATCAATTGAAATTCATTGATGGGAAATGTTTTATCAGAAGTAAGATAGGAAATTTGATTACAACTAGTATTAAATCTAGAGGTAATTTAATTGAGTTAAATACCTCTGAAGCTTCTTGTTTTTTGCCAAAGTTAGATGAGAGTTGGTTATGGCACATAAGATTTTGTCATGTTAATTTTGATAATATTGTGAAGGAAAGCTTGGCTAATGTAGTTAGAGACCTACCTAAAATTGTAAAACCATCTAATACTATGTGTAGAGAGTGTGCTATGGGATAGAAAATTAGAAGCAATGATAAAAGATAATCATATTTCGCAAAAGAAATGTTGGATCTGGTACATACAGACATATGTGGACCTAAACGGACAAGATCATACTATGGTGAAAGGTAATTTATACTTTTTTTGATGGCTTTTCTAGAATGATGTGGATTACCTACTTGAAAGATAAATCAGCAACATTTGAAAAGTTCAAGTTATTGAAATAAAAAGTAGAGAATGAATCTGTCTTAAAGATAAATTGTTTGAGATCAGATAGAGGTGGAGATTTTACGTCAGATCTATTCAATTCATATTGCAAAGAGCATAGAATACACAGACATACATCTGCTCCTAATACTCCAAACCAAAATGGGATAGAAGAGCGAAGAAACAAAACTATATTGGATGCTGCTAGGACAATGTTGCTAGAAGGAAATGTATCTCATGTACATTGGAGAGAAGTTGTTGGGACAAAAGTATACACATTGAACATAATTAAAATTAGAGAAGGCACAAGTAAGAATCCTTATGAATTGTGGTTTAATCATACTCCTACTGTAAAATATTTTAGAATATTTGGAAGTAAATGCTATAAAAAAAGAGATGATGAAATAGGGAAATTTGATGCTAGAAGTGATGAAGGAATTTTTCTTGGTTATTCTACTAACAGAAAGGCTTACAAATATTTTAACCTAATATTGAGAAAGATGATTTAAATTAATAGTGTGAAGATAGGTGAGAAGTTTCAAATACAAGAGAGAATGTATAACTGTAATCAGAATACATAAATCAGAGAAGTTACTACTACAAAAGAAGAACATGTTGAGACTAACTCTAAGAATGAGATTTGTGATGATGACAGAAATGAAGTTACTAAAACTCCTAAGACTCTGAGGTATATTAACAAAAACCATCCTGAAAATTAAATTATTTGTAATGCAAGTCAAGGAATAATGACTAGATCAAAGATAAGGGGAGAAATTATTTGATTTCTCAAGATCAACCAAAGAATACTGATGAAGCTTATAGAGATGAATCTTGGATCAAAGCTATGCAGGAAGAGTTAGATCAGATAAAGAAAAATAACACTTGGGAATTGGTTCCTAGACCTAAAGACAAAAATGTAATAGGAACTAAGTGGGTTTTCATAAACAAAATGAATGAAGAAGGAATTATTGTAAGAAACAAAGCAAGACTGGTTTGCAAAGGCTATTCACAACAAGAAGGCATAGATTTTAAAGAAAAAATTTCTCATGTTGCTAGGTTGGAAGATGTAAGACTATTTATGGCTTATGCTACACATAGAGACTTCAAGGTATATTGGATGGATGTAAAATCTGAATTTCTCAATGGGGATCTTGAAGAGGAGGTATACATAAAAAAACCTTATGGATTTCCTCTGATAGAAGATAAAGACATGGTTTGCAAGTTGAAGAAGGCATTGTATGAACTAAAGCAAGCACCAAGGGCTTGGTATACAAGGTTATAAAAGTACTTACTTTTCCTTGGATGTAGAAAAGGTAATGCTGACAATAATTTGTACTTAAGGACTAATCAAGATGGAATTTTGATAATAGAAGTTTTTGTTGATGATATTATTTTTGGAGGCAATGATGAGATGTGTAAGAATTGAGAAGTCCATGATTGGTGAGATGAAATTTTTTCTGGGACTGCAGAGAAATCAGAGCAAGAATGGAATTTTTATTTCTCAAACTAATTATCTTAAAGAAATGTTGAATTTTTTTGGAATGGAGGACTGTAAGCCTATTGGTACACCCATGGTGATTGGCTATAAACTAACAAATACTAATGAGACCAAGAATATTTTTCAAACTAAGTATAGATCAATGATTGGAGGATTACAATCTCTGACTCACTCTAGACCAAATATTGCTAATGTTATTGGAATTGTGGCTAGATATCAGGTAGATCCTAAAGAGACACACATGGATGCTATGAAAAGGATATTTAGATACCTGAAAGGAACAATAGAATATAGCTTATGGTATGTAAAAAATGGTAACTTTGAACTTCATGCTTATACTAATGTTGATTGGGTAGGAAACATTGATGACAAAAAGAGTACTCGTGGAGGTGCATTCTTCCTTGGGAAAAGGTTGGTTTCATGCTTAAGTAAAAAGAAGGATTGTATAGCTCAATCTATTGCTAAATCTAAGTATGTTGCTTCTGCAATTACTTGCACTCAGATTATTTGGATGAAACAAATGTTGAAAGATATTAGAATAACTTTTGTTGAAACTATGGTTATCCATTGTGATAACACCAGTATAGTGAATATGTCAAAGAATCTTGTGATGCATTATAAAACTAAGCATATTTATATTAAGTATCACTTTTTGTGAGACAAGGTAGCAGAGAAAGAAATAAGGTTAGAATACATTAGCACAAAGGAACATATAGCAAACATATTTACAAAGCCATTACCAAAATATGTCTTTGAGTATTTTAGAGGTATGCTTGGGGTGCAAGCCCCTCCTACTAAGAATTAAATGATGTAGGGATGCATCAGTCCAGAGGTTTTCAGAGCTCTATCATGTTTTGGACTTGATGTATGGATCTACTCCTTAGGGGAAGTGATCATTGGAACCTTATAGTATACATTTGGGTGATTCAACACTTGGTTGGTGAAGACTAAATAGAAGACAGTTGGTGACTTATGGCACCCTTTGCCATTGTTATCAAAAGGGGAGAGATACTATGAGAAAATCCTTACTGTATGGGGAGGTACTATGGGGAAGAGTTCATTGTTTAAGGATATTGAGAAATTTGCATTGAGAGAGTATTTTTGAAGTGTCGATGGATTTGGGTTAATGGATTTTCACATATGTTTCCATCAACGCCAAAGGAGGAGATTGTTGGATTTTGTTGATGCATTTAACATGTTTAATCCCTACATTATCTTGTTTAGTGTTGTTGGAATGAATACTATTTTCATTCGTGTTTTTTCACTAATGTCAACATATATTTTTATGCAGAGAATAGGCTGGTTATTATAGTGTACATATATTGTACAGATGATTTAGAATGAGAAAACACAGGTTTATGTATAGGGAGGTGTTGTGATCTTATATCTAAGATCACATGTCATAATATTGCATATTGGTTGAGTAACATAAGATTTTGTGAAGACTAGTTTCTAGACTGTGATAGCAGAATTTGACAAAGTAAGTCTCTGTGTTTTGAGTATATCTTACAAGAAATGTGGATTTAGTGTATGTGAACTTAAGGGATTTCAGATAATGTATTAAGGAATTTTCATTGATCTTAGCAGGTCATGGAATGCATGATGGTGTCAATTGTGGCATCTTTTTTGG
This sequence comes from Chamaecyparis obtusa, assembly GCA_027943335.1. Classification (NCBI taxonomy): domain Eukaryota; kingdom Viridiplantae; phylum Streptophyta; class Pinopsida; order Cupressales; family Cupressaceae; genus Chamaecyparis; species Chamaecyparis obtusa. The sequence continues at coordinate 362,973 of BSBK01007726.1, forward strand.
AGGAGACCTACTTGGGGCTAACTTCAGAGTTGTAGCGTGTATTATGGATAGCGAGCATGGATTACAGATGTTGGACCTTAATTGTTGAATTGTAATTGTTGTATACTTATTTTAGATACCTTATGTATCTTAGAAAGGGGTTATATAATTTTTGTATATTAGGACAACATAATTGACTGACTTGATTATTTATTAATAAGGTATACATGTAAGATCTTTTATTTTGAAAAGGTATGTAGTATGGATGGAATGTAAAAGAGGATTGTGGAAGCTGCAAGCTTGTATCTATTAGATGTAAAGAAAGTTGCTATCAGATAGTTCAAAAGGATTGTGTATTTCCTTTATATACACTTGTGTTGCGAACAGTGAGTTCTAGAGGTGGACATAACCTTCTTTGAGCAGTGAGCCTACTCTTTTCTTCGACTCCTAACAGGGTGTCTATCCTTTAATAGGGATTGTGTACTATAATATTTTAACAAGCTCCTAACAAGGCTAGATCTTTTAACAGGGATACTATACTCTCAGTACATCATTTGTGGTTGCTAATTCCCACTAGGGTTTTACCTTTAATAGGGTTTCCTCGACAACAAAATACTGTGTTATTGTGTTGGCATTTACTATGTTATCATTTGATTTGGTTTAGCTACTAATTAAATTTTAAAGTTTAATAATCATTCATACAACTGATTCACACCCCCCCCCCCCCCCTCTCAGTTGTATTGGTGGACTGTTATTCCTAATAGGCCTATCATTTACTGGGTGGTTTTATTGTTATGATTATTTATATAATTGAAGTTACGTTTTGAAATGTAAGGGTGGTTTATTTTAAATACATAGATATCTAACTAAAGCTATTTTTTTGGTTTAGTAGGAGAGTGATGGTATGTACTTTTTACTTTGTTGAGAATCAAATCTTTCAAGATCTAATAAAAAAGAATAGGAGTACAAATAAATTTAAGAAAATCAATAAAAAATAATTGTTTATATAAGTTCAAACTCTCAATATCAAAACAACCTAATTTTTTTCTAAAACTTTTCTTTTAAAAATAAGATTTTGTTTAAAAATTCTCTTTTTATAATACAATTTTCTTAAAATTTTAAGTATATTGTGTATCAAAACTATTTTAAATTATTTTATTATAATATTTTTGGATAAATTTATCAGTTTTATTTGAAAAATATAATATTATTTTCTAAAATTATATTTTTATTTTTTATGTGTTTGAAAGATATTTTACTATTAAATAATGAGAGTTAGTAAATTTTAACAATCTATTATATATCTATAAAGATGCTTTTAAATTCAATTGTATAAAAAATTTTGCATCAATAAACTGTACTTAATAATTCTAATTAATATTTTTTATTAATAAAAATAATAAATTTTGAAATCTCTTAAAAAATTATTGAATAAAAATAGTTACTTATCATTGTTTGATTGGTACAAAACTATTCACTAATTATACATAATCAATATAATATAAAAATAATAAAAAATAATACTATAATTTTACATTCAGTAATCAAATCTCATGGAAGACAAGCTCGGCTATCAGAATTTCTTTTGGTTGCACCGCTGAACTTTATTAAAAATAAAAAAATAAATAAAAATTCAACCACTCTATTTTCCAAATTAGACTCGTGATACCTTTTGTCCATTGAAATAATTTAACATCAAGCATGTTGAGAACCGACTAGATTTCATCATTCAAATATAGAATTTTATAATCTATGTAAATATCAATTTTATGTTTCTGGATATGATTGTGTATGGACTATTTTTAAATATTAATATTTCGGATCATACTATATGATTTATTATCAGGATGGCAGAGAATTCAAGGAATTGAAAAATCGTTAATTGTAGACCAAGACTCCTCCCCTCTTCTCCTTTTTAGCGAGGCTTGGTCTACTCAACTCTCTCTCATCTTGATAATAGATCACATTGTGCAATCTGAAAAATTGATGTTCAAAATAGTCTATACACAATTGAATCCAGAAACATAAAACTAATATCTATATCTTCTTTAAATATTGCCTCATATTAAGGGCAGACTTATTACTATTTTGGCAGGTGGTGAAACATGGGATCTCGGTCTCTCTGCTGGACCAAATGAAAAAACTTGTGAGGGATTTATTCAAACTTGCACGGGAGGAAAAGCTCAAGTATGGATTTCAAGAGTGTGAAGGCCAGGCCTTTGTAATTTCAGATGAACATAAATTAGACTGGTCAGACATGTTTTATTTTGTTACTCTTCCTGAAGATGTTAGAAACATGAATTTCTAGTCAACAAGACTAGCATATTTCAGGTATGTTTGGGCATTTTTTTGGTTATAAGAAAGGAAGTGATTGTCTTAATGGGCAAGTTCTTTTTCATCTCGTAAGAATCAAAATGGCTATTTTGTCCTTAAGATGGGTCAAGATATCTATTATGATATATGAGGGGCATAGATGCTTTATGCATTCTAAAAGATGAATAGCCATAGATATAATCATTTTAATTAAAAAATGTTTTATTTTATTTTTTTGGTTGATTACAATTAGTAAAACTTATATTATATGATTTGGTTAGATAAAAAATTTTGGCTCTAGCTTCATTTATAGACAATACCTTTTAGTGTTCCTTGTGTGGTCTATTGGTTGATAACAATGCTTTGGTTTAAAGCCCCTTTTCATAGTGAAGTACATAGTTGACCTACTTCAATTTATTTTTGATAAGTGATAAATTGGTCATTGTAGATTGACTCAAAATTATTACTTAATCCAAACTAAATCATATTTAGATTGTAACTAGTTAAAAATCATCATTCTATGGGAATGTGTCCCCTTCAAAAAAATATCGTGTATCTTTTATATAGGAACATTTATGAAACTTGGGGATTTGGGAAACATCCTCGAAGACCATCAACTCTACCATCTCTACAATGTCCCTTGTTATACAACACACTGTCCATTACATACTGAATGAAACCTTCAAGTTTGTGAAAATTAGTTTTCCTTTCATGGAACACTCACAAATATATTATATTACATATTTTATCTTAAAAATTTCAAGTCGCCTCAATTTATGTATCAGTGCCACTTCCATCCCTCCACCCTCCCCTTATTGTCCCAATTTAGGACCTTAATCTCCATGTCCCTAAAACCTATCCCCACATTCCTATATCCCATCCTTAGAAAACTCCATGGAACTATGAAAAAAATCTTGTATAAAATAATTTTAAATAAATTAAGACACAAAAACACTAAACTAAGTTGACTTACCCAAAATCAATGAAACATATATAATTAACTACAAAATCCTCAAATCTAAATTGTTTTTTATTTTGGCAGAGAAACCATGAATGACTTTGGCCTGGAAATTCAGATACTCTCGAATAAGCTCTTAAGTCTGATAGCAAAGACCCTAGGTCTCAAGGTTAACAATTTTATTAATCCAGGGAGAAAGTGGATACAAGCAGCTAAAATGAACTACTATCCAAGATGTCCAAGGCCAGCTATTGTATTAGGAATAAGTCCTCACTTAGATGCATCAAACATCACCATATTCTTGTAGGATGATGAGAAAATAGGATTGCACATATGAAAAGATGATGAATAGATTCCTATTGAACCCAAATTTGGAGCTCTTATTGTCAATATTGGTGATATGATAGAGGTATTTATCTCAATCTTAATCCCAATCTTGATTTGAAATTGAAAATCTATTCTTAATATAGCTGTCACTCACCTCCACTTTCACAATACGGAGAGGAAGCCATGAGGACTTTCTCGTGAACTCCCAAAAAGAGGAAATGAACTGACCAACTTTGCAACGGGTCAAAATCCAGAAAATCCCCAGAAGTACTATTTCCATGATGAAGAAGACAACTGACCCAACTGATCAAGATGGGCCTGAGCCAACTACACTGAAAACTGCCAGCAGAAAAGTGTAGAAAGGACATCTCAAGTTAAAGAAACTTATGAAAAGGGTGATTGAGCCACCTCCTCATCTCAAATTATTTTCACAAATAATCCACTAGCTGCTTTATTGGCCAGCTCATCTACCAAGGAATTCCCTTCAAGGAATATGTGATTAACTGTTATAGATTCAAATTTCTTTAAAAAAATTAAAATAACATCCAAAGTATCTTGGAGGTACCAATTAGGTGTAGAACCTGACCTTACAACATTTACAGTGATCATTGAATCCCCTTCAATCTCCAATTTATTCAAGCCCAATTCGAAAGCCATTGACAGACCAAAAAGTAAGGCTTTGAATTCTACCATATTATTAGTACCTATCTCTAGAGGTCTTGCCAATTTCGCTAATACATTTTCATTAAAAGAGTGAATAATACATCCAACATCAGATGGTTCTTCTCAACGTTTTTGGAAGGTTTCTATTTTTAGCGGCTACTTTTTTGGATATCTTATAACAGTCACTTTTACGGTTAGTAATATGATGAGACAAGATTTTGAAGAGGCAGTGGGTTGAGGTTGGCCCTGATGATTGTACTAGAGTACTTGCAATCTTTCTCTATATGAGTGATCAGAGATTTCAAAGGAATTCGAGCTTCATCTCTCCTTTGTTTGAAGTCGATATTCATATCCTTTTGTTGTGAGTTTCTTTATACAACTACTCTCATGGATTCCGCAATCAAGTTGTGTAAAGATATAGAGAAAATTTCTTTCAAACATTCTATCAACACTTCCAAATTGCAGGAAATCTGCAAATTCCATCAACACTTGGTTTTATATGCAGTTAGGGAAGTCTTGGGTACTAATTTTCTACTCACAAACCATAGGTATAGAGTGAACATGGATATTTGTGCCAGTTTCTTGCCTAGTATCTTGGTGGCAGGGGCTCATAAGAATCTGGTAGAGGAGATATGCATGCGTCTCTTCGTGAATAACTTTCTCCTAAGCCTCCATAAATCCATTGTCAATGTAGACTTTGATTTAACTACTTCCTTTCCCTAGGAGCTTTCTATTGTTATGACTGTCGGTTCGGCTTTCCTTGGTTTTGGCTCCAGCACAAGGCACAATTTTTATGGTGGCCCTCCTAGGAGGCTTTTCATCTTATGGGGTTTGGAATGGGAAACTCAATCCTTAAAATTATCCATGATGAGGAAAGGAATCAAATTCCTCACTCAATTCCTTGGTATCGAAGAAGGATTGGATGAGCCTTATGGAAATGGCTTGGATGAGGACTTGGACTGGGTTTTCTAGTATAGGTATGGCAATAAATTTGATGGGCTTGGGAGTAAGGATTCATCAGATGCAAAGGAAGATGAATTTGATGGGGCTGAGGATGAGGATGATGAGGCTGAGGCTTTACTTGTTGATGAAGAAGAAGATGAAGAGGCTGATGAGGAAGCTCAGGGTGATTTGAAAGAGGGTGATGCTGACTAAGAGAACTATATTGGCTCTCATTCTGATGACCATGATGAGGAAGGTTCCACCGCTTTGAGTAGCATCTCGGAGAATGACTCTACTTCTTCATCAGATTAGTATGAGTTGTTAAACTTGGATAAGTTTTTGTTTTTTTTGGTTATTTATGTTTATTCTTACAGTTTCAATTAGTTCCTCTTTGGTTTTCTAGTTTTAATGGGTGTTTCTAAGCAATATCACTCATCTTTTGGACATGGTTACTTTTATTGCTACAGGCTTTCTTCTCTGCTTGCATTTCCTAAACTATGTATATTTTATCTTTAAATTAATATAGTCCTTTGGCTACGGTTCCTTATCGATTAAAAAAAAAAAAGCTAAACCTATTTTGAATATTTGCAATAATTGTTTTCTATAGAATCTTTAGAAATCTATTATATAATTTTATTAATAAATTTAAAGTTCCTTTATTAGATTGGACTACGATGTGAATTTATCTGTAATTATATTTTATAGAATTCAATTAAGCATAATGAAAAATAATAAGTACTATGCATTATATTAATAACAATTCAAATTAAAATATATTTATTTTTTACAATTATCAACTTTTTTTTATACCAGATAAATGCTTCTTTTATATTTTTTTAATTCTTGTTTTGTACATCTTTATAAAATTATTTATATGATTTACCTATATCTACCACATTTTAAACACATTCCATATTTTCTTATTCCATATCTTTTACCTAGCTATAATAGGGAAATACGTCTTCATAGTATGTTGTCTAAGAACTAAAGATCGTCTCAACTATGACCATTTTGTATTTTTATTCAAAACCTCTCTTATTTTTCTTTGGAGTTTCCTTCCCAATGTTAGATTGAGGTTTACTTTTCCTAGCTTAAAAAATTATACTCTAGATATGTTTCTTTTTAAGCCCTCAATGGCATCTATCAAAGTGTTTGAGTTTTCTTTTTAGTTGTCTTGGATCCTATTGGTATGTATATATTCCTCCAAAATATGTATGTTTGTCTATCTCGTCATCAACATATTCTTCTAATTTGATTCCACTTGAATTGTTATGTTTAGCTCCTTCTCAAGTGCATAGGCATTTTCTCTTAGACAACCTTACTTTCTACATTTTTTTTAATAGTTTCATCCACCTTATCTAAGACCACTTTTGATTTTTACTATTTTAATTTACTTGCATTTCTTCCAAAGTTTCTTTTTTTCTTAATTTATTTTCCTATTTTTTCTATATCTTTCCCTTTACTTTGTAGCACCTTTTCCACTTATTTTCCATTGTTTGGTTTTTGTAATTCATTTTTTGTTCTTGTGGAAAAATCTTATTGATTGGATACATATGGGTAATGATGATTAGAGATGATTAGTTTTAGAAAGATAGAATGAAACAAAATGCATTCACGATCTAGTTGTTGCATCCATTTAATGCCTTACGAATTATGATTGTAACGTAATTATATTTGAAAGGTGATGATCTAAATCCATTTCAATACATATCCTTGCCAAGTTCATGACCCTATGCTATACATAGCTCTTGAAGCTAAAATGACTACCCATAAAAATTTCAATACTCTTGAAAACATATATATATCCATAACTCATTTGTTAATGCATGCAATTATTTCCAAATTGTGATTCTTGATTGCATTTCCTCTCTTAATTTAAAACCTAACCGCCAATATATCAACAATAGACTTATATCTTGGGAGAACTTCACACCTCTTTGGAAGATAATTTCATTCAATATATTCAACAATGAGATACCATCAAGTCATGAATCGATTACATCCTCTTTACTTTTCCACTTTTCTTGTGCCCATAAATTTCTTCATAGAGACAATTCAACTCTTTAAAATCTACATATAAGTCTTTATTTTCAAGCATTATCATGTTGTAGATCTTATTTTTTCATGATCTAATTCAAGATCTAGGATTACCTTCCCCACTTTTGTGCATGTGCACTTGGCACTCTTCTCTTATTATTGTTTGTGTTTTTTAAAATATCTAATAAATTCTACTATTTTGTTTGTCAAAATTGATTCCCCCTTGTGACTATCTAGTGATAAGAAGGGTCTCTAGGAAATTAAACCCCACATCATCTCTTAGCAAAATAAATCTCTCACTTGATTATTTTAATAACTCTAATTTTTCAAATGACCTCAAACTTGCAAACCTAGATATAATCCTAGCAAATCTTAGAGTTAACACACTTTTCTCTTTACATCCAAAAAAATATATCAATATTTTTGTCACATCTCCTTAATATTTAAAAAATTTAATCAAACTTTAATCCTTGCACTAAACTCCAATATACCTCAAATATTAACACACCTTCCACCTTTACATCCTCGATATCTCAATTGTTTTTTTCACGTGTATTGCAATCTTCAAAAATTCCTTCAAACATGCATACTTGCTTCATAAGGATTGAAACCATGATTGTGTAATCATATAGTTATATAAATTAAAGTCCATGTTTGTTTAAGTAAATTAATGGTTTGATTCTATAATTTACTAAATTCATATTTATTATGGTGGAATAAGATTGTGTGTAACCAAATTATCATCATATTATCTATCTATATTCATTAATCAATTTTATATACCTAAATTGTGTAGACTTTTAATTTTGGGAATTTTCAAATTTATAATAAAATATCAAAGTTTTATTTAATTTTCTTGATTTAGTATCTTATGAACCCTTATGTCTTCATTATAACTAGCATTGTAGAAATGAGTTGTGTCATATTTTTATATCTTTTAAGTTATGTGATATAATTTATGAACAATGTGCACTAATATTCTTTATTATAATTTGTGGATAGGTAATTAGTAATGGAAGATACAAGAGTATTGAACATTTTTCCTTGCCAAAGAGTAAGGCAAATCGAATTTTAATTTCTATAATTGAATTTTCCACTAAATAAGTACAAGTAGGTCCCCATCTTGACCTCTTAGATGCTACACATCCTCCTTTGTACACAACATTTAAACGTGGTGATTTTGATGATAATTTTTTTCATAGAAAATTAGAAGGCAAGTCAACTCTACTTTTTTGTAAAATTCAATCCTAAACATGATCCTTCCAATGTATCCAATCAAGATTCTTTCTTTGCGATTGGTAAGTTCTTTTACAATAAATTTGTATTATGGAACACAAAATAAACATATAAATAATAGAACATGAACAACATGTTCATTAAATTGTGTATAATGCACTAAAATGTATATGAACTTTTCATAAGAGAGGCTTACAATGTGGAGATTTGTAAATTCCTCTCTTATTTGTAATGGAAATACAATGTAGTTTTCTTCACATGTATTTCTATTATCTTGAATTAATCAAATGATAATAATTTTAGTGTGTTTCATAGTATACTTTTTTCATTAGAATGGGTACATTAATTACACTACAGAATAGTGTTTACTATGTCATACAACTGAAACAAATATTTTTTGACAGGTTGCAACTACAAGGATTGTGCCAAAATTATAATGATAAATAAAATTATGTATATGGTTAGTTATCTAAAAATAGTGAGTTCACACACATAAATTATATATTATCTTGGTTACAAGCCAAAAAATAAAAAATAAAATACAAAGTTCTTTATGTTATCTTGTTGACTTCAACCTTTATTTTTCTTCATGATGGATTTCTCTGATTTGTATCCATCTTTGGTTTCTGCATGATCAATTAGAAAGTGTAAAATATTTCATCACCTATTTAGTTAATTTTCATCTTGGTTTTCTCAAAAAAAACCCGACCTTTTCAACCTTTATCATAGATCTAATTAGACCAATACTTACCACTTAGAAAATATTTATGGTTGTAACTAATCTTAAGGTACATAATAGATGATTAAAATCCCCCTATGTTTGTATTATACCTATCCATCAAACACTTTAGAACCCTTGAATTTGAAAACATTCCCTTTTTAGCATTTTACCAATCTCTTGACAACATTTGCATCCTATAGAATATCCAATCTTTTAGGACCCCATACAAAAAGTGTTGTTCATACTCTTACAATCAAACTAGTTGAGGGAGGTGATTCCCACCCAACTCGACCAAATTTAAAGGTGTATTTTGGTACAGCAACCAAGCTTTGTAGATATTATAGGATAGAACCATCTAAATCAATTTCTATTAATTGTCTTTAATATGTAGATTACTATTGATCTAGTTTTTCTCCTTACTATTTGTATGGAAATAAAATTTTGTAAAGGATTAATAAATCTAATTATTCAATGTTTTATAGACCTTCCACACTTTATTTTTATTACTAATAAGTATTTCTCCAAACTTTTCAATTGCATAGTTGGCTAAGTAGTCTAGCATTTTTTGTTGCAATTGTTTATTTTGGTTTGGAAAACATTTAAGTGAGTATTGTACATTACAATGATAATCAACACACAAATTTAAACCATTTTGTCTATTGAATTTTCATAATGTTTCGTATCAATAAGAATAGAAAGTAATTAAGAAAGTTGTATCTTTTAGATAGTTTTAGAATGGTAAATTATTTTGTTGATTTAGGTGGTCATGTGCAATCCCTTTCAAAAGTCAATCAATATAGTTTTTTTCCCTTTTCATGATTTATATAGAGACCAAACATATATAACATTATTTATATGGGCATAGACAAACTTGTATCATTTGGGTTTGACATATTTTTTTTTCAAACATCTAGAATATATCTCATAATATCTACCACCTTTTGCCTTGATAAATTACCTAACATAGCACAATGTAGAATTCTCACACTTCAATTTCCCTATATTTGCACAATAATGAGATCACTTGTCACCCTCACCATTGATACCATCATGTCAAATTATTTGGATCGATGAACATCATATCTTCTTTTTTAATGTCTTTATTTGTATCAAAATTCTTTTTTGTTGGTCTTTTGTTTCTAAGGCTAGCATAGCTATTAGATATTGACACATTAAAAATGATATTTCTACTTTCCTTAACCTAATTTGAAGTCTTGTTGCTAAGAGGCATGTGCACAAAGATGGTAAATAAAAAAGTGGTCACTCACCCCAAAAAAAACACAACAAATGTTTTTGAGTACGTATTTGAAAATTCAGATAATCGGAACACATTATGTCTCAGAAATCCAAGTCATAACGCATACATAGTTTTTAAAATAAAATTTCAATGACATTAATAATATCAAGAATTGTGATTGGATTTTTAAAATAAACATAACCCAATCATGTTTTTATGACCTTAAAGTTTTTAAAGTAGTTGATAACAAAGAAATAGAAAACATTCAAAATAAACCTAAGGAACTCAATCATGTTTTTGTTTCTATCAACCAAATCAAGATGATGTGACACTAAAGAGGAAACATGTTATTTCTCACAAACTAATTGTTCGAAGATGTAAGTCTTACAACTCTTCTTCTCTTCTAGTTGCACAAGTAACATTCATGAAAATAGGGTAGTCATCATTAACCTAGGAGATCCTAACATGTATAAGTTGATAAGATAGATAATTGCAATGGAATTGATTTCCTTGGTGGCATGGCTATATATAGTTGCATAGATAGTGAACTTCGAAATCACTAAGTAGTGTAGCTTTGAATATTGTGAGAATATTAGGTGAACCTATTAGAAATAAAATATGTACATTACAAAAGAGTTCCCAAATCCATTACGGGTGCCCAAAAAAGTACTGATAGAGTAGGCCACATAGAATGCTATATTTTTTTTTACAAAGGTTTCACAATTAGGGTTTTCATTCTTTTATTTCTCCCATACAAATTTTTCATCTTAGAGAGGTTTTTTTTAGTATTATAGGTAACATGATCAAAGGTATCAACATAATCCGTGATGTCCAATTTGAAATATTTATCTCCCTCTCTCTCTTCCTGTTTCCCGCTCACAAAATTTTGAAGTGGATTCACCATGCTGCTCTAAAAGAAACTATGAGTATTGTTTTTACCTAGATGATAAGACTATTGAGTTGATGTTGTAATTATGTCAAATTATATTCAATACTCTCTCTCTCTCTCAAATTAGCTGAAGAATCCAAAATTTCTTCTATCAAACCCTTTCTTTTTTTTTTCTTCAAACATGAACAAGCTACAATATATACAACTCTGATACCATGTAAGAGTTGATGAGTAAACAACCCACAGCTCCTAAGAACACCTACATGCAAACACCTATCACAGAAAGAGAGAGAAGAAGCAAGAAGCTATAGAGGCATGAACACATTGATCCATGAGAGAGGAGAAATCATTCTTGATGTGCAACACAAAAGTTGCAATTTAATAATGAATAATTTGTTATACAATTTGCTATACAATCTGTTTGTATAAATACAAAGGAGATCAATCCTTATAAAAGGAGATCTGAAAACCTAAAAAGGTAAAACCTAGGTTGCACAATAATAATTAATAAAGTAATTAATTATTATATGCCTAAATTTTAGCTTAAGTAGAAAGAGATAATAAGTGACTTTGGGAGAAGCTAAAAACCTAGAAAGAACTATTGAAAGAAAATGGGTCCTGACAACAAAGGCCTGATCAGGTACCCAAGTACAAAAAAGAGTCTTTATAGAGCGTAGAAATAGAGAAAACTACATGGGGAAAAACTCTACTCCAAAAATGAGAGAAAGAATAATCTGAAGGATTGAAGAAGCCTCCAAAACTAAGAATCTTCTAGAATATAGGAACAAGGATGAACATGTACAACATCACTGAAGCAAGAAGTTGCAAACTCTGTGAAGAAGTAACTAATGATCTCAAGATCCTCCATTGAAATATGACTAGGCAAAGAATATTGTAATCTACATGAGTGCCCTCAAATGACACTACTTGAATCAAGAGGCAAACAAAGACAAACAACTAAAGTCTAAGATAAAGAATAGTGTAATCTGCATGAGTGCCCTCAAATGACACTACTCAAATTAGGAGGCAAACAAAGGAAAACACATGAACCCAAAAATACAGATGGCATAAAAAAACCAAAATTATGAAGAGTTGATCAATCAAAGCTAGAAGAGTGCGTCCAAAAACATAAAATAAAGAGTGTCTATATGGTAAATTATCCATCTCGTTGGAATGCATGTAGGTACCCAACCACTACATCTGCCTAGTACATAGAATCAAATAGTGAATACATAGCTCACACTATCAAACCAAGAAAGTAGTAGAACCAATAGTAGAAACCCCCCATAATGCTGACAAGGGAGTAATGACATGTACACTGAAAAGATCATCCAATATGAACTTCATGATACCAGAAACATCGAAGGTGCAGAGAGAGTACAAACACAAATAAAGGTACCTAAGGCTAATTTCATTGGAGGAACTCTCACATGACAAAAGTAAATGGAAAACAAAGGCAAACATCAAACCCCCCCTGGCACTTTATAATGGAGTGCGAGTACATAGAGCACAAACATGTGCAAAATCTCATACATGCAATAGAATGGAACTTTATCTCAATGTGTGTGCATAAAATAATGCTACAAAAGTGAAGTATACATTGCTCAAAGAAGAGAGAAGGTTGTTGAAACAAAATAAAAACCTAAGATGAGCCATCACTCAAAGGAAAGAGATCTCGGGAACTAAAACATCCAAGATATCCACCAGATTGCAAAAATGCAAAAATTTGAATAAAATATACATAGAGAAGAATCTAGAAAAAAGACTCACAACACTAGAAAGCTTATAGAACAAGCTTTCCAACAATATATCATTTCTCAAAATGGAGTTGGGATGCGCAAGATAGAGCTCCCAAAGTGCAAAACTAAACATCTAGATTTGACAGTAAAAAAACCATCAAAAAAGAAAAATCAGAAACTCAAACCTCCAAATCTAGATAGATCTCAGAACCAGCTTTTTGATGATATCTTATTTGCCCGATTTTGACACCGTATGCTCAAGTTATGAGAAAAAACCCACTGAGTGCTCCAAAGGGCCCAAAATGGTGTCAAAAACTTGCTGATGTATGCTGACATCAGTGACTGATGGGCCAAAATTTGACACCCAAATGGTTGTCGCTGCATAAAAGGCCCCTATGGCTAAATAATTCATCCCCTGGTCGCCATATGACCAAGGACTGAGACTGCATCTGCCTGGCTTAAATTTGAAAGCCAAATGGTTGTCGCCAGCTAAAAAAAAGAGATTTTTTTTGCAAAATTGCATGCGTACCTCGGGATCCATGTTAGACTATATGGATTTTTGCCTCGATTTGCATGCCATTTTTTCCCTCAATTTGCATGTCTAGCAGTAAAAATTTCTATCTTGATTTATGTGCTAGATCGGTATAATTTTTTACTTGATTATGTGTGAGGGCTCTATGGATTCTACCTCAATTTGCATGTCAAGGCTATATGGATTCTACCTCAATTTGTGTGCCAAGACCATACGCCTGTCATGCAAAAAAAATTGCCTCAAAAGCAACAAAGTCCGAATTGGATGTGCTTGCCTTATATGGTTCTAGAGGTTTTTGGGCACTGCGAGCTCAATGGCGAGGTCCATTTGGGCCCAAAGTCCCTCAGGATCTATGTCAAGGCCTATTGCAAAAACAATTTTCCACAGATTCCAATTTTGTCCAAACTAGACAAATTTTTTATAGATCTGGGGGTTCTTAGACACTGTGAACGCAACCATGAGGTCTATTTGAAGACAAGATTACCAGAAAAAGAGGTCCCCCGCATATCTAATAGAAAAACCTCTGAAAAAAAAGATCAAACGAACATGGCAAAATCTCTCAACAAGAAAATAAGGGCGAACATATCTGAAGCTCTGATACCATATTGGAGTTGATGAGAGAACAACCCACAGCTCCCAAGAACACCTTCATGCAAACACCTATCACAGATAGAGAGAGAAGAAGCAAGAATCTATGGAGGCCTGAATGCATTGATCCATGAGAGAGGAGAAATCATTCTTGATATGCAAAAATAAAAGTTATAATTAAATAATGAATAATCTATTATACAATCTGTTTGTTATAAATACTTGAAGGAGATCAATCCTTATAAAAGGATATCTGAAAAACTAAAAAGGTAAAACCTAGGTTGCACAATAATAATTAATAAAGTAATTAATTATTATATATGCCTAAATTTTAGCTTAAATAGAAAGAGATAATAAGTGACTTAGTAATTAAATCAATATGATTCAATTAATAAGAAAATAACTTATTACTCTAACAGCTCTATACCTAGTTTTGTGCCACTGTGGGGTTCTCATGGTCCCTAGTCCATCCCAATCTCTCCTAATCAGTATTAGGAATAAGCTTGAAGTGTTTTGAGAGCACACCCACATTCCTAAAGCAAGAGGAAATCAAACGGTGATAGGGTGCTCCCATTTTAGCTCTATATGATTGACTTAGCAAATAGTTTTTGGGTATGTGCAAGATCATGAGAGGCCAAAAAGTGGCAATGTCAGTTCAAAACTTTGACAATGTAGCTGACGATTTTTTTTTCACCCAAATTTGATAAAATGAAAAGGGTATCTTAAGGAGATTATTAGCTTTCTATCGATATAATTGCTGTCAAATTTTGAGTTCGGTAAGTAATTATTAGTTATTTTCTAATTGAGCTACCTCTAAAGTGTTGATTTATATACTGATTGAAAAATGACTATAACTTTCAGATGGTATAACATTTTTGAAATCCAAAAAATGCGTCACATTCTATGCTTCACCTACTATAAGGAAAAAAAATAAAACTTGAATTTTGTAAAGTTTTGAATGAGTTAAGGTGGTCAGACACGAGAGTTTTTTTATTTTGAAAATGTTGTAGCAAAAAATTCATAATTTATTATTTTTTTGGAATAAAATTACAAAAAAATATGCGTCACATCTAGGCATGAGTCTACTACTTATATATAAAATCTTATAATAAAATATTATCATTTGATTATGATTAAGGTGGTCAAACATACACCTACTCCTTTTTTTTTTCTTGAAATTTTTGTACTGCTGCATTGAAATCTATACTTTTTACCAATCATACTAACTTTTTCTCAAAAAAGACCTAGTATTTTAGAAACTACATTCAATTTTCTATAGATTCTATTCTTACAACTTTTTGATATTAGGTTCATAGCTAGTTGAAATTTTCACGTCAAGTTGACTAACCCTGATTTGCTGATTTTTCATTGCCACTTAAGGGCATAGTTTGGCCCCTCATGATCTTGCACATACCCTTTTTCTATATGTTAGGGATATACTCTTAGACTAATGTTTGAATGTCTACGCTTGTTTTGAACAGGTTAGGTTTTCTCTGATCTTAGTTTCCAAACCTTTTTTTGGTTATTGGTTTAATTGATGGGCATATGGTCATAGAAGAAACAAGTGTAGAAAACTAGATAAAAGATGGAAGAGGACCAAGATTATATTAGATAGCCCACTACATCCAATAAGATCATTTGACACAAATGTAAAAATTTTGGACACATTGCAATGAACTGTATGTTGCAAAATAATCAAAGGTCACAACCTGTGAGACCATTTGTTACCTGTTTCAATTGCAACAATGAGGGACATATAGCCAAGTACTACAAATATAATAGACTAGTTGGAAATAGAAGATCACCTACAAAAATAAAGAAAAATATAGGTCATTGGAAAAAGCTTTATAGAGTATGTGAATGAGTTTAATCACCACTTTGTAAAAGAAGGAAGAAAGGTCATTGGAAAAGTATGGAAGGAGGAGAATCAAACTGAAACCAAGGATCAAAGTAAAGTAGTGTTGGCATTAAGTATGATTGTCATTAGTGACAACACTTATTCAGACTCTGAGTGTTTACTGAGCAGAACAGTGTTTACCGAGCTTCGAAGTGCTTACCGAGTTATCATCACCAAGTGATGAGATGAGCGGTGTTTACCGAGTGACAGCACGGTAAACAGGGAATTCAGTCTCTACTGAGTGACACTATATCTACCGAGTCTCCAGTATATACCAAGTTTGAAACTACAACCAAGTGGTTAGTATGGACCGAGCCTCCACTTCTACCAAGTGCATGACGATGCTGAGTAATGCAGTGGATGCCGAGTATCAGAAAGTCACCGAGTTAGTTTGTAGTAACCGAGTCACTATATTTGGGCTGACTCAGTAATATTTGTGTTTGCTTGTTTAGAGCTGACTTTGGTATTGTTTTGTAATTATTTTGGATTGATATATAAACAATGTTTTGTATCATATCCAAAGTGTAAAAAAGAAGAAGGGACAAGCGAAAAGGAGAAGAAAGGCAGAGATAAGTGAATTACAAAGGGATACAATAGTATAAGAAGCAGTAGAGACATATCTATCATAGAAGGTGATTAGTACATCTGAGAATCTTAATCAGCAAGTACAGTTGCAAGTAAGAGATCTACTGTTTCATCCTAATAGGTGAATCAGCCCCAAATCCTTTAACCAGGTAGACTTAACAGTCTTTGCAAAAATCTCTTAACCGAGTGCATACTTCTTCGTATGTTTGTAAATCCTCTAACAAGGTGGACCTAGCAGTCCTTATTGCTCCTAACAGGGCAGATCATCAGAAGTGATCATTGTAAGCCTTAACCAGCAAACCTTATACTGCAGTATTAAAGTTTAGTGGGTTTCATCCCCACCCCAGTTTTACTTTCTATTTGGAAGGCTTTTGGGTTACCAAATCTCTATGTTCAAAGTGTTATGAATGTTTTATTCTTTCTATTACTCATACATATAGTTAGCTTATCAATCTAATGTTATTGAGAAAATGGTTGAGATCTAAAATTTGTAAAAGTTTTGAAGTTACTGATTCACCCCTCCCCTCTTAGTAACCTAGCTAGTCTTGAATATTTCCAACAAGTAAGAGATGCTACTG
Source organism: Chamaecyparis obtusa (assembly GCA_027943335.1). Lineage (NCBI taxonomy): Eukaryota > Viridiplantae > Streptophyta > Pinopsida > Cupressales > Cupressaceae > Chamaecyparis > Chamaecyparis obtusa. The sequence goes on from BSBK01007726.1 coordinate 380,194, forward strand.
GATCTTTGCTTGATGCTAATGATTCTATTTTTACCTAAATGGCCAATCATTTCCTTAGGGGGAACATTGAAAGAGTTCATCAGTAAATCATCTAGCCCTTGGTATGTAGAATGAGAGTCTGTGAGGTTGTGCACAGTTTCATAAGTATGAATCGATTTATTTTTTAAGATTGCAAGGCCTGGAATACATTCTAGATTGTTCACCAACAGTTGTATGGGTGATTGGCGTTAAATATATTTTTGGATATACATTTTAAAGGTTGTCAAAAATTATTTATGAAGCTATTTAAGGGAGTACTTAGTCATTTTGATCACCATTTGAGAATTTTTTAGCAGCGTTCTAGGTGTTCTAATGTAGATTGATTGAACTTTGAGATCACATGTTGCATAAAATAGACTTTTGAAATTGTTAAATATGATAGTGTCAATAAGATAAATATATAAATGAGTATATATAATACATATATGAGTATATATAATACATATATGAGTATATATTAATATATATACCAATGATATCTATCATTATATATATACTTTAATATATATCCATAAACATATTTTAATGATAAATATTCTCATCTTATAACTATTGATTATCATGAGTTATGAATTGATGATCATTTATTATCATTAGTGATAGATCGATAACCATCGATTATCATTAATGATAAATCAATGATCACCAATTTATATATGATTATCAACTTACAATGAATACCAATTAGTATCGGTTTAAGTATCAAAACTGCTATATTATCACCAATAGTATTATTGGCTTATGTGATATCGATTCACTATCAATTTTTATTAACATCAACTTTTTTGTTATGAAGAGTCACGTCAATGATAAGACATGACTCATTAATGAGTCATGGCTTATCATTTATGTGACGCATAAAATTTTCTTATACATATATGCAAAATGATCATTGGATGAAACATATTGAAATTGAACATAGTGTATTAAGAAATCAGCATACAAAAGAATTTAATTAGAACTGTGTACATTCACAATATATTCATAAATTAATAAAAGGGATAAAAAATATATAATTTATCATTTGAATAGAAGTTTGAATTGCATTTACATGGTATCAGAGCCAAGTTAAGGAAGATCCAAGAATCTTTCATATAATAAGACATTTAGATATAATTTATAGCACATCACATTTCCATGGCAAGTGTTATCAGATTTGAGGATAGGCTTGAAGGAGGGAATAAATTTTCATCATGGAAGTTTAGAATACTGATGATACTAAAAGAATTTCTTGCATTATATTACACCTGTTAAATTTAGACATATTTAACCTAGTTCATAGCATATACTAAATACATGTAATGTTGTTTTTGTCTAACACCTGCAAAGAAGTTGAGATTCCTTCACTAGAAAATGTTGCAAAAGATGATGCAACCTTGAAAGAAAAGGAGATGTTCACTTTAAATGTTATTTCCAAAGAAGCCCTTATCAAAGAAGCCATTATATTTGAAATAACATGTATCACCAACATGTGTGCCCTTACGATCATTCACCTCATATTTCTTTTCATGTGCTCAATGTGAATTTCCATGTGGGTGAATATTACTTGAATTATCCTTTATATAAACATCAATAGCCATGTGGTTTCATTTTTCTATTGCTTGGTTTTGTGGGCACACATATTAAATTATGGGTGTGTCATTGTTTTAACTAGAAAATGAGGAGAATACTACCTCATAAAAAACTTTATCTTCATAAAAAAAAATAAGTAACACATTTATAGTGTATTGCCTTTGCGATTTTTTAAGTAGCTACCAAAGAAGTTGAGATTCCTTCACTAGTAGATCTTGCAAAAGATGATGGAACCTTGAAAGAAAAGGAGATGTTCACTTCAAATGCTATTGCCAAAGAAGACCTTATCAGCGCCTTATCTTACAATGAGTTATCAGAGATCAAGAAAATGGACAAAGCCTATAAGATATGGAAGTACCTAGAAGACATGTTTGAAGGAGAATACTAAGGACAAGACAAGACAGAACTGAAGAATGATCCAAAGAAAACTACATGGATTGAAGGAAATGATAAGGTCATGAAAATCATAATCGATGGAGTCAAAGATCATATTGTACCACTCTTGAAAAAACTATGAAATGACATATCACATGTTTAAAAAAATTGTAAATCCTTATGAAATAAGTAGTGCCAGCAAGACCTTAGCTCTGAAGAGAGAGATTAACCATTTAAGTATGAACAAAGGTAAATCAATGAACTCATACTTTATGAGAATATCAGCTCTAAGAGATCAACTGTCAACACCTGGGTACAAGATAGAATGTAAGGAATTATCATTAATTGCCTTAGATGGTCTACCTAACTCCTGGGAGATATTTGTTTTAGGCATCATTGCTAGGTCTAAATCTCCAAAATTTGACCAACTAAGATCAGATTATCTCTAAGAAGAATCAAGACTAGCAAAGAAAGGACTCAAGATGAAAAATATTGATGAAGATTTTCATGTATTAAATGTGAATTACCACAAGAAATAAAAGAAGAAACATTTCAAGAAAAGGAAAAAAAATCATGGGAATGGTAAATCCAAGAAAGATATGTCAAAGGTACAATGTTTCAGATGTGATCAGTATGGACACTATCTAAATTATCCATACAAAAAGCATCAATCCTCATTTTCCAAGGTAAATAAGACTAAGGAAGAGTATCACTAGTATATTTGACCCACTTTTTAGACCAACATTTCCAACCAAGTTATAAAATGATTTTCCTTGGTCAATTTATAGAAGAAAAAAATGATTTTTTTTACTTCTAGTCTTGTATTGGTCAGAATTACGACCAATCTTTAAGGTCCTAATTCCGACCAACATGGGAATAGAAGTAAAAAAAATTTCAAATTTTATACATATATCCCGCCTGCCGGCACATTTCATTTTATTTCATTTTGGCATATATAGTCTGCAAGCAAAGGAGAGCTAAAGGAAGCGGTAAGGAGGGAAGTTGTATTTGGACACCCCTAGCTATATGCATCTAGCTTGTAAGTTGTGGCATCTTCTTCTTTTCCACATTTCTCTTCTCAAACCCAAGCAAGCATCAAGAGTAATAGGCATTCAATTTCAACCATTTCATCGCAGCCTTGGTAAGAGATTTGATTTTTTGGCATTTGCTTAATGAAGGGTACATTTTTTTTTAAAAAAAAAATTGTTTTCATTTGTCATGGGTTTGAAACCCTTATCTCTGCACTTCTAATGGTGTTCACACCACCATTAGAAGTGGCATGAACACTATTAGAAGTGGCTCACGAATTTCCACTTCTAATGGTGTTCAATTTCTAGAAATATAGAGCAGTCAACTAAGGGTGGGTTCTTTGTTTCCTCGTCAACTGAGTTCAAGGTAAAATTGATGCTACTTTTAGTTTCATTGTAAAAAAATGTTGAATAAGTGGTTGAAAATCATGGAAGTGCAGAAAATAAAAGCTATTAAAAACTCAATCCTTTGTTTAACTGCGAACTGTTAAAAATTTAGAATAAAACCTCTATTGATTGTGTGCCCTTAGTTGAAGACAAAAAATAATGATGTGCTCTTAGTCCCTGACAGAAAATTGTGTCCTAAACATGGAAAAAAAAAACCCCCCAAAATGTTTGTAATGAATTCAAATTTACAAGGGGTACATTTTTTTCAAACTATTTTCATTGGTCATGGGTTTGAAACCCTAATCTCTGCACTTCTAATGGTGTTCACACCACCATTAGAAGTGGCATGAACACCATTAGAAGTGGCATGTGAATTTCCACTTCTAATGGTGTTCATTTTCTAGAGATATAGAGTAGTCAACTAAGGGTGGGTTCTTTGTTTCCTCATCAACTAAGTTCAAGGTAAAATTGATTCTACTTTTGATTTCATTGTAAAAAAATGTTGAATAAGTGGTTGAATACCACAGAAGTGCAAAAAATAAAAGCTATTAAAAACTATTAAAAATTTAGAATAAAACCTTTGTTAATTGTGTGCCCTTAGTTGCAGACAGAAAATAATGATGTTCTCTCAGTCCTTGATAGAAAATCGTGTCCTAAACATGGAAAAAAAAACTCCGAAAAATGTTTGCAATGAATTCAAATTTACAAGGGGTACATTTTTTTTCAAATTGTTTTCATTTGTCATGGGTTTCAAACCCTAATCTCTACACTTGTAATGGTGTTCATGCCACCATTAGAAGTGGCATGAATACCATTAGAAGTGTCCTATGAATTTCCACTTCTAATGGTGTTCAATTTCTAGAGATACAGAGCAGTCAACTAAGGGTGGCTTCTTTGTTTCCTCATCAACTGAGTTCAAGGTAAAATTGATGCTACTTTTGCTTTCATTGTAAAAAAATGTTGAATAAGTGGTTGAATATCATGAAAGTGCAGAAAATAAAAGCTATTAATTGTGTACAATTGTGTGCCCTTCTTCACTTTGTTTAACTGTGAACTGTTAAAAATATAGAATAAAACCTTTTTTAATTGTGTGTCCTTAGTTACAGACAGAAAATAATAATGTGCTCTCAGTCCCTGACAAAATGTCATGTCCTAAACATGGAAAAAAAAACCCCAAAATGTTTGCAAGAATGGTCTAAATGGCCTAGGTGCCCTGCACCAATACACCCCCCATGTAAGTCAATATTCTAAAGTCCTTGAATCCAAGCAAATGTAAGTCACTAACACCAAATATATCACTTAGAATTCTTGTGAAGAGTCTTGGTGATTTTAAGCCTTTTGAAGCACTTTAGAAATATTGAGTACATCATTGCTTGCCAACTATTTGATAGAGCCTAGGAAATCATTGGTTCTTCAAGACAAAGATTGTTTGCACACCAAACACTGTACAGGAACAATCAATAAAAGTTCTGAAATTATTTGATTTTAACAATATAATCAGTACATGGAATGATCAAAACTTATAATACCAATCAATGAATTCTTTTCCTATCAATGTTGAATTGAATAGATAGTTTAATAATATAAACACCAGACTGTGTCTTCACGAGTAGAGAAGTGACTAAATGTAAAGAATTAAAAGTTTATTACTTGGTAGTTCATTACATTGTCTTCTTCATTAAATGTCAAGATCTTGTGAATCAAAGCAAATTTAAGTCAATAACACCAAATATATCAGTTAGAAGTCTTGTGAAGTAGTGATATATTTGGTGTTACTGACTTACATTTTCTTGGATTCAAGGACTTTGGAATTTACTCCAAAAGTGATTATGTAATGAAGGAAGTGAGAGGGAAGGATCTTGATTGAGATCAATGGATATTTCAACATAATTTTGGACAAGATCTTGACATGAGTGGATGGGTGTGGATGGTGGGATGGGGGGTGTACTGGTGAAGAGTCTTGGCCTAGTGAGTTTAAGCCTTTTGAAGCACTTTAGAAATATTGAATACATCATTTCTTTCCAACTATTTTACAGAGCCTAGGAAATCATTGGTTCTTCAAGACAAAGATTGTTTGTACGCTAAGCACTCTACAAGAACAATCAATAAAAGGACTGAAATTCTTTGATTTTAAGACTTCAAAACAATAAAATCAATACATGAAATGATTAAAACTTATAATACCAATCAATGAATGATTTTCCTATCAATTTTGCATTGAATAAAGAGTTTAATAATATAAACATGAGACTGTGTCTTCACGAGCAGATCACATTGACCAACACACCCCCATCCCACCATCCACACCCATCCACTCATGTCAAGATCTTGTGAATCCAAGCAAATGTAAGTCAATAACACCAAATATATCACTTAGAAGTCTTATGAAGAGTCTTGGTGAGTTTAAGTGATATATTTGGTGTTATTGACTTACATTTTCTTGGATTCAAGGACTTTAGAATATACTCCAAAAGTGATTATGTAAGGAAGTGAGAGGGAAGGATCTTGATTTAGGTCAATGGATATTTCAACATGATTTTGGACAAGATCTTGACATGAGTGGATGGGTGTGGATGGTGGGATGGGGGTGTATTGGTGAAGAGTCTTGGCCTCATGAGTTTAAGCCTTTTGAAGTACTTTAGAAATATTGAATACATCATTGCTTGCCTACTATTTAATAGAGCCTAGGAAATCATTGGTTCTTCAAGACAAAGATTGTTTGCACACCAATCACTGTACAAGAACAGTCGATAAAAGGACTAAAATTCTTTGATTTTAAGACTTCAAAACAATATAATCAGTACATGGAATGATAAAAAATTATAATACCAATCAATGAATTCTTTTCCTATCAATGTTGCATTGAATAGAGAGTTTAATAATATAAACACTAGACTGTGTCTTCACGAGAAGATCACATTGACCAATATACACCCCATCCCATGATCCAAGAAAATATTATAAAGTCCTTGAATCCAAGCAAATGTAAGTCAATAATGCCTCCTTTAGCACCCCTTTTCTCATGAACTATGCCAAAATGAAATAAAATGAAATGTGTTGGTAGGCAGGATATATGTATAAAATTGGACTTTTTTTTTAACTTCTATTCCCATGTTGGTAATAGAATGATGCTTAAACTCACCAAGACTCTTCACAAGACTTCTAATGTTTGTAAGCTATACTTGAAAAAATTATAAACACTAGATTGTGTCTTCATGAGTAGAGAAGTGATTGTTTGTAAAGAATTAAAAGTTTATTGCTTGGTAGTTCATTACATTATCTTCTTTGACCATACACACTAGTTGTCAACTTCAACCACTTTAATCTTTCTTGCATCATCTTTAACCTTTCAAAAGGTTTTAGGTTCCTAATCTAATGCAATTTTAAAAGGTTTTAGGTTCCTTGACCCTTACATAAATGCTTGGTCAAATCTGCATGTTTGTCAAATGTAAATGGAATACTTTGTGCCTGACATACTTAAATGGAATACACCAAGAAGTACCAAATGATGAATTCTCAATTGTTGTAATGGAAAAGCATCAGAACCGTCCATTTCTAGAGCTTGATTTTTCTATAGTCCTAACGATTTTATTTTATTTTTTTCTTTTGTCCCTTTTTGATTTCCTATGTCTGTGCTTGGTGACAAGATTTTGAGCATTGTTGACACACTTAAATGGAATACACAATACCAAATGATGAATGCTCAATTGTTTTAATGGAAAAGCATCAGAACGTCCATTTCTAGAATTTTATTTTCTATAGTTTTAATGATTTTTCTATAGTCCTAATGTTTTTGAACATTGTTGACAAAGAGTGTTTCTTTTTGTGATTATAGTCTTAATGATTTTTCTATAGTCATAATGAGTTTTCTTATTTCTTGTCTTTTGTCCTTTTTTAATTTCCTATGTCTGTACTTCATGACAAGATTGTGTCACCTTCTTTTGATGGTATATTTCATTCACTCTATGAGGAATACTATTTTGTTCACTATTTTATTTCAGCTTGATATTTCTTTCATTTTTCATATACACAGAGACTACACATGTTGATAAAAAAATGAGCTATTTGATTTAGGTTTACTTTTCATGATTGTAAATGATTAATATTTATGATGGTACTCCTTGGTGTATTCCATATAAAAATAATTAGGTTTCTATGATATGATAAATGCCCCTTTGCGTTGAGAAAATTAGAGTTGAGAAAATGGTTGTTTAGTGACGATTTGTATCTGCATGTTGCAAACAAATCATCCTTCTTCTACCAATGAGTCATTCCATTCAAGAAAGACCATGTATGACAATATCAACCCACAAAAAAATAGGGAGACAATTGCTATATTTTGGTCTAACTTTATAAGAAAAGTTGATGGAAAATGTTATTGTCCTTGCAAGATTTGTAAGGGCTTAAAGACTCAAAGATATCTAATCAAAACAACCGAGGAACATTGTAGGCAACATGGTCACATTGAAGGGGGAAACAAATTTCGTCCATTGGTATGTATTTTAATAATTTATAAAATACATAAGACATGATTTGATGATGACATCATGGTCATGGTTAATTTAAGGTCATCATTTTGATGTAGGTTAACCACCTTGGGTTTCATGTTATGGACCATGACAATCTAGAGAATGTGGATTTCCAAATGAGGGAACATGGAGGTGTGAATATAGAAGTAGAAAGTAATGATCCCATGGAAGAAGATCACGATGATCAAGAAGATCTTGATGATGATGTTGATGTTGATGACCTTGATGTACCTATACTTGAGAAGGCACATGAGCCCCTATATGAAGGCTCTCAAACAACTCTTCTTGCCACTGTATTGTTGTCAAAATGATCAAAATGATGATCATGATGATGCTCATGATGATGGCAATGATAATAGTGGTGGTGGTGATGATGATGATGATGAAGATGATCAATGACATGATTGAAATTTACAAGGTATGTGATTTAATTATTTATATATATTTATATTGATTAGTATATATATTTAATATTGATTTATTGATTTCAATTCTAATGATTACACATTTATTGTGTTCAATTCTAATGATTACAACATATGTGATTTATAATTACCAATGTTTTTCTTATGATGCTCAATTAATTGTTGCTAATACATGTATATATTTTGTTTGATTGTCACCCTTTCTGGAAACGGGCAATTGACTACAGACATCGTCACCCCTGTTGTTGATGATCTTGCATTCCATATATAAGGTAAAGGTAATTTGTTCATGTTTACGATCTTTCATATTGTTCATGTTGTCTTCTACGTTATTTTTAGCATACGTATCATGTAATTTTTAGCTAACTTAAGAGAAATGATTAACATATGTAGGAAATTTAACCCCTTTGGCAAGAATCCTACACAGTGACATGGATCAGTAGGTATAAGTGAATAAATAGACATAATTTTCTTATATTCTTCTTGTTTATCATTGAGCATGTATGTTATAAATAGACATATTATATTTTATATTCTAAATAGATAGAAAGTTTGACTTGTTATATTCTTCTTGTTTATCCTTTTATATGATTCCTATTTTTGTGTCTTTTCTTCACTTTCAACTTACATTTTATATCTCCCACGTATAGACAAAGAAGAATCATATGGGTCATGTCACGACTTGATTATTCTAAATATATTATTTAATTATTATCAAAATTCTATTTGAAGCGGGGACATGACAATATCTCATTTGATGGATTGCAAGACCCACCAAATAGGTACTTGTTAGATCTATCTACATCAAATGAGGGAATGGTAGATGAAAGTTTTACATGTAGTATGGCTAAAATAGGGAGATCAACTAGAGGTCAAAAGATTAGAAAAAAAATTCAATAAACGTGTGCAATTTTTCCTTGCTAAAGGGGGGTCATGTTCTTATGATGATGAGACCAAAGGTGATGTCAAGGTGCCCTTTCAGTACACACACCTTGAGAAAGAATGGGTATCGAATGAGCTACCTCCAATTAACACTAATTTTTGTGTTAATGATAGGATATATGGCATAGCTCCATCCTCATTACATGGTTTGGGCCTATTTTCCATGGATGGGATAAAGGCATGTTACAAGAAACTTGTTGAATTGATGGAGTATGTCGGTCCTTGTTACAATTACAATGATTGGATGTGGATTGTTCAATATAAAAAAAGTATGCATAGGTATGCACTATCAGTAAATTATATACAATGGAAAGAAAATGATCAAAGTAAAAGATTTGCTATGTACATGGATGGGAGACAAAAAGAAATAGGGAATATTGTGAGTTTTATAAATAGTATGTGACCTTCCTCAACTAATAAGTAACCCAATTGCATATTTGAGGCGCGTGAGGGAAATCAAGTTTTTGTATGTGATAAAATCAATAAGTGCAGGGGAAGTACTGCTAATAGATTACCATTTAAATCGCATAGATACAAAAAATTTACTATCATGAGGGTGGTAAGTACTATATACCATTTAAACTAACCTCAAGTTTATGACTCCAATATACCATTTTATTAATAAGTTTTTTTTGCTAAGTCTATTGCTTTTAAATCACTGAATTGTTTATATTTAATCTTTTTCACAGGATGACATGGATCCCCCACATGATATAGGCCATGAGGATGCTCCTCCCACCCATTCGTAAGCAATGGTAAACCTTATTGAAATTGTACAAATTAGATAGTTGAAAAATATTATATTATTATGTTATTTTATTTAGGGTTTTGGAGTTATTATGATAGTTTTACTGATATTCCTGTCACAATTTGATGTTTAGGATAGGGGAAAAGCACCTACAACAACAAAGGCAATAGCTATAGATACAGATGAGGATATCCTAGAAATCCCTAATCTAATAAATATGTTGAAGAAAAAACTAAAAAGAGTCAATACAAAAATTATTAGCATTTTGGAAGATGCAAATCCAACTGAGGAGATGCTGAAGAGGCTAGACAAATTGATGGCACAAGCACATCATTTTGAAGTAAGCAATAATGAATCTTTAGTTATAACAAAAGTTCAATAAAGTTTTATGTTTTATACTCTTTTATGTTGTGAACTAAAATATGTATGTGTTCTTGTTACAGGATTTTTTACTTGGTCATGGACATCATGGTGAGGCTGGTACTAGCAGAGCTCTGGCCACCCCAGGTAAAATAATCCTTAAGTTGAGAAGTTACAAGGAATTTTTTCTTTGGAACATTCAAAAACTTCTTATGTTAACTCTTACTTTTATTATTTTAGAATGTCTTTTCTAACAATGTATTGTTTAGGTGATCAAGTGCAAGTGACTCCTCCTAGGAGGCCAACTGACATCCATAAGAGATTTTCAAGTGTAATGTCAGAAACAAGGGGCATGCAAACATCGATGCCTTCATGGTCTATTCTCGGTAAATCCTTATTTTTCTATATTTGGTTTTGTATTAATTATGATTTGATAATTTGTACTTTAATCTTGGGTACATCTCATAGTGGATTAATTTTGTGGAGTAGGAGATACACTGGCACCATCTTCTATGCCAGATATAGATCAAAGTACCTATATTGGTGATAATTCACCATCATCTCCTGGATCTACCCGTGTTTCTAGCACAGGAGTTATGCAGACGTCATTGTTGATTGACGATAAATAATTGATGCCTTTAAAATGTCCTACGCTTCTAGGTACTTTAAAATTATTATTATTTATATTTTAATATGCATTTACCTATTCATAACAAGTTTTGGATTGATTATCCCATGACATTTTTTCAGGAAATGATTCATTTTCTAAGATGCTTTATGACGTCACGTTGAAGATATTCAGGCCCACCATACGTAAAAGGTGGAACATCATAAGTGTACTAACCCTATCCCACTATTTTTATTTCATATCATTAATTGGTACAATATTTTTCCTTTCATTCAGACCTTTTCTTTTACTATATTCAAGGTACACAACTTTAGTTAATTTTTCTATCTAACAATTTTGTGTTTTTTCTTAAAAGGTAGAACTTGCAAAACAAAAAATTAAAAGATTAGCTCATTAAAGATTTAGAGCATGAGTTTGGTTGTAATATTTTTTAGGACAAGAAAATTTTAGAAAAGGCTTCCAAACATCTTAAGGCCAAGAGGGACTCATATAGAAGGAGTCTCGTCCATAACCCAAAGTACGAGTGTCCTCCCTTTATTCCATTGAGGGATTGGAATGAGTTCATTTTGGATGCAAAGGAGAAAGGGGATGCTCAAAGAGGAATTACACCAGAAAAGGAGAGAAGAAGGTATGCAATAGTATTAACTACTAGTATAATGTAATAATGCACTAATTAGTGATCTTTATATCTATATCATGTAACATATTTCAAATTTTCCATAGGTTGCAGGACACATCAAAGGCAACAAAGGCCAGACTACAAAAGATTGGGCAACACAAACTTGGCTTTGGTGGATATTCAAAAATTAAAGCACAAATTGTAAGTAGTAGAAAATGAATTCTAGAGACAAATTATTAATAAAATGCAAATAATTTTGTTTAATAAAAAAATGCAGGGCTCAGAATTTAATTTAGAGGCCACGACAGAACACAAAAAAATTGCCTTCAAGGAAGGCTATCAAGCCGTGGTTGAACGCCTATGCCAAGCTTCCATTGGCCCAACCCAAGAGTCTCCTACATCATGTGAATAGGTAAATATGCCAAATAAAATATATTTGAAATTGAATACTTGAGAAACAATCTATTTGATAATAATGTGCATGACATTGCAATGTAGCCTCCTAATCAAAACACAGATCCTATGCTGCATGATGAAGCCCTTGATGTGCATCGTAGTGTTGATGGAGGTGTTTATTTTCTATTTAAAATTAATTATGTAATTATTAATACAATTTAACATCTTAAATTGAAATTGGTGTAACCTTTTTTGTGTATATATATTTTAGACCATACAGAATGTCATGCTGAATGAGTGGAGGATGTTCAAAGTGATTAGTATGTAGATCATGGTGCACATTCAGGTAAAGAAAATCTTTGTTTTGTTCTTGTAACACTAATATAAAATGGTGTGAATTTAACCCATGACATAGTTGTTATTACAGTGGACCCCCCTTTGGCGCAGCAACCTCCTGTTCCTGAACAGATGAGGAGGAGACATGTGTTGGCATTAGAACCAGTAGAGGAGGAGAATGACAAGGATATTTATTCTCCTCATAGATGTTACCTTAGAAAAATGAGCAAGAAATCAAAAAAGAAATGATTGTAATTAACATTTTTTGCTAATGAAAGAACATTGTCTTAATGGATGTAATTTTGTACTAGTGAATGTTGATGAATGATGTGTTAATGAATTATTCATGAATGTAGTGTGTTAACGAATTATGTGTTAATGAATTTTATAAGGTGATTATAATGATTGAATGTTATATTTCAAAAATGGATGGATGAATGAATGAATGTTATTAGATGTTAATGGGGAATTTAGAGTGATGTTAGGGGCGAGGGGGGCAAATGATCTTCCACCTTCATGTGGTTGGCCTTGTTAAGTAGAGAATATTAGACTATTCTCAAAACTAAGTGAATTTCAAACTAAACCAATGACGTAGATTCATGGTATTAATGATTGTTCATGTAGTATCCTTCAATACCTTGAATGCAAGTTTTGAAAACTTACCTTTGTTTAGATACCACTATCTCATGTTCATGCTATAATACTTCTTTATGCATTTCAATTGTAGCTGTACCAAATGACTATGAACTAAAAACATGTGTCTAGTAACCTACTCACTCAGTTAATATATGCAAATGTAACTTTTGATGTGATATATCTATCAATGCATCATTGCTTTGTCCATATTTGAATCTATAACCTTTCAGAAGTCTCTATTCTCACTTTAATTGGTCGATCTATTTACCATTGATTTAATCCTTTTCCATGTTAGACCTCATCTCTTTGTAACACATCATAACTTCATATCTCTATATTGGTTGTCCTTGATTTCACTAGTTTTTATATATTGTGGTGATTATATTTTCTTGTTGATTTCTCCTTAGGATCTTTGACTATTCACTTATAGAATGATGTTTTGATGAGAAAAGACTCTAATGTTTTGATTTCTCCTCAGGCTCTGAACATTCTAAATTGTTTTATGCTTCAAGCCTCTTTGCAAATATAAAGTTTCCTCTAGTGTATATGACAAACTGTCATTTGTGTCATTTGTGGCATTGTATTCACTTCATGAAAACTTCCCTTAAATTCAAAATCCGTTCTCTCTCAACTTCAAATGAAACGTACATTCATAGTACAGATATTAAAAATTAATTTTTGGTACATCTTACTGTAAGAATGGTCCTGGGTAGAGAGTGTTATATGGTATGTCGTGCATGCTTATTAGATATCAGTGATCATTTAGAAGCCCATTTTTTTGGTACTGTTGTCCCTTTTGAATGTATGAATTTATTCTTATGCTTAAACTCATAGTTTAATGATCTTCTTTGATACAGATAAAGCTAGGTTCCATTAAGCTAGCAAACAGATACATGAGATGAATATCTATAGAGCTGGAGTCGATGGGAAACTTAGAAAAGGAGCCTACATAGGAATTCTTGTTGCTTCAAGGTGTGTGTCTTGGTGAGTTTAAGCTTGTTGAAGTACTTTAGAAATATTGAATACATCATTGCTTGCCAACTATTTGACAGAGCCTAGGAAATCATTGGTTCTTCAAGACAAACATTGTTTGGATGCCAAGCACTGTACAAGAATAGTCATTAAAAGGACTAAAATTATTTAATTTTAAAACTTCAAAACAATATAATCAATAGATGGAATGATAAAAAATTATAATGCCAATCAATGAATTCTTTTCCTATCATATTGCAATTAATAGGGAGTTTAATAATATAAACACCAGACTGTGTCTTCACGAGCAGAAAAGTGACTGTTTGTAAAGAATGAAAGTTTATTGCTTGGTAGTTCATTACATTGTCTTCTTCATTAAATGTCAAGATGTGAATCCAAGAAAATGTAAGTCAATAAAACCAAATATATCACTTAGAAGTCTTGTGAAGAGCCTTGGTGAGTTTAAGTGATATACTTGGTGTTATTGACTTACATTTTCTTGGATTCAAGGACTTTAGAATATACTCCAAAAGTGATTATGTAAAGAAGGAAGTGAGAGGGAAGGATCTTGATTTAGGTCAATGGATATTTCAGCATGATTTTGGACAAGATCTTGACATGAGTGGATGGCTGTGGATGGTGGGTGTATTGGTGAAGAGTCTTGGCTTGGTGAGTTTAAGCCTTTTGAAGCACTTTAGAAATATTGAATACATCATTTCTTACCAACTATTTGATAGAGCCTAGGAAATCATTGGTTCTTCAAGATGAAGATTGTTTGCATGCCAAGAACTATACAGGAACAATAAATAAAAGGACTGAAATTCCTTGATTTTAAGACTTCAAAATAATATAATCAGTACATGGAATGACCAAAACTAATAATACCAATCAATGAATTCTTTTCCTATCAATGTTCCATTGAATAGAGAGTTTAATAATATAAACACTAGACTATGTCTTCACGAGTAGAGAAGTGATTGTTTGTAAAGAATTAAAAGTTTATTGCTTGGTAGTTCATTACATTGCCTTCTTCATTAAATGTCAAGATGTTGTGAATCCAAGCAAATTTAGGTCAATAACACCAAATATATCACTTAGAAGTCTTCTGAAGGGTCTTGGTGAGTTTAAGTGATATATTTGGTGTTATTGACTTACATTTTCTTGGATTCAAGGACTTTAGAATATACTCCAAAAGTGATTATGTAACGAAGGAAGTGAGAGGGAAGGATCTTGATTTAGGTCAATGGATATTTCAACATGATTTTGGACAAGATCTTGACATGAGTGGATGGGTGTGGATAGTGGGATGGGGGGTGTATTGGTGAAGAGTCTTGGTTTGATGAGTTTAAGCATTTTCAAGCACTTTAGAAATATTGAATACATCATTTCTTGCGAACTATTTGACAGAGCCTAGGAAATCATTGGTTCTTCAAGACAAACATTGTTTGCACGCCAAGCATTGTACATGAACAATCAATAAAAGGACTAAAATTATTTTATTTTAAGACTTCAAAACAATATAATCAGTACATGGAATGATCAAAACTAATAATACCAATCAATGAATCATTTTCCTATCAATGTTGCATTGAATAGAGAGTTTGATAATATAAACACCAGACTATGTCTTCACGAGTAGACAGGTGACTATTTGTAAAGAATTAAAAGTTTATTGCTTGGTAGTTCATTACAATGTCTGCTTCATTAAATGTGAAGATGTTGTGAATCCAAGAAAATGTAAGTCAATAACACCAAATATATCACTTAGAAGTCTTGTGAAGAGTCTTGGTGATTTTAAGTGATATATTTGGTGTTATTGACTTACATTTGCTTGGATTCAAGGACTTAAACTCACCAGGCCAAGAATTTTCACCAATACACCGCCCATCCCACCATCCACACCCATCCACTCATGTAAAGATCTTGTCAGAAATCATGTTGAAATATCATTGACCTAAATCAAGATCCTTCCCTCTCACTTCCTTCGTTACATAATCACTTTTAGAGTATATTCTAAAGTCCTTGAATCCAAGAAAATGTAAGTCAATAACACCAAATATATCACTTATAAGTCTTGTGAAGAGTCTTGGTGAGTTTAAGTGATATATTTAGTGTTATTGACTTACATTTTCTTGGATTCAAGGACTTTAGAATATACCCCAAAAGTGATTATGTAACAAAGGAAGTGAGAGGGAAGGATCTTGATTTAGGTCAATGGATATTTCAACATGATTTCTAACAAGATCTTGACATGAGTGGATGGGTGTGGATAGTGGGATGGGGGGTGTATTGGTGAAAAGTCTTGGCCTGGTGAGTTTAAGCCTTTTGAAGCACTTTAGAAATATTGAATACATCATTGCTTGCCAACTATTTGACAGAGCCTAGTAAATCATTAGTTCTTCAAGACAGATTATTTACATGCCAAGCACTATATAGGAATAGTCAATAAAAGGATTGAAATTTTTTATTTTAAGACTTCAAAACAATATAATCAATACATGGAATGATCAAAACTAATAATACCAATCAATGAATCATTTTCCTATCAATGATGCATTGAATAAAGAGTTTAATAATGTAAACACCAGACTGTGTCTTCACGAGCAGAGAAGTGACTGTTTGTAAAGAATTAAAAGTTTATTGCTTGGTAGTTCATTACATTGTCTTCTTCCATCATCATAACTTTCCCATTACTAGTTAGCCATCACACATGGAAATACGTTGCATGTGTAGTACAAAACTATTAGTAATTGGTATATTAAATGCAGATAATTACTAAAAATTAAATTTTATCAGATAAAGATTAGTAATAGATATATTTTTTTTAAATATTAAATTTTCGGTCACTTTTTCGATGGTCAAAAGAATATACTATTGACGAGAATGCTATGTACTCGATGAATATTCCAACGAATCGTCATCTCAATTTCAACCAATAGTGCTTTTTCATTTCGATGAGAATGCTATATACTCGATGACTATTCCGACCATAAGATGTCACAATTTTTACCAACATTGGTTGCATAGATGGAAGTCATGGCTGATAATTCTTCTAGGTTGAAGTGCTTGCTTCGATGATGGGTCCATTGATAAATCAACCTCTACATACGTCACAATTGCAATGACTATTTTCTAGTCATATAATTGAAGAAAAAACATCGAGAACAATTATGTTCTTTTGGTAGACCAATTGGCATCTCAAAATTGACTAAACCTCGTCGAAAAACAAGCTAAAATTTACTAGTGTATGAATTTGAGAAGCTTGTATTTTGCTCCACTCTTTCAAATCAAGTCTCTAATAAAAGTACTTGGGTCATAGACAATGGTTCCTCAAGAAATATTACTGTATTTAGAGAACTATTAGATTCCAAGGAGGAAGAAACTGATGAGGAAGTAACTATTGGAGATGACTATGCACATCTAATGAAAGGTGTTGGAACTTGCAACATTAGACTAAATTCAGGCATCTCTATTCATCTCCTGGGGTATTGTTTGTTCTAGGTATCAAAATAAATTTAGTCTCCATATCTGCACTTGAAGAAAATGGTCACAAGGTAACTTTTATGGATGGTAAAGTATTGGCATGGCCAAAGAACTCTACTATTAAGAAAGCTCAAACCATAGGTAAGAGACAAGGTTATTTGTACAAGCTATGTACTTAACCAAATCTAGCCCTTATCCATGAAATTATAGACTCTAATGAAATATGGCATAGAAGATTAGGATACCTAAATTTTAGATCCCTATCTTCCATGGAAAGATTAGTCAAAGGATTAATAAAACTTAAATAATACCACTCTAGGGCATGCAAGGGGTGTGCCTTAGGTAAAACACTAAGGGATAATTTTATAATAATTATAGCAAAACAAATAATGCATTATAATTAGTCCATTCAGATTAATGTGGGTCCATGTTTGTCCCTTTATTAGGAGGGTCTCTATATTATATAATCTTAGTTGATGATTTCTCCAAGAAGACCTAGATCTATTTCCTCAAATGTAAATAATTTGAGGAGATCCTTAAAATATTTAAGGAATTCAAGTCCCTTACTGAAAACTCCTCTAGAAGGAAAATAAAAACCTTAAGGACAGACAACGAGAGGGAATATACATGATATATGTTTAAATAATTTTGTAAAGATGTTGGGATTAGGAGGGAGTTCATTGTCCCTTACAATCCATAAAAAAATGGGGTTGCTAAAAGGAAAAACATAACCATTGTAGAAGCTGCGAAGGCAATGCTTCTTGATCAAAACATAGAAACTTCTCTTTAGGAAGAAGCCTCTAATACTACAATATGCATACAAAATAGATTTCCACACTCTCATCTTGATAATAAAACTCCTGAAGAGGTTTTCATCGGTATAAAACTAGACATTAGTCACTCAAGGATATTTGGTTATCTTGTATACATACATGTGCTCAAAGAGAAAAGAACAAATTTAGAATCTTCAAGAAAGGGTATTTTTGTAGGTTACAGTAAAACATCAAAAGCTTATCGAGTATATTTGTCTAGTTAGAAATAGATTGAAATAAGAAAAGATATAATTTTTTAGGAGGATATAGAAATCACAAAGAGCTAGAAACTCCATTGAGACAAAAATTCAAACTTCTCCCTTAGAACCAGACAAGGAAACTACTCCTGAGATTCAAAGGGAGTATTCTAAGGAAGAATAAAATGAAGAACCAAGCACATCCTTGAAAAATCCTAAGAAGAGACCTCTATGGGAAACTAAGATAATTGAAGAAGCAAATTCCTATAGAGCTCCTTTAGGAACTTTTGGAGAGAGTAAAAGACCCACAAGATTATCTAGCTACGTATCCCTAATGAGTGAGCTCTCAAAGTCAGAACCCACAAATGTTTTAAAAGCTCTTCAGCAGCAAGTTTGGAAAGATGTCATGGAAGAAGTGTATCAGTTCATCCTAAAGAATAATGTATGGGAAATTGTATCTAGACCTAAAGAGAAATTAGTGGTCTCCTCTAAATGGTTGTTCAAGATCAAGCATGTTGTAGATGGAAGTATAGAAAAGTAGAAAGCAAGGTTTGTAGCTAGAGGTTTCTTGTAAAAAGAAGGAATTGACTATGAAGAAACATTTTTCTTGATATACTTCAATCAAAGATGTTCTAGCTATTACAGTTACCAAAGGATGGAAAGTACATCAGATGGATGTTAAGACTACATTCTTGAATGTAACTATTGAAGAAGATGTCTCCTTAGAGAAACCTGAAGGATTTGAGATCCATAATTCAAGAACACATGTATGTAAATTAAAGAAAGCTCTTTACAGACTTAACCAGGCTCCCAGAGCTTGGTATGAGAGGATTGAAAGTTACCTCATGAGATTAGGTTTCTCCAACAATGATACAAACCCAAATCTCTACTTCAAAAAAAGAAAAGGTGATATATGAATATTGATATTATATGTTGATGATTCATTTATTACTTGAGAGAGGATCACCTCAATAATTAGTGCAAGAAGGAACTAGCCTTAGAATTTGACATGAAGCACTTAGGACTATTGCACTACGTCCTTGGCTTAGAAGTATGGCAAAAATCAGATAGCATTATTGTAATCCAAGGGAGGTATACCATTGATATATTAAAGAGATTTGGCATGATGAACTGTAAACTGATGTCATCCCCCATGGAGAAAAATATTCACAAGTTGAAGGAAGTAGCTGTACATTCTCATTCAGATGATCCCACTCTCTATTCATAGATGATTAGATCATTGATGTACTTGGTCAGCACTAGACTAGATATCTGTTATGTAGTGAATGCTTTGAGCCAATCCATGTGTGAGCCTACAGAAATACATCTTGTGGTTGTGAAGCATATAATGAGGTACCTTCAAGGAACTCTAAATTATGGACTCAAATATGAAAACTTTTCCTTAGATCTTCATGGATTCATTGACTCGGATTGGGTTGGAAGTTTGACCAGTCCAAAGAGCACCCCAGGGTGTTGCTTCAATTTAGGATCAGCTATGATATCATGGATTAGCGTAAAATAGTCACCGGTAGCACAAATCTTGATATAGGTTGAATATATCGCAGCTTTAATGGCTACTAGAGAAGTAGTATAGCTTAGAAAACTAATTGTAGGATTATTTGGTGAAACACTAAAACTGACTATCATCCATTGTGATAACTAGAGTTGCATCAAGCTATTAGTGAATCTAGTATTTCATGATAGATATAAGCATATAGAGATTCCTTACCACTATGTGAGAGACATGGTAGAAAGGAATCTGATCTAGTTGTAATATATCAGTACAGGATATCAAACAACAAATATCCTTACCAAACCACTCCCGAAGGTGAAAGTTGATCACTTCAGGAAAAATCTAGGTATGATTGAAATGTAAAATTGTGATTTGTACTAATATAATAAATATGTTTAATATGTAAACTTATTTTTTCATATGTGGGAATTTATGACATTATGGGCCCACCCATCCTATGTGCATTTCTAATATGTGATGACTTTTTAGTTAATGAACACTTGTATTTAAAATTATAAGGTGACGATCTTGTAATGTTGATCTCATGTTGACTTGATATCATCTTGATTCATAGATGTGCCATGATTCATTATGGTAGACATTATGTGATGTAATTTTAGTGCACATACCATAATAGGGGTATATAAGGAGAATGTAATGTTCTCGATCATATTATATCATTCATATTATGAGTTAGGTGATATGTAAAACTTGGTATCATGTGTTAGGTGATTCCTCATATCATGAGTTAGGTGATTCCTCATATCATGAGATAGGTGATATGTAAAAATTGGTATCACATGTTAGGTGATTCCTCATATCACATGTTAAGTGATATGTCATACCATTTTACATTCACAAGTAAGGTGGTATATATATTCTTATGAGAAATGAGATGCATGAGATACTTTATCTTCCCTAGCTAAGAGGGAGTGTTAAATATGATAGCGTCGATAAGATAAATATATAAATGATTATATATAATACATATATGTATATATATAACAATGATATCTATCATTATATATACATTAATATATATCCATGTACATATTTTAATGATAAATATTCCCATCTTATAACTGTAATAAAATAAAAAATGATATATAAAAATGTGATGTGTATAAAAAGGGAAGAGGTGTGTGTTAAATGTGTGAGGGATTATAGGATCTACTTCTTAATCCAAATTTCCAAAGGAGAGATCCAAATTGATTAAGCACAAGGAAGTGATCAATGCACAAATGAATCATAATATAGAGAATATGAAGAAAGGAGAAAACCTTATAATACGTTATAGAAAGTGTGCATTTGAAAAATTGAGTGAATTGAAGATAAATACTAACCTCCAAATAGGGTAAATCTAGAAAACACTTTTTTCTGATGTTTGTGTTCAGTTTCGGGGGATTCTACAATGAAATCTGGCCTGGAAATGATGAAACAAAGAAAACCCAGAAACCTTATGTCTTTCAGAGAAAGGTTTTCCTTGACCTTAGGTTTGGGGTAAGATATTACCCCGCAATACAATCTTAGCCCAAAATTTTTTCCTTGACCTACACATCTCTTATGAAAATTCTATTCGCAGATCCTAAAATTTTACCGAAAAGGGTACTCAGATCTACATTGATATTCACTATCCTACTCCTATACCTACAAGAAAAAGGGTTTTGTTTGTTGGATGAGGGGTTTTCCTCGGTCAAACCCCAATTTGGAATCAACCTTGAAATGTAATTAAAATTGCAATATATAAATAAAGTAAATGGAACTATTCACCTTGCTTATGTTGAAATCCTTGCGGAGGATTTGAATCCTTGAATCCACAAGTATGGAAGCTCCAATTGAATGTAGAATTGTATGTAGGATGTCTCAAATAAATTGCATTAGATCTTCAAAACTAATCTTGAATAGATCTTTAAATAGGAAGAAGCTTGAATGGATGTGGAAGAGGAAATCTTCAACAAGAGGGCTCCAAAGAGATTGAATCCTTCAATGGATATCAATGGATCTCCTTTATGATTGCTTGAATGCTTAAATGCTTGAATTCTTGAATGCTTGATGATGAATGAATGCTTGAATTATTTCTTTCTCTTTCTTGCTTCATCTCTTGATTGCACTTGAGAGATTTCTTGATGAATAATGGATATCAAAATGAAAGAGGAAGGATTCCTTTTATACTAGTCTAGGGCACAAACTTCTAGAGGGGCCAACATAGGAGAATTAAATTATAATTAAACCTTAACCCCTAGAAATGGACCTAGATTAAACATAATTTAAGAGTTTTCCATTCTGAAATCTGAAACAGCTAACTTGAAAGTGGAAAATAAGACTTTCTGAAGCTTGACATCTCGAAACCTCTAGAATCTAAATTTTGGACCCAAGGTCAAGGTCAAGGTTGACTTTGACCTAGGTCAAAGTTGTGGTCAACTTTAACTTAGGTCAGAGTCGAGGTCGACCTTGACCCTGAGGTCATAGATCTCAATTTCTCAGGATAAGGTGCTAGAAAAAGGCTGGAAATAGGTGGAGAGAGAAGAACATGTGGAAATAGCCAGATCTAGTCAAAGAACCATTAAAGGAAATTGACATGACCCTAGACCACTTACTCAGAGGACTAAACTAGTCCTAAATGGAAGTACTTCCATTTTCCAATGATACATTTAGCCCCCACTTTAGCAAGAGTATGGACTTGATGCAAACTCTTGGTAAAGGAGATCATAATGAAAAGATAATCTTATTGAAACCAAAGGGACAAAGAAATTCTCAAGCTCCCAAGGACTCAAGTCTTCATCAACTCCAAGATTACAATAAGAGAGACATCTCTAAGAGAGAGAGAGAGAGATTACCTTTCCCAATGAGAACTTATGTCCCATTGTGAACCACACAAGGAAACGACACAACTGGAAATATGGAATTGAACTGCCTAGTGAATGTGGCTACTCACTAGTCAACCCATCAAGGATTTACCCTCAGGAATATTCTATTCCACAAGAGTAAAACCAAAAGCAAAAAGAGATCCATTCTTGAGGACACCTTCAACCTTAAGGGATAAAATTTTTGAAACTGGAGGGATCAAGATATCTTGAAAAATAAAAATCCATGCTTTAAGGATTAGTCACTAATCCATAAAGGGAGAGAAGTGCCTTGAAAAATATATGTATATTGAAAGTGTGTGTGTGCAATAGGTGAGCAGAGCATATGCCCCCACATTAAAGTCATTGCTAACACTTTAATAGGAGCAATGGATTGAACAAAAACATTAAAAACTCCATTGATTATGTTTCCAATGTGAGATACCCCCAAATGAAGATAAATCAAGGGAAATACCACATAAACATACAGAGAACACATAATAGATCTACCTTGTGTGGGGTCATTATGATCATAAGATAATATATATATGATATTATTGCAAATTAATTGATATCATTCCCCAAAGAATGTAGAACTAAAATCACAATGGAGGAAAGAACACATAAGAAATATGAAGGAGAGTCTTTTCAGACCACAACATGGAGACCAAAAAGATTCAGTGCTACCAAGTTGCAAATCCAAGAGGATTACACAAGGAAACATTTACGAACAATAGCATAGATACAAAATAACATGCAACAACATATAGAAGAGTAGATATACATAAAGAAGAATTGTACGACATGTTCGATTCCTTTATCACCTTGCACCAACAAAGAAACAAGGGTCATATAAAAGAATCTAACAACATTTAGAAAACACGTCACGGGAGAAACATAGTACAATAGGAAAACACACAAAAAGCTACCATGAAGGACAAGCCAATCAAGCGTGCTGCCTACTCTCCCCATATCTTTCTATATCATTTAGGGAAGGTGGGTAACTCGTAAGAGGAACTATATCCAACATAGTAGAAATGATAGATAGTTCCAAACAAGGATCCTCTTGAGAATCATAATATTTGATACTAGGTGTAAGTGTCAATTGTGATGAAAGCATATTAGGTAAATCAATGTCATTGTCAATAGTCTCATATTCATCATTAACATCATTAGTATCATCAAGAGTATCTTCCTCATCTAGATTAATCAAAATAGGATCTAAGATATGAATAGAATCATCATAATATTGCATCTTAACATAATTATTAGCAGCAACTTCTTCTAACACATTATGCATAGGCTTGTCAAAAGAAGGTAAAGAATTTTGAAGAATAGAAGCATGGGGCTTAGCGTGAGCATGACGCTTCTTATGAATCTCATTAGTAGATTGATTACATTTCATCTTGTTTGAAATATTTTGAGAACTAGGAGGAACAACTACCCAATCCTTCATAGGTTCTATAGGAGGATGAATAGGATTCTCAGCATAGTGAAAAGGAACGCTGGGAGCTTGATTAACAAAACTAGAAGCCATAGATAAAGGAGGTTTGGAATGTGTAGGAAAAAGACCATGATTAAGATCTAGTGGAGGCATGCTTAACTTGAGAATCTTATGATGCTTATAGGCTTGATATCAATGAAAAAGGTTATCAGGTCGAGAAGAACATGAATGAGGTATTGAAGGCCAAAAGAAGTCAAGTGTAGCACAATCCCTAGGCCTAGAAGATTAATATAAACTATGATTAATCATCTTCACTTCTTCATCATGAAGGAATTTAAGACACTTATAGATAGGAGAAGCAATAGCATGCATGGATTTTAACCATGACAAACCAAGCTTAACTTGAAATTGATCAGAATTAGGAACAACAACAAAGGTAGTGTTCAAAATTTTACCACAAAGTTCAATCGGCAAGTTAATGGAACCAAATGATGGATAAAGAAAACCATTACAGGTTTGAATCCACACATCAGATGTATCATAAGAATCACATTACAAGTTTTTCATAAAAATATTTTCTTCAGTAATAAAATTGACTAAGGATATAGGATCAATAGGACAACCATGTGTAGGTATCTGAGATATCCTAGCATAAATGTAGAGGGGACCATTAGGAGCTTTAATAGTCCCAGAATCATTAAAGGTAATCAAAAGTTCCCAAGGTCTTTTAGTCTTAGGTTATTTTTGAGGTTTAGATTGAGATTTTAGTTTAGTTTTAGGTGGAACTTGAGGTTGAGTTTAAGATTGAGGTTGATTTGGAGATACAGATTGAGACAAAACCACATGGTTAATGATGTGATTAAGATCATCCATCTTTGAATCATAAATAATATCCATAGAAGATGGCTAAGAAATGGTATTAGTATCATGTGTAGGTAGAGGATTCGTATAGATTTGAAGGTTTTGATTAGGAGGAGAGACAGATTTATTCCCACTACCATCAACATTATCCATAGATAAAGCATTAGAATCAATTAAGTATTGAACCTTATGTTTTAAAGAATAACATTGCTCAGTATCATGACCATTCTGATGATGATATTGACAAAATGAATTAGGATCAAAGGATTTGGATGCCACCGTAGTAGGTAAAAGAGGTCGAATAGAAGGTAAAGTAATCATATTAGAAGTTAACAACCTATTCATAATAGAATGTAAAGATTCAGAGAGAGGAGTAAACATACGATTCAATCAAAAAGAAGTGGATGAAGAAGTGGCATTATCAGATGCAACAACTTGATCAGTAATTGCATTCTCTTGTTTATTTATCTTGACATAGTTGTTGAGTTTTTGAAATTTGTTTGGATTAGGAGCATCATCACTCTTATCAACTAGAACAGGAGCCATTGGAGTGTTTCTCTCAAATTGACTTACTTGTAATTTATAATGATGAAGCACTGCACAAAGTTGTTGAAAAGAAGTAAATTCAGTAAGAAGAATCTTATCTCTAATATCATTTTGTAGATTTGAAATAAACATACGTTGAATATCCATATCAGGAATAGGATAGGAAATTTGAGCATACAAATGCTTAAATCTACCAATGAATTCAGTCAATTTTTCCTTAGTGTTTTGTTTACAATTTATCAAATTAGTTAAGGACACTTTCAGACCAATGTTATTTTAAAATGATTAAATAAAGGCATTAGCAAGTTTTGGAAAAGATTCAATAGAATAAGGAAGCAAGGAACAATACCATTGTAAGGCCTTGTCACGAAAAGTTATAAAAAAACAACTTGGCTAAAATCCTATGGTCATGAGCATAATCACTACAAAGGATTTGAAATGTTTTAATGTGAGTAAGAGGGTCTCCCTTACCATTGTAAGTCTCAAGATGAGGCATATCATCTTGCTGAGGAACAAGAGTACGAATGATGTCTAGGGCTAAGGTGCTTCCCATGTCACATATAGGAATGCTAAACTTGTTTTGAGTCAAGGATGCAAGTTGTTGTTGTAAAGATGACACAGTTTGAGCCAAACTGATGATTGTTGAATCATTAGAGAAAATAGGAGGAATAGCAACATTATAAACACTAGGTAAGGTGTATGAAGTGGCAGGAATGGAAGACAAAACTGGAGGAACACTTGGAACCACAAGTTGAAGAGGATTAGAATAAGTAAAAGGAACATTATGATGAGAAGGTTGTGATGTAGGAAGGGACATAGGAGGAACACTGATAGGAAGAGAGGGAACCCTCATAGTCACCAAAGTATGAGTATAAGTAGGAATACTAGGTAAAGGAACGGAAGAAGGTTCCACACTAGGGATAGGAGGAATGAATCCTAAATCTTGAGCTTCTTGAGCTAAATGTTTGACATTTGAATGCACAAGATGAGTAATACCATGCAAGAGATAAACACCTTGATCACTGTCATAGAGGAATTTCTTAAGAGCCTCTATAGCTTGAATAGAATCTTGATTATGGTTTTCTTGATTAAGCCAATTACCCATTTTATCAAGTTCAATTGAAAGTTTTTGGACTTGTTCAGGAGGAACTCCTAAAGTATCCTCATCATGAGATGAGTGAGAAGAGTTTTACTCCATAGTAGGATTAGAATCATGAATAATCAAGTTGTCATCTTAGATCCCAAGGAAAGGAGACGAAGGCTCGGGATGAAATGTCCCCTTATCTGGTCCTATAAGAATTGGTATTGTTTTCTTGTTGTGAGGGATTTATCTTTAAACCAAACACTTCTTATAAAATAGAATTTATTATCTTGATACTTTGTAGGAGTTGTATAGCTGATAGTTCTTATCTAATGTTGATGATCTTATGCTCAATAAAAAAGAATAATTCTCAACTTCCAATAGATATGTATTGTGTGCGCTCTTGTGATTTTTAAGGAATGGTATGCTTGAGATTGGAGACATCATCTAAGGTGTGCTCCTTGATTACGATTGCAATTGCCACATTTTACTAATATCGCTGAAAGTATTGATGCGATCACCATATATCAATAAGATATGACAATTGATTTGTATACGGATTCCACTAATGTCATTGAGACGTTCTATATTTGTCAGTAATGATTCTTCCATGCTATGTATGCAACTATGATGGAGATATCTTTGCTAGGAATGTCATAGTGTATCATTGCAAGTATTAAGCCGAGGGTCTTAGGAATCACTAGGAAAAAATGTTCCTATTCTCCAAGGTTCATCCTATCATGTGGTGGATGTCTTGTCGACTCTGTTGTAATTCCCAAATCCACCATCTAGTGATTGCTATTATATTATTTTGTTATGAGTGGGGTTCCAATATTATCATCCAATCTCAATTCCCGTCTACCTATCTCCATCCATGTGTAGACTTATTCCCGTTATAATGTTATGTCTACCATGTAAACTCTTATCCCTATATCCCCCTATATCCCCCTGTATCCTCCTTGCGACTTATCACTTTATACATTGCATTTGGAATGAGGAGTCACGTATAAGGGTTATGATTCTATCTGGATCGATACCAATCACTGTCTCCTTTTCCATGTGTTTCTTTCATTGCCGACTATAGTTGACTATAGATTTTGTTGTTCTGATCTCATTGTTATTTGAGTAGAATATATTATATTTTAATATATATTTATTATTTAATTTATTAATTTATAATTTTATAAATATGTTTGTATATTATTAATTATTATTATTTTAATAATAATTATATTAGGGATTATGTTATTATGATATAGATTTACTATTTAAGTTATTATTATTTACATTGTAGTATCATTATATATGTTATAGAATATAATATAATATATATTGATACATATATTATTATATTATATTAAAATAATATTAATTAATATATTATTATTTTAATAATATATTATTATAAATTATATAATACATAAATTATATTGCTCTTATCCTTTTTGTTAGAGTTCTACTTGAATTCTATTATTGTCATTTCGTCTTTAGAGATTCTACAAAACAAGATAAGGATATTGTTCAAAGGTCTTCAAATTGAGGGACATGATGGTCTTTCCCTCCCAAATTTGCTTGTCCTCAAGCAATGAACATTTTCATATTTATTTCACCTCTTATAACCCACATGTATCTTTATATGTAAGTTAATCCTATCAGATCCCAGAAGGCTTGACAAATTCAAATTCTACTTGTAACGAATCTATTATTCTATTTTGTTTATCCAAAAATAGAGTCACGCATGGAATATGCATTTGAACACAAAGTATACATATGAATGTATGAAAACACAAAGCATACACGAAGCAGGCACATTTATGCATGAAGACACGAAGCATACATGATGTATACACATAATACAAGCATTGTTGCATTTATCAACCAACCCCTATAATAGGCTAGTGTTGGAAAGATATATTCCATCACTGTGCTCTTGACTCATAAATCTTGCAATAAGGAACACAAATTAGTGTACATAAATTCCAAAATGTGAGTATATTATCTGAAATGTTTCTACTTGTCTTCTAAAAATAATGAGAAACAATCATTAATAAAGATAATAATTATCGCCTAATAGATTTCAATATTTATTCTGATCAAGAGTTAGGCTGATTAATTGTTATGTTTAGATAGTGTCAATTGTTAAGACATAAGATGATTAGCATAAGGGCCAAGAAGACTCAAAGATTTCTAGGTAGAATTGAAATCATAATTCTTGTATTCTCCTTTACTCAACCTGTTGAGTGCTTGCCCTCCCTAATTCATCTCCTCTTACAATGAATATAGTTATTGGGTGGTTAGCATAAAGGGCAAGAGGACTCAAAGGGATCTCTGGCCGAACCTGGATCATATCCACGTATTCCCATAGTTGTGCCCCTTTGGGTGCTTTCCCTTCCTAACTCACCTCTGGCTTATGGATCATGGGTGGTTAGTGTAAGGGGCAAGAGGACTCAAAGGGATCTCCAGCTGAACCTAGATCATATCCACGTATTCCCATATCTGGGACCCTTTGGTGCTTTCCCTTCCTAACTCACCTATGGCTTATGGATCATGGGTGGTTAGCATAATGGCAAGAGGACTCAAAGGGATCTCCGGCTGAACCTGGATCATATCCACTTATTCTCATATCCGGGACCCTTTGGTGCTTTCCCTTCCTAACTCACCTCATCTTCTGATGAACATAGTTATTGGGTGGTTAGCATAAGGGGCAAGAGGACCTAAAGGGACCTTTGGCAGAACCTGGATCATATCTACGTATTCCCCATAACTGTTGTTCCTTAGGTGCTCTCGCTCCCTAACTCACCTCAACTTAAGGAATATGTCTCAAATATATTTATTCTATATGATTATTGTTTATATATATATATATATATATATATATATATATATATATATATATATATATATATATATATATATATATATATATATATATATATATATATATATATATATATATTCCATGATATTATTTATGCCAAGTTAATACATGAATTCAGAGATAGTGTTTTCTCAGAATACTTATATTGATTCCATAATCAGTGATTAAGTTTACTCCACAATGGATGGAAGAGAGATTATCTTAATCATCATATTCAATGATGCGTACCTATTCCTTGAATCTTTACCTGATCATTTTTTGTTCTTTTATGCGGATCCTTGC
Source organism: Chamaecyparis obtusa (assembly GCA_027943335.1). NCBI lineage: Eukaryota > Viridiplantae > Streptophyta > Pinopsida > Cupressales > Cupressaceae > Chamaecyparis > Chamaecyparis obtusa. The sequence goes on from BSBK01007726.1 coordinate 410,126, forward strand.
TTTAATCTTTATGCTACAGGATGGGAAGATCATGCTCTAATACCACTGAAATGTCCCCTTATCCAGTCCTATAAGAATTGGTATTGTTTTCTTGTTGCGAAGGACTTATCTTTAAACCAAACACTTTTCTTATAAAATAGAATTTATTATCTTGATACTTTGCAGGAGTTGTATAGCTGATAGTGCTTATCTAATGTTGATGATCTTATGCTCAATAAAAATGAATACGTCTCAACTTGCAATTGATATGTATTGTGTGCGGTCTTGTGATTTGTAAGGAATGGTATGCCTGAGATTGGAGACATCATCTAAGGTGTGCTCCTTGCTTATGATTGCAATTGCCACATTTTACTGATACCGCTGAAAGTATTGATGCGATCACCGTATATCAATAAGATATGACAATCAATTTGTATACGGATTCCACTAATGTCCTTGAGACATTCTATATTTGTCAGTAATGATTCGTCCATGCTATGTATGCAACTGTGATGGAGATATCTTTGCTAGGAATGTCATAGTGTGTCGTTGCAAGTATTAAGTCGAGGGTCTTGGGAATCACTAGGAACAAATATTCCTATTCTCCAAGGTTCATCCTGTCATTTGGTGCATGTCTTGTCGACTCTGTCGTAATTCCCAAATCCACCATTCAGTGATTACTATTATATTATTCTGTTACGAGTGGGGTTCCAATCTCAATTCCCGTCTACCTGTCTCCATCCGTGTGTAGACTTATTCCTGTTATAATGTTACATCTACCATGTAAACTCTTATCCCTCTAAGTGGTCTGGAGTGAGTCCTAGATGTCTATGCTTGTTCCCAAAATCCTCCTTGTCGGGGGTGTGATTATTATGCAGGGAGAATAAACAATCAGTTAGCGAGGCCTATCCATGTTGTCCAGATTACCATTCGATGCTGAAAAATAGGTGGCGTAACATCTGTTATTCCCCCTATTTCCCCCAGTATCCTCCTTGCGACTTATCACTTTATACATTGCGTTTGGAATGAGGAGTCACGTATAAGGGTTATGATTCTATCTGGATCGATACCAATCACCGTCTCCTTTTTCCATGTGTTTCTTTCATTGTTGACTATAGTCGACTATAGATTTTTTTTTCCAAACTCATTGTTATTTGAGTAGAATATATTATATTTTAATATATATTTATTATTTAATTTATTAATTTATAATTTTATAAATATATTTGTATATTATTAATTATTATTATTTTAATAATAATTATATTAGGGATTATGTTATTATGATATAGATTTACTATTTAAGTTATTATTATTTACATTGTAGTATCATTATATATGTTATAGAATAATATAATATGTATTGATACATATATTATTATATTATATTAAAATAATATTAATATTCAATATATCAACTTTTATATTTCGATTATTGTATATTCAATACTAGTATTGTACTATTTCAATATTATATTAATTAATATATTATTATTTTAATAATATATTATTATAAATTATATAATACATAAATTATATTGCTCTTATCTTTTTTGTTAAAATTCTACTTGAATTCTATTATTGTCATTTCGTCTTTAGAGATTCTACAAAACAAGATGAGGATATCGTTCAAAGGTCTTCAAATCGAGGGACATGACACAGGATCAAAGGCACCCATAAGTCTACGACTTCGTCTAACTGAAATATTATAGGTAGGAGTAGAGGTGGTAAAGCTCATATACCAATGTAATGCAAATGAACTAAACTAAGAAAACACAAAGTATAAATAAATGAATGTTTTTGTATTTTTATGTTATATGAGATGAAAAGACATAAAAGAAATCTAATACATGCAAGATCTAACACCATAAAAGAAAGAGAAGTCTATCACAGGTTCACCAAAATGTAATAAAAAAAAAATGATATATTAAAAAGTGATGTGTATAAAAAGGGAAGGGGTGTGTGTTGAATGTGTTGGGGAATATAGGATCTACTTCTTAATCCAAATTCCCAAAGGAGAGATCCAAACTGATTAATCACAAGGAAGTGATTAATGTACAAATGGTGCAGGAGCACGTAGGCTAGCCTCCATTGTTTATTTGTTGTTGGCTTGTACTTGACTCTAGCCAAGTCAAGAAGTTAGCTTAGTTGTTTTTTAGACCTTAGAAGGTAATTTTCAATGTTGGTTAAGTGAATTAGTCACTAGGACTAAGGTCACTAATTAACCTATGTTTTTTGTTATTTCATTTTCTTAGTGTTAGGAGCTTAGTTAAAGGTGGGAGTCTTAAATGTGTTGTAAACACATAATTGTTAATGTAAAGATGCCATAAGGTCATAAATTTCTTTGGCTCCTCAAAACATAGGAGGTTATGAGTCCTAGAATATAGGATTGAGGCACATGACAAAGTTGCCAAGTGTTGATCTAAGAAGTTGTTATCAAGATTTGCACTAATTGCAAAAATGGTATGCAAATCGGATAGCTTTGGATCCCCTAAACTTTAGGAGGTGGGGAATCATCCAACAAGCCATAAAATGAAGGAAATTTCATCCAATGATACCCAAGACTCGAACACAAAGTATTATGGAAGCATTGTAACAGTTTAGAGAAAGTTAAGAGAGCTCTACAAGATTTTACAGTGAATTTTTGGTGTTTTTGTGTTGACAGTCATACTTAATGGACTAAAAGACTAAATAAAATACTTAATTAGTGTTCTATAGGTTTTTTATGAACTTTTTCATTTGAAGTGTTAGTCATTTTGAGGTCATCTATCTTCTTTTTTTCAGCAATCTAGTTCAAGGTGTCTAATTTGCTAGTGTTTTGAGTAGTTTAGGAAGTCATGGCTCCCCCATGAAATCTAACCATGGAAAATAGTTCATGTTAGATGGAAATGGTAGAGGAGTCAGTAGTGTATATATTTTTAGAAATTAGGAGTCTTGAAACTAGTGTTCTATAGGTTGTTTATGCACTTTTTCATTTGAAGTGTTAGTCATTTTGATGTCATCTATCTTCTTTTTTTCAGCAATCTAGTTCAAGGTGTCTAATTTGCTAGTGTTTTGAGTAGTTTAGGAAGTCATGGCTCCCCCATGAAATCTAACCATGGAAAATAGTTCATGTTAGATGGAAATGGTAGAGAAGTCAGTAGTGTATATATTTTTAGGAATTAGGAGTCTTGAAAGTATGAGGAGCTATTTAATTTGCTAAGCCCTAGGCGAGCAGCCATAGTCCAGTTAGTGTCTAGTTTGTGAAAGTTTGAAGAAATATTGCAGGGTTGTATGACAACGTACTGCCCCAGGACTTTTTTGTGTATATGACCACCATATCTAACCATTTTTCATAGATGGAGGTCATATCAATCACCAAGGATTTGGTTTGAGCAATTAGGCCTATTAGGCCTCTTGTCCTAGTTTGTAGGAACCCCCTGTACGGTCACTTTCAGACCTAGAACCTTTATGAAAGTTTTAAAAATCCTAAAAGGGTATCCAAAAAAAGTTTTATTTTTTTGATTTGTTTGGGAAAATTTTTCCAAAAAGGGGAAAAATGGACTGGTGAAGGCTACAAGGAAATTGGCCTATTTTAAGGTCTCTCTATGATGAATTGATGAAGCCGATAGGAAGATGATTCAAGATCCTTCCAAAATGGATCAAATGGGAAATATTATGATTTTTTACATGATGGAGAAAATACTTGCAATGATGGACCAATTTTATGAAGATTTGACACTTAGAGCCATCTAAGTGTAGAGGAGAAAGAGAAGACATTACATGGTGTTAGTCCTTCAAGGTGAAGATTTTTGAGTTTGACTCTTATGATAGAGTTTGTATAGGCCTTAGTTAATTACCTAGGCCTATTGGAGGATCCTAAAGAGGAATAGGAAACTAGGGGAGACAAGTTAAGTCTCTTTGTGGGTGTAGAAGCAAGCCTTCGAGTTACCATACACCAACAAATGAATCAATCTATGGAGAATATGAAGAAAGGAGAAAACATTATAGACTATTATAGAATATGTGCATTTAAAAACTTGATTGAATTGAAGATAAATACTAACTTCAAAATAGGGTAAATCTAGAAAACACTATTTTCTGATGTCTGTGTTCAGTTTCAGGGGATTCTGCAACTGGATCTGGCCCAGAAATGCCAAAATAGACAAAACCTAGAAAAATTCTCTCTTTTGGAGAAAGGTCATCCTTAACCTCAGGATCGGGGTAAGATCTTACCCCGGGGTACAATCTTACCCCAAAAGTCATGCTTGACCTGCACAGCTCCGACATAAATTCTGTTCATGGATCCCAAAAGTTTTTTAAAAAGGGTACTCAGATCTGCACTGATATTCATTGTCCCGCACCTATACCTGCAAGAAAAAGGGTTTTGTTTGTTGGATGAGGGGTTTGCCTTGGTCAAACCCTGGTTTGGAATCAACCTTGAAATGTAATTTAAATTGCAATATATAAATAAAGTAAATGGAACTATTCACCTTGCTTATGTTGAAATCCTTGTGGAGGATTTGAATCCTTGAATCCACAAGTATGGATGCTCCAAATGAATGTGTAATTCTATGTAGGATGTCTCAAATCAATTGCATTAGATCTTCAACACCAATCTTGAATGGATCTTAGAATAGGAAGAAGCCTGAATGGATGTGGAAGAGGAAATCTTTAACAAGAGGGCTCCAAAGAGATTGAATCCTTCAATGGATATCAATGAATCTCCTTGATGAATGCTTGAATTCTTGAATAATTGAATTCTTTCCTTCTCCTTCTTGCTTACTTTCTTGATTGTTCTCTTGATTTCACTTGAGAGATTGCTTGATGAATAATGGATGTCAAAATGAAAGAGGAAGGCTTCCTTTTATACTAGTCTAGGGCACAAACTTCTAGAGGGGCTAACATAGGAGAATTAAATTCCAATTAAACCTTAACCCCTAGAAATGGACCGAGATTAAATATAATTTAAGATTTTACCATTTTGAAATAAAAAATGGCCGACCTAGAAGCAAGAAATAAAAATTTCTGAAGCCCGACATCCCAAAACCTCCAGAATCTAAATTTTGGACCTAAGTTCAGGGTCAAGGTTGACTTTAACATAGGTCAAAGTTGATAGACTTTGACCTAGGTCATAGTAGAGGTTGACTTTTACCTAGGTCAGAGTCAAGGATGACCTTGACCCTGAGGTCACAGATCTTAGTTTCTCAGGATAAGTTGCTAGAAAAAGGCTGGAAAGAGGTGGAGAGAGAAGCAGAATAGGGGGAAATAGCCAGATCTGGTCAAAGACCCATTCAAGGCACTTGACATGACCCTAGACCACTTACTCAGAGGGCTAAACCGGTCCTAAATGGAAGTGCTTCCATTTTTTGACGATACAATAACTATCGATTAGATCATGAGTAAAGAATGGATGATCATTGATTATCATTAGTGATAGATTGATAACCATCGATTACCATTAATGATAAATTGATGATCACTAATTTATATATGACTATCAACTTACAATGAATACCGATTAGTATCGATTTAAGTATCAAAACTATTATATTATCACCAATAGTATTATCGACTTATGTGATATCGATTCAATATTGATTTGTATTAACAATGTCTTGTTTGTTATGAAGAGTCATGTCAATGATAAGATGTGAATCAATAATGAGTCATGACTTATCATTTATGTGACTCATAAAATTTTCTTATACATATATGCAAAATGACCGTTGGCTAAAATATATTGAAATCAAACATTGTGTATTTAGAAATCTGCATACAAAAGAATTTAATTAGAAGTTTGTACATTCACAATATATTCATAAAGTAATTTAATCATCTTAAAATGGAAGCACTTCCATCTTGATATGTTTAGCACCCTCTTTTAGTGCATTTATCATGATAGATTTTCATTTAGGATGCATTTTGTACTTGTTTTCTCTATTCTAGGTGAAATTAGGGTTAGGATCCTGAGGATTCCCCTTGATTTCCCTCCTCTATGGCTCAATTTTCTAGGTAGGATCTAGGTATAGGTACTCCTAGCCCTCATCATGTTCATCATAGGCCTCTGTGTCCTTTCCTGGCACTCTGACCTGTTCTGCTATCACTTCCAAGCTCTAGGCATCCCCGGGATCTCCCATTTTCAATGTAGATTGGATCTAGACCCCTAGGTCAAGGTCAAGGTCAACTTTGACCTAGGTTGGGGTTGAGGTTGACTTTGACCTAGTTCAAATTCAAGGTCAACCTTGACCTCTATCAGGATTTGATCCCCATTTTCAAAATTTGGTTCCAACGGGCCCTGAAATCAATGTCAGGTCCCCGAATCCAAATGCGGAAGGATTTTAATTTGAAATTCATTTAATTATTTTCCCTCCTTAGTTGGTTATTATGATTGGACCATAATTTGAGGTGAAGTTTTATTTATGGGCTCTTACATTGCTCGAGGAGCCTCACCTTGAAACCGCTATATAAAGACTCTCTCTTGCCTTCATTTTCACCAAGCATCATCAAGTGGAGGAATGATTGTACAATAAGAGGATCAAGATTTCAAGAAAGAAAGTGATGGTGAAGTGAAGATGTAAGATTACAAGATGATGATATAGAAGATCAAGCCATTGTTGATATCAAGCATTTTTTTGAATACACCATTGTGAACATCTACTTAGAGCAAGAGAGATCCCTTCTTCCTCGATCCACCATTTTCAACATTCAAGCATTCAAAGATACAATCATGGGGTAGAAATTATAGATTGTGAGTTTGGTAAGAGTACTTTATCATTGTGGTCTTGGTATGATTTCTTATCTTATTCAAATCTATGCAGTGCTTTCTCATAACCATTCATGCTAGGATTTCAATCTAGAGGATTAGATCTTGGCATTACACATTCAATACACACACATATTCTATTACATCTGGCTATTCGTGGAGGTGGAGATCACCAAAATGGGGGTTTGAATAAGGCAAAACCCTATATAGCCACCCCAAAACACTATTTTCAGATATCTACAGTCGTTGTTTTGAGAATTGAAGAGTATATTTGGGTACCCTTTTCGTCAAACTTTCAGGATCCGTGAATAAAATTTCTGTTGAAGTTGTTTCAAGTCAAGGTCAACTTTTAGTGGGGGTCAAGATTGTATCTTGAGGTAAGATCTTACCCTGGTTTCTGGGTCAATGTTGACTTTCCTCAAAATTGAAAAAGATTTATGGGTTTTCTCTATTTCAATTTTCTGCTTTCGGATCTAGTTGCAGACTTTCCTGAAATTTTACACAGACATCAAAAAATAGGTTTTTATAGATCATATTTATTATGAGTTATGTACTTTATCCTATCTAAATTCAAGTATTATCAATTCATATATATGTATATGGTAAAGAATTGTGGGTTTAGGATCTCTACTAGGCACATTGTTAAAATCCCTACCTATACCTCCATTTCACCATACTACATTTGGTGAACCCATTTATGACAACTCTTTCTTTTTGGTGTAAGATTTTACTTTTGTGTTAGATCTAATAAAAGTATATTTCTTTTATGCTCTTGCTCTTTTATTTCAAAAAATATTAAAAAAATTGCAAAATCTCTTTAAAAATATTTTAAAAATTACATTTTCATGCTTTAGTATTTCTTTGTGTTAAACATGTATGATTCTTGTTTTGAATACTTTGATGAGGCTTTTATTGTACATGAGGATAGATTCTATAATGAGGTACATGGAGTTGAGTATGAAAATTGCTCGAATGAGATCTCCATTGATCCCATGCCTATTTCACTCTCCTCCACAACCTCTCCAAGTGACCTTTACCATAGGGTGTGTGCATGGTTACCTTCATGTCCTACTATTTGCAACATTGATAAACCTAAACTGATATATCCTAAACCTCTATTGATGGTAAGATGATGTCCTAAAATAACAATTAAGGGTAAACATAGAGATCCTTTTGATTTATTTGATAACATTGATTTCGTCTCACATGCTTATCACACACGGAATAATCCTCAACCTACTCTTCTGGTTTCTTTACTACCTTCTCAACCTATGCTTCCTCAAGCTCCTAGGTTTCCTTCTACCTTTAAGGAGTATAACTTAGTTGACCAATTACGTGCTACTACTGCTAAGATATCCTTATGGGAATTACATCAAAATTCCCTGACATATCATGAGGCATTGCAAAAAGCTTTATCCACTCTTCCTGCTTCACCTCCTAATCAAGATAACATTCCTTCTATTTTAGAGTGCATGCATACTATGCCTTCTGTACCTCCTATTGTGTTTTCTGATGATTATTTACCTTCTCCTGAGGTGCAAAATCAATATGATGCTCTTATGGTTGATGTTTCTATTAATCAGAGTATCATTCAAAGAATGTTAATTGATAATGGATCTGGGCTTAATGTTTGTAGCATGGATATGCTTAAGGCAATTAAGGTTGATCTCACAACTATTCAACTTGATAATGTCCCTATATGAGGATTTGACAATATTTCAAAGAGAAATTTGGGCATGATTACCTTACCTGTTAAAGTTGGTCTATTTATTCTCAATACACCTATTCATGTTATGCCTGGACCTCTCAATTAAAACCTTCTTTTAGGAAGACCTTGGTTACTACTATGCATGTAGTTCCTTCTACTCTTCATCACAAGGTTAGCTTAATTTATAACAACCTAATGTATACATTACATGTGGATGATGTGCCAAATCCTTTCCTAAATGCAGAATATGCTAAAAATTATGAGCCTCTTCAACCAAGCAAAGAGACTAGAAAACAACCTGAGATACAACAACCCAAGATAAAACAATCTAAGATAAAACAATCTGAAGCTCCATCTTCTTCTTTGACTAAGGATGACTGGGGTACATTGTGTTAGAAAGTAAAGTACACCAAGATAACTGAGAGGGGGGGGTGAATCATTTATCAGATAATTAGAACATTTATCAACTTCAACAACATTTAACCATGTAAACAATATAATCACCAACCATAGAAAGATATTCATGCACAATGATACAATAACACAAGATATGTTGACTAGGGAACCTCTTGATCAGAGAGTAAACCCCGGTGGGAATGATGCCCACAAAAGATGCACTAATATGAATATTCCTTGTGAAAGGATGGACTCTGTAAGGAGTCTTATGAAATACATTTAGTACATATGAATCCCTATTAGGAGATTTTGAATCCTTGTTAAAAGATTCTAAACCTGTTAGGAGTTATGGAAGATTATTCAATAGACCTTAAGATTATTCAATAGAATAATCTAAAATATGTTACCTCCTCACTGTGCCAAACCACACACACTGCTACACCAGATCTCAATTCTAGATCTCTGTATTTCACATGTCTTCCTTCACAATCTCTCTAGCTCTTTTCTTCACCTCATATATACATTTGCATTCAATCATGCCACTTCTTCACATTACTATCATATTTCTCATTGCTTACATAAAAACAAGGAAAAAAATTCCTTCCTTTATACCACACTCAAATAATTACAAATGAGTCGGCATCCAATTACAAAATAAAAATTTCTACATGCTACATCAAAATTACACAAAAACTATCAACTTCCAAATAAAATAACTCTTCACTTGTGTGACCTTGAAGTTTGTTCTATGAACCACGTCACCATCAATGTGTCTCAAACTTCCCTTTAATTGCACAAAACCAGATTCCATCCCGATTAGGAGATATCATTCGATTTCCACAAACCGCTACTCAGGAACAATTCCTGAATACTGCTTCCACCAAAATGCTTATAGCTTTCATGAATAAATGAATTACTATCTGCACTCTTAATCATAGCTATATAACATAGCAAAGATCATAAACTCAACATCACATAATCCTAACTGCAATATCACACATGCGCTAATCAAAACATTATTTGCTTCTCTGCTAGTTTCCAAAAGATCACTGTGTTGACATCAATGACAGTAATAGTCATGAATGCAACAAAAACTACTATAGAATGACTACCAACATCTAGCATTCATTCCTAACAATATCCCCCATTGGAATTGATGGAAACATAGATGAAAAACATCCAATGTTCCAAAAATCCAATACTACAACACTGCTGCTCTGATGCTCTGAAAATTCTTCAAGTCCTCTTCATCAATCAGATCTTGATTCATTTTCCTATTCAATTCTCTCCAATAGATGGTCACAGAGTTTTTCATGTACACTTCTCCCCCATTGACATCAATGATAGAAATTTCATCACTATGTCAACAACAACTCAATGTCAAAAGACACTATTCAGAAAATACATTCACTAGAGTCCTCATGACTCAACTCAGATACACATACTCCCCCATAGAGGAAGTACCAACATCCAATCCAGAAAATAGATAGGGCCATATACCACTAGATAGATGCAACCAACTTCATCATTACTCAAATGTAGGCTAAGGCATAACCCCAAGCATACCTCTCAAATACTCAAATGTAACCTTAGGAAAGGCTTAGTAAATATGTCTTCTATCTGCTCCTTTGTGCTTATGTACTCCAGTCTGACTTCTTTCTCAGTAAATTTCTCTCTTACAACATGATACTTGATTTCTATATGTTTTGTCTTAGAATGCAATACAGGATTTTTAGACATACTCACTGTACTGGTATTGTCACAATATATGACAATAGGCTCAACAAACTTAATTCCAATATCCTTCAACATTTGCTTCATCCAAATTATCTAGTTACAATTATGTGTTGCTGCTACATATTCTGCTTTTGATGTGCTCTGTGAAGTACAATTTTGCTTCTTGCTCAACTAGGAAACCAATCTTCCTCCAAGAAAAAAGGCTCCACCACTAGTGCTTTTCTTATCATCAACACTACCTCCCCAATCAACATCTGTATATGCACATAGGGTAAAATCATCAAATTTTTCATACCACAATCCATAGTCCATTGTGCCTCTTGAATATCTTAGTATCCTCTTTACTACTGCATAATGTGATTCTCTAGGTTCAGCTTGAAATCTTGCTACCATTCCAACTGAATGTGCTATATCTGGTCAAGTACTACAATCCTCCAATCATGGATCTGTATTTCTTCTTCTCTACTGTCGATGTCTCATCTTTACTAGATAGTTTATGTCTTGTAACCATAGGTGTTCCAACTAGTTTACAGTTCTCCATTCCAAATCTTTTCAACAAATCATTCAAGTACTTTGTCTGACTCACAAAAATACCATCACTATTCTGTGTAATTTGTAATCCCAAAAAGTATTTCATCTCACCAATCATACTCATTTCAAATTTAGTCTTCATTTCATCAGCAAATTTGTCACTAGCTTCATCTTATCCTCCAAAAATAATGTCATCAACAAAAATAACTCTAACTAACAAACCATTTTCAATTTCTTTTGTGTAAAGATTACTATCAACCGTTCCTTTAGTAAATCCTAATTTCAACAAATACTTATCCAGTCTTGCATACCATGTTCTAGGTGCTTGTTTTAGTCCATATAATGCTTTCTTCAATTTACATACCATGTCTCCTTCTTGAGTCAAAGGAAAACCTTCAGGCTACTCAATGTAGACTTATTCTTCCAATTCACCATTCAAAAATGTAGACTTCACATCCATCTGATACACTTTGAATTTCTTAAAAGTTGCATAGGCCAAAAACATTCTTACTGCTTCAAGTCTTGCCACAGGTGCAAAATTTTCTTCATAGTCAATTCCTTCTTGCTGCGAGTATCCCTTACATACCAATCTTGCTTTATTTCTTACTACTTCTTGTTCATTCATCTTGTTTCTGAATACCCATTTAGCTCCAATCGCATTCTTGTCTTTAGGTCTAGGGACCAATTCCCATGTCTTGTTCTTTTCAATCTGATCTAGTTATTCTTTCATAGCATTAATCCAATTTTTATCTTCACAAGCTTCACTAGTAGATTTAGGTTCAATTTAAGGAATCAAACATAAATGTACCTTATTCCAAGTTAGAACTCCTCTATCCAAACTTCCAATAACTTGATCAACAGGATGATGTCTTGATATATACCTGTTTGGTGTCATAGTCACAGATCTTTCTTCAACTTTAGATTCTTCTCTAGATTCCTCTCTGGTTTCTTCTTTAGCATGATTCTCATTAAACAATTCACTGTCAATCTCATAGAATAATTTAGTAGTTTCAATTTTAGGCTGAGGATGAGTTTCTTCATCAGATTCATAATCAAGCATTCTTTCCTAAATTTTAAACTTCTCATCAACTTTAACATTTGCACTCTGAACAATAGTCTTAGTTCTCTTATTGTAACATCTATATGCTTTTCTTTTCAAAGAATATCCAAGAAAAATTCCTTCATCACTTCTGGGATCAAACTTTCCAATATCATCATCTCTCTTAATATAACATTTGCTTCCAAAAATTCTAAAGTACTTAACTGAGGGTGCATGTCCAAACCATAATTCATAAGGTGTCTTTTCTGTGTCTGCTTTGATTTGTACTATGTTCATTGTATATACTATTGTATTCACTACTTCTCTCCAAAATGTCTTCGCCAAGTCATTCTCAAATAACATAGCTCTTGCTACTTCAGTCACTAACCTATTTCTTCTTTCTGGAATACCATTCTATTTAGGTGTTCTAGGGGCTGAAAACTATCTCTTAATACCATTCACTTCACAAAAAGTGTTAAACTCTCTAGAAGTAAATTCACCACCCCTATCAGATCTCAAACATTTAATCTTCATTCCAGATTCATTCTCAAATTTATTCTTAATGATCTTAAACCTATCAAATGCTTCATATTTTTCTTTCAGAAATGCAATCCACATCATTCTTGTAAAATCATCAACAAGAATCATAAAATACCTTTCTCCATAGAATCCTCTAGTCTTGGTAGGACCACTCAAGTCTATATGAACAATCTCCAACTTCTCTGCTGATGTGAACTTCTTACTAGGAAATGAACTTCTCTTTTGCTTAGCCATCACACATTCCTTGCAAATCATGTTAGTAGGCTTCATAATTTTTGGCAAATCTCTTACTGCAAGTGTAGTACTTACTTTCACAATGTTATCAAAATTTATATGACAAAACCTTCTATGCCATAACCAACTGTCATCAATCTTAGTAATCAAACATGTCATCTTAGTAGGATTCAACTGAAATACATTACCTCTGGTTCTAGTTCCTGTTCCAATCAGATTTCCATCTTTATCTTTTATCACACAAGTTTTCTCAGAAAACCAAACTTGATATCCTTTATCCACCAACTGTCCAACACTCAGAAGATTATGTTTCAATCCATCAACAAAGTAAACATCATCAGTATTAGTCTTTCCATCAAGAGTAATAGATCCTATACCTTTGATCAAACAAGGTGCATTGTTACCAACTCTAACAACCCCTCCATCATAATTGTTAAACTTTATGAACTTCCTTTTATCTCCAGTCATATGATGTGAACAACCACTGTTTATGATCCAATTAGCTTTCTTTTCAACTTGGGAAACTAATGCTTTTTCTTCCTTAACATCAGATTCATGATTTTCTTCTTTAATAGCTACAAATCCTATTTCATCATTATTCTCATTATCATTTTCACTCAAGGTTCTTTCTATACTAGCTTCAAGATCTTCATCATTTGCATAATAACATTCCTTAGATCTTCTAGGCTTGAAATTGCTTCTATATTTCTTAACTCTCTTAGGACACTTAGATGAAAAATGACCATATTCTTGAAATGTCCAACATTTAAAAAATTTCTTACCCTCTGGTTCTCTTTTCACAAGTAATGCAATGCCTTCTTCAATCTTCTTATCTTCTTCATTTCTAGATCTGATGATGTTGGCATAATCTCCACTCACACTAGTACTTCTTGACAAAGTAGGGCGGATACTAAAAGCACTGAATGCTATGTCCATTCTAGGTAAGTCTCTTGATAACCTCAGGTTCATCTCTGCTGCTTCCAATCTTCCAAGAAGAGTTTCTCTTGTAAAGTTCTTTGTACAAGGTGTAACTTGTTCAATCATCTATGTTGTCTTCTTAAATACAGGAGTCAATGTCCTCAAAATTTTCCATATTACTTCATTCTCTGTCTTTGTTCCTCCACAAGATTTTATTCCTGCAACAATTTTTGACATTCTACCAATATTGCTTCTAATAGACTCATCTTCCATCATTCTTATGTCTTCAAATGCACAAATCTAATTATGTAATCTAGCTCTCTTTGCATGTTCATCACCTTCAAAAGTAGAGTGTAAAGCTTTCCAAATTTCATGAGATTTCTTTAAACATTTTACATGACTGTATTCATTCTCCAGAAGTGCTGTCAAAAGTGCTTCTCTTGCAAGTATGTACCACATGAATAGATCTAGCTCATCTTTAGATGTTGTCTCAAGATTATCCTCTTCAATAATAGTCTTTTCATTATTTGTAATCAACGAATAACCTACTCCTAAACACAATAGATGTGTCTTCATTTTCTCTTTCCAGCTATCAAAATTTACTCCATCAAACTTAGGGCTTTCTTTTCTGAAATTCGCCATAGATCTCCTTAAGCTATTAAACTTTTCTTTCAAGGACTTGCGGCTCTGATACCAATTGTTAGAAAGTAAAGTCCACCAAGATAAATGAGAGGGGGGGGGGTGAATTAGTTATCAGATAATTATAACATTTATCAACTTCAACATCATTTAACCATGTAAACAATATAATCACCAACCATAGAAAGATATTCATGCACAATGATACAATAACACAAGATATGTTGACTAGGGAACCTCTTGATCAGAGAGTAAACCCCGATGGGAATGATGCCCATAAAATATGCACTAATATGAATATTCCTTATGAAAGGATGGACTCTGTAAGGAGTCTTATGAAATATGTTCAGTACATATGAATCCCTATTAGGAGATTTTGAATCCCTGTTAAAAGATTCTAACCCTGTTAGGAGTTATGGAAGACAAAAGGACCCACTGCCCAAACAGCTTCAAGGCAAGATCATTGAACACACTATCCAAATGACCTTAAGATTATTCAAAAAAATAATATGAAATATGTTACATCCTCACTATGACAAACCACACACACTGCTACACCAGATCTCAATTCCAGATCTCTGTATTTCCCATGTCTTCCTTCACAATCTCTCTAGCTCTTTTCTTCACCTCATATATACATTCGCATTCAATCATGCCACTTCTTCACATTACTATCATATCTCTCATTTCTTACATAAAAACAAGGAAAAACATTCCTTCCTTTATACCACACTCAAATAATTACAAATGAGTTGGCATCCGATTACAAAATAAAAGTTTCTACATGCTACATCAAAACTACACAAAAACTGTTAGCTTCCAAATATAATAACTCTTCACTCATGTGACCTTGAAGTTTTCACTATGAACCACATCACCATCAATGTGTCTCAAACTTCCTTTTAACTATACAAAACCAGATTCCATCCTGATTAGGAGATATCATCCAATTTCCACAAACCGCTACTCAAGAACATTGCCTGAATACTGCTTCCACCAAAATGCTTATAACTTTCATGAATAAATGAATTACTATCTGCACTCTTAATCATAGCTATATAACATATCAAAGATCATAACCTCAACATTGCATAATCCCAACTATAATATCCCATGTGTGCTAATCAAAACACTGTCTGCTTCTCTGCTAGTCTCCAGAAGATCACTGTGTTGACATCAATGACAATCATAGTCATGAATGCAACAACAATTGCTACAGAATGATTGCCAACATCCAGCATTCATTCCTAACACATTGTAATTTAAGCCTAGTTTCATTGGAGAATATAAGGTCTCTGATTTGGATTTTATGAAACCACAAAGTGAATTTGAAGAACAAGTTTTTACTCCTCCGCTTTCTAAAGAAATAAAGAGTAATTTTGTCGCTGCTTCGATTAAAGAAACAATTAAAACAATTAAACTTTATTGTTATGATATTGTGACATATGTCACTCCTTGGACTCCATCTGATGTGGTTGATAGATATGGTTATGGTTATCATTTGCTCAATAAATCAGGATTTAATGGGAAAGGATGTGGTAAATATGAGTAAGGTATACAAGTACCTTTGGATAATGAAATTTATGATCATACATATGGATTAGGATTTAATCCCTATAGAAAACCATCAAGTTTTCCTCCTAATGTTAATCACATATGCAATGGATAGTTGAAATTCTTTAACCCGCTTCTTATTGACATTAATCAAAGACCTACTTTAGATATCTTTCCTGAAGATGAAGCCTTAATGGATTTTTTAGGGGTTTATGAGGACTTACCTAAATTTCATCACAAACAATGGAAGCCTTATTGTTTAAGTGTCGATGCTTATTTTAGAGAACATGATAAATAGGATATTTCTCCTTTACCTATAGATTCTCTGATACAAAGTGATTTTTTAATAACATAAACTGTTGATATTCAAATGGATGAGAATGACTCTAGCAAGATGATAAAAATTGGGAAATGTTTGAATTAGGAAGAATGTGATCACTTGATTTCCATTTTACTTGAATTCAAGGACATCTTTTCTTGGACATATTTAGATGTGTCGGCTATAGATTCTAAGATTGTTACTCATAATATTGTTTTAAAACCAAATATGAAACCTGTGAAGCAGAAAATTTGAAAGATGAATCCACGAATTTCTTTATTAGTTAAAGCTGAAATTGAAAAATTATTGGATTCTGGATTTATCCGTTCTATCGATTACTTAGACTAGATTTCAAATATTATGTCTATTTCAAAAGGAGAAAATAAGACAAGGATATGTACTGACTTTGGAGACTTAAACAAAGCATCCTTAAAAGATGATTTCCTGCTAGCTAACATTGATATGATTGTGGATTCAACAACGGGTCATGCGTTGTTATCCTTTATGGATGGTTTTTCTGGATATAATCAAATCTTTATTCCTCCTGAAGATCAATTTAAGACTATATTTATAAAACCTTGGGAGACATTTTTTTGGGTCATGATGCCTTTTGGATTAAAGAATGCGGGAGCAACTTATCAATGAGCTATGACTTTGATTTTTCATAATTACATTCATAAGATTCTCGAGGATTATGTGGATGATATCTTAGCAAAGTCTATGCAAAGAGAATATCATGTTACTATTTTACAACAAATATTTGAATGGATTAGAAGTTACAACATGATATTGAATCCTAAGAAATGTGTCTTTGGAGTTGACTCTGGTAAATTATTAGGATTCATAATCTCTAAGTGAGGCATTGAAGTCAATACTGAAAAGATTGAATCTATTGTTAATATGCCTCCTCCTAAGAATATTTCTCAGTTACAAAGTTTACAAGGAAAAATTCAAGCAATTTGTCAGTTCGTTTCCAACTTAGCTGATAGAACTATTCCTTTTACTTCCTTGCTTAGAAAGGATACCACTTTATCTTGGAATGATGAATGTAAACAATCCTTTAATAAATTTAAGGAGTATCTTACTGATAAACTACAACTAAATGAATATCTAAATGACTTGAAGATCAGTGATTAGAGATCACCAAGTTACTGAATTGATATGTAAGATGATTAAATCAGTAATATGTTGTCATTGATGTCAACTAGTTTTGACAGTACTTATCATGTAACTTACAAACATATAAACATCTGTAGAAGGGAGAAAGAGATGAAGAACTGAAATATCTACATAAGGAAGATGGATATGGCAGATGAGGATAAGGAATACTTTGGGTAACTTATTGATGAGTCTATGATCTTATGTTGTTGACTTGATTATGTTGCATTTATCTAGGATGATGAAGAAAGAAAAACTGTACAAAGCAGTGTCATCGGTAAATGAAGCACTTAATATACACCGAGCTAGTGTAGTGTATACTGAGTGACACTATTGTAATACCCAAAAATTGGCACCTTATAATCTTAATCAATTTTGGTGCATTTCTTCAAATTTCTACATCATCAAAGTCCTATTGTAATAGGCAATTTTGTCTCCTAATTGACTTTATTTGACTTGGTGTCAAATGCAAAAAAACCTAAATTTGCATTAATCATACACTATATTCAATCCCTAAATTTTTGACATTTATTGGCTAAATAATCCCTATGATTAATTAATTTAATTCGAAAGTCCTAAGGCTTTTAATTAAATTAATTCCACCCCTTTAGCTAATACACATCAAGAGAATTAAATGTTATTTGGTTATTTAAATGGATTATCCTCACTTGAATTTAATTATTCAAAATAATCTGAAAAGCCACCCATGTGGCAATAATTCATTTACTTAATTAAATAATTCCTTCAATTTGTCTCACCTTACTCCATGGAGATGAAGAGTCAGTTGTTTCTTTCCAAGAAACTCTTCATCCTCTCCTTGGGCTCTTCTATATTATGAACTCCTCTTTCCTCATTTGGAGAGGCAATTTTAGAGTACCAAAACTATAGCAAATTGTTGTCTCAATTTTCTCATACTTTCAATATTTTCATTGCATATTTAGAATAATTTATATTTCTAGTATAATTCCATTCTCATCTTTAATATAGTTTTCTTATCAAGTCCTTGTTCTAACTCTCATTGCATTTTTCAATCTTTCATATTAAATCTGCATTCTCGTATCTCTTTCAAGTTTGTAGCTTAATTGTACTCTCATTTTTAGCTTAATTCATTGCAACTCAATCATTTCCTTAAGCATTTCAAATCCTCCATTTTAGTATTGGTCTACGGTTGTTGGGCTCTCATTCTGAGAGTAATTTAAACACCCCATCTAAATAGGAGGCAACAAGTTGCTTCATTTATATTTGTGAAATGAGTAATTCGTACTCATCTTCATAATTTGGCTTATGAGAAATGACCATGTTGAGTCTATGGATGAATTAGAGGTCAACATTCAGACATAAACATTTTGATGCCCACCGTGGGGTAGAAAATTGATTTCTAGCCTCAATAATCTTGAACTTTTTAAAAAAAAATTGCACTCTGTTGTACATATGTACTTCACTATGTATGGAATCTCGCATGAGTTTTCTGAGTGTGCCATGAAAAGTTGTGCTTTCATTAGCCTTTTCTCATGTGAAGAAATCACTATCTCACAAAGGTCTCTGCATTTCCTCATGTGGAGCGAGGTAATTGGTTGCGCGAAACTTGCCATCAAAATTTGAAATTTCCTAGTTTTATGTATTGTTCCATTGCTTTTTTTTTCTGACATTATTATTTGCTATTATTTTCATATCCCTATTTTCAGCCACAACATAACAATGGGCTATAGGATGATTGACGAAGACAAAAAATTGCTAACGGTTTTCTTACAAGATAGTTGTCAAAGACCATTTTCAAATGTTGTGCTTGTTTACTATTTTTACTCACATAGTATAAGTAGGGCCTTGTTAAAATTTCTTAAAGGTCTTAATAGCTCAGGATAGGGTAATAGGCTCTTCATTACATGGAAGTTGTACCCATGGATGAATCCAAGACCTAGATTTTGTTAGCATGATAGATACCTGGGGAAGCAAGGAAAGGTAGTGAATCTTTAGCACATCTACTTGTTAGGGGATTATGCTCTTCTCTCTTCGAGAGAACCAGAAACCCAAAATCTTTTGGATTGGTTAAGGGAGAGTTAGCTCAGTGATGTATATGTCTTATGTGTTTGGGTAAGGTGAAGAGGTAGACAAGTATGCTCTTCTCTCTTTGAGAGAATCGGAAAAGCTAACCCTTGAATCTAAGCCAACATTATGTCACCTTTGGAGGGCTTGCCGAAAGTTGAACCTCCAGGAACAAACCAAGTGAGTACACACCTATTGTTGATGATTCCACCTCACTATAATAAAGAAATCTTTGTTGAGTCTAAAGACCCCAAAGCCATGTTAACTTCTTTCTCTTGATTTTGACTATCATCTTGAGAAAGCTCTATCTGTTGTACTGAGTGGCACCGCTCCTAGCCTTGCTTGCAGGGGTATATGAATTTCAAGTTTCGGTGTGGCTACGAGGCCCTAGCCCTATATCAGGGGCACCGAAGGTTAGTGTGAATATAATCCCACTAAACACTTTCTTAGTTAGTTGCCTACCTAGATCACCTCCAAAAGGAGACATAATCTTTGTCCAGGGAGGGGGAAAAATATCTTCCCTAGATTCTCACCATAGGCATGCACCTAGATGTTTGAAGGTGGTATATAACACTGGCCCCTACTTCAAGGGTAACCTTTGAACATATATTATTGAGTCCTTGGAAACACCAAAAACACAGGCACCCTCTAGAGGGTGATACAGCTATGTGACGTGAATGCATGCACATACGTTGCGAGGCACGAATTTTGTCTTCTCTACCATTTTCTTTGTAGGGATAACTAAGTGATTATTTCAATTCTTAAACTATCCATCATGATTAAACAAAGACTCCCATGATTTTGTCAAGTTGCTTTGTCCTTGGTAGAACTGTTTGTGACTACTTCTTGTGTCACTATTGCTTGATCTAAAACTTCATGCTTGTAAATGATTGCTTGCAAAATTCAAACTGAGATTACTGATTCAAACTATCTGAAAACTAGAAATTTTGTTAGAGAATAGTCCATGTTATGTCTCAAAACCTAGCTTTTATTTTGAAAACTATGTCGATCTGTCAAACCCTGGTCTTTTTTCACGTAATATTTTAGAACCTATGCATTTCCTCATGCGAGATTTCATTTTATCACACGTAGTTTGGCATTTCTTCACATGAACCAACACTTCCTTGTGAGAGATTGTACCTTGATTTCAAAAATAGCGAGCTATTTTCTATTGACTGGTCAACTTTTTTGCTTGATCTAATTTTTGTCTGAGGTTTGTTTGCATGTTCTCCTATCATCCACTATCTTAAACTGAGTGTCTTGAGCTATGAACTGACTAATTATCTCTTAAACTCACGTTGTCTCTTTGTTTTTTGTCCTATCTTACTATGTTTTTGTGCCTTACGATGTGATAGTCACCTCTCGGTTGTTCTATCTATACTCTTGATGATTCATGTCGGGTGTATTTCACATCTTGGTTGTTCTAGCCTTACTCTCCTTTTCTCTACCCTAGAGATAGAGTTCTAGCATAATCCTAAGTCCTCTCTCATTACTTGATCTTCATCTATGACTGTTACAACTAGAAGTGGCAACACTTTCCCCATTCATGGTACTAGACAAGGTAGAGGTAGACCTCATAATCAAGGAATAGGTCATTCCAAACCTGTCATGCAATCTGAGTGTTGTGAGGGATCCTCAAGATCCTCCTCATTAAATACATTGAAAGACAACCCATCACAATCATCATCTCCAGTGTTCCAGGAGTGTTATAATCTGTTGTTTCAAACACAACCTAACTTATTGTTTCAAGAGAAGAACAACCCATTGTCTCGTAACTTTGGAAGGCCACTTCCTCAGATCAGCCCTATTAGTCTTATTGAACCTATTGATCCTTTTGATCCTATTGACACAACAAAGGCTACCCTAGCCACGACCTCTCAGCATATTACACGTTGCACAATCTCACATTGATAAGATGGGAGACCCATTTCATTTCCCAAAGGGGGAATATAGAAAAAGTCATGACCAATCTCAAAACAACCAGCATCCTGGTCAATCTTGAAATGATCAACATTATGACCAGTCCCAAAATTATCAGAATCAGCACCAATCCCAAAAAAAAATCTCAAGGTGACCAGAAACCATATCACTATCACCTTCCTCCAAATGACCAAAATCAAGATCAAGCCCTAAATATTTATGAGATTCTTGGTAATGATGATGAGGTAATAACCCAAAATGACATAGATTCTATGAAAGCCAATAAGATTCTTATCAAGATGATGGATATCCTCCTTCTAGAAGAGAAGGAGAAATACTTTCTTGAGCTAGCCAAACAAGGGGTCAAATTACCCCTAGACTATCAATTCGAGATGCTTGTGGCCAAAGAAGAAGAAACTAAGACCACTAAGTTGCAAGCAATGATTCGAGACATGAAAAACCAAATTAGCCAACTTGTGAAGTATAAGGATAAACCAACACAATAGTTCACAATGGAAAGCATATGTCCTTTCCCCTTCGATAAGAGTCTTCTCATGCCACCTTTTCCCAAAGATGTAGAGCTGCCTAAATACGAAAAATACTTGGGTACTACTGATCCCCAAGATTACTTGAGAGAGTTTGGCACCCTATCTATGGAATTCATACATGATCAGACATACCTCATGCATCTTTTTCTTCGTAGCTTGGGTGGACTAGCTATGGAGTGGTTTTCTCAATTACCCAATGGTATCAAGACTTTTGATGAGATTGATAATCTATTTCTCTAACATTATTCGCATAATATCCAGCATTTGGTCAACATCTGAGATCTTTTCAATTTGAAACAGTGACAAGGGGAGCCGTTCTTAACATTTCTCCAGAGATGGTGATAACTCTGTACAAAGTATCCTCACAAACTACCAGAGTCTAAAAGACTCGACATTTTTTTGGACAATCTTGTCCTAGATTTTGGATATCAAGTAAAATTACAAGTTCCCCTAACCTTTGATAGCATGATTAAGAAAGTTGTGTGAATAGAAGCATTTATGATCAAGAAAGGAGAGTTGACTTTGCAAAAGGATAACAAACAAGGTTCTTCCTCCTCAAACAAGGATAAAGGTAAGTTTTTCAATAAGAATAGAGATGTTGTGAATGCTGGAGTGGTTGACAATGTGACCTCAAAGCTTGAAAAATCTATTTTCAATCTTACCTCTAGTATATAGATAGTTAAAGCTACTAAAAAGGCTACAACTGACACTCATCAACCTTCGAGATTCACTAAAAACAAGCATTGGGCCTCTTGACCCAAGCATGAATTCACTTCCTTAGGAGAACCCCTTGATGTGGTTTATAAGACTCTCATGCAAAACCAAATACTCGCTCCTTTGGAAAAGCATCTCTATGATCTGCAACTATGACCTCATTGGTGGAATGACAATGCATACTATGATTATCACCAAAAAAATGCTCATAAAACTTCTACTTGTCTCCAGGTGCACCATAAGATCCAAGATTTGATAGACAATGGTGACATTGTTGTTGAAAACCATAATAAGAATTTGGATCACCAGGCATTCAAAGATCCCTTTCCTCCTCATGAGAAGGGTGAATCTTCCAAGACTAAGAATACCAATGCCAAGGTTAACTACATGTACACTACCAATGACAATGTCATCAACATGATTGAACCTGTTGAGGTTGAGTATTGTGATGTGATTACTATCAAGGGGAGCGAGGATGCTCCTAAACCTAAGACTCCATTTTTCTTGCAAGGCCATGTGTCTCATTCTTCCAAACCTAAATCATCTCAACATTGCACAAACATTTTACTCATTCTCATGCAAAAATCACCATTAAGGGTCCCGACCCTTTTACATCTACTCTGAAGCAACTTGCGAATAAAGCTACTTTTGGCCCTACCAACAAGAATTCAAAATTGGTCCCTATGCCTAGTGTAGCTAATTATAACATCCTAGACCAACTACAATGTACTAGCACTCAGATCACTATCTTTGAGCTGTTGAAGATCTCACTTGCTCATAGGGAGATTCTTAATAAAGCCCTCATTAAAGAAAATGTCCCAAAGGATTTGGATCTAGATCAGTTTCAATCCATGGTGGGTCACCTAACCTCACCCCACTATTTTTCCTTTTTTGAAGAAGATGACCACTCATTGAGCCACCTGCACAATGCTCCTTTGCGTATAGAAGTCATGATAGGTCCAAAGTGTGTCTATCACATCCTCATTGACAATGGTGCTAGCCTTAACATTTGATCTACTAAGCTGCTTGCCCATTTAGGCTATGATGAAGATTTCATAGATGCCCGCAAGAAACTCACTATCAAGGCATATGATGAAGATGAAAGAAAATCTAAAGGTTTGGTTGTGTTGCCAATCTGGGTTGGACCTATTGAGAGGGATATTATCTGTCAAGTTCTAGACATTCCCCTTTCCAATAATATATTGTTGGGAAGACCATGGATTTACAAAATGCAGGTAGTCCCATCTACATATCATCAATGTATCAAGTTCCCATTCCATGGTGTAGAAGTAATAGTGCCTACCAACACAAACTATTCTTGCAATACACTCATGCAATCTGTAGATAGTTTTGTCCCAACTAATAGAGAGTCTATTGAATTCTATGATGCCAAACTCAAAGAAATGGAATAGACTCTGAAACTCAAGGATATAGGCATGGGGGGCTATCAAATCGAACCTATGTTATCATTAGTAGCTTTGCCTCCATCTCCACGTTCCTACAGGAGACCCTCTAAGAACAACAAACCTTATGCTTGTTCTCCCCAAATAGTCTATGATGGTGCCTTTGTCAAGGACACAACACCACTAGAAGATGAGGATGAGGAAAGAGCTATTACAGCTTGGATTTACAAAGGAAAGGAAACATCTGAACAAATCACTCCTACTCATGACTTAGAACAAGAACCATATAGTGAAGCCTTCAAAATCATGAAGCGCTTTGGTTACAAAGGAAGTGGCCCTATAGGGGTGAATGATAATGGCTTGCTCAAACCAATTGAAGCCATAGGTCATAGGACCAAAGACACCACAAGTCTTGGCTTCAAGAAGATCCTATTTCATTTAGGGATTAATAAATTTGTACCTGAACTAGAATGCCATCCAGAACCTGAAGACACTACTTCAGCTGATAAATCAAAGAACAACTCTGACGAGGATACGTTTCCATATCCCATTCCTCTAGACCTTGCTACATTATTTATAGAACCAGATGAACCTATTATACCTATCCATTTGGTAGAGACTAATAGTGATTCAGATGACACTACTTTAGTGCATCTACTCACATATGACCAATGGAGAGAAATACAAACTGACAATCCTAGTTTTCAAGGTGAACAATACATACCATCATCTTTCCAAGAGCGGTTTCAACAAGATCAACTTCAGAAAACCATTAATACTACAAGGGATGAAAATGAGTCAGATGGTACATCAAGTGTTGATGGAATTCCCATATCAAGCATCACTGATTCACATGAGTATGAGTTTGACTCTCTGTCTGATGCCACTTTTGATAAAGATATAGATGTTGTTCATGTGTATGAAAACCTTCTCAATGTAGGTGAAGGGTCTAGTGTTAGGACAACCGAGTGTGAATCTACTAATGCTAACATACCCTCTACTTATAATGTGAGATCTTGAGAGGAATTGAACACACCATTGGATGTGATTTATTTAGGTCTTGACTTGCTTGTCCATGCTTTCAATGACTATATTGTGAATGCACTTGAACCAGCCACTACTCTCTCACTCTACCATCCTAATCTCATCAACTGGAACTCTCCCTCACTAGCTAGTGAAGTCCTTATGTTCTAGAATGACTACACTTTGGCCTTTTATCTTAACATTATCAAACCTGTAACATTTACCACCAGTGAAGGCACTGTCAACATTACTGAAGCTGATATCAATTATCTTAGTCACCAAATTAAAAGAAAAAAGAATAAGCACTCTGATGGTGAAAACCACATTGTGGAAGTGTCAAAGCTAAAAAAGTAGAAATAAAAGATATATCCAAGGGTGAAAACCTCTCTGAGGCACCTGAGGATGAGATACTTGATACACTTTTGAGTCATTTTCAAAAGAGATCATTAGTGTTGATCAAGCTGACTCAACCAGTGAATTTGGGCACAGAAGCTACACCTCAAATTAAGCATCTGGCATTGTCATTGTCTACAGAAGAGAAAGAAGAGTTCACCAATTTATTTCGAAGCAAGAAAATCAATTTTACATGGACTTACTCTAATATGCATGGATTGTATTCCAATCTAATCATGCATCATCTATTCATCACGCCAAGCATCAAGCCTTTCAAAAAAAAGCTTAAAAAGATGCATCCACATGTGGCACTTTTAGTCAAAGCTGAATTAGAAAAACTTCTCAAAGCTAGTTTCATTAGAGCTATTGACTATGCAGAGTGGATCTCTAATATTGTTCCAGTCACAAAGCATGCTAAATCTATCTAAGTGTGCATAGACTTCAAGGACCTAAATAAAGCTTGTCCCAAGGATGAATTTCCATTACCTAACATTGACATGATTGTTGACATGACACATGGCTACCAAATGTAGTCTCTAATGGATGGATTTTCTAGTTATAGTCATATAAAGATCATGCTAGAAGACCAAGAAAAGAAAGCCTTCACATGTGCTTGGGGAACATTCTGTTGGAATGTCATGCCCTTTGGACTTAAAAATATTGGGGCTACATATCAAAGGGCTTTTACAACTATCTTTTATGATATGATGCTCAAAACAATGGAAGATTATGTAGATGAAACTTTGGCTAAAAGAATGCAATGGAAAACACATCTCATAGATCTAGGTCCTATACTAGATCGAATGGAACAATTTAGTCTAAGACTCAACCCAAAAAAGTGTGCATTCAGTGTCACCTATGGAAAACTATTGGGTTATATCATATCTACTAAAGGTATAGAGGTAGATCCTGAGAAATTTCAAGCTATCATGGTCATGCCTCCACCAAAGAACATCAGTCAGATGAGAGGACTTCAAGGTAGACTACAATCCATTTGGTGCTTCATTGCACAATTGGCTGATAAGTGACAACCATTCACCAAGAATTTGCATAAAAGTGTGACCTATGAATGGAATTAAGAATGTAAGAAAGGATTCCAACTGATCAAACAATATCTTTCTAATCCACCAATCATGATGCCTCCTATTCATGGGAAGCCACTCATCCTCTACATTTCAGCTAGAGACACATCTTTGGGTGCACTACTAGCTCAAGAGGATCATAACAACAAAGAAAGAGCTATATACTATATCAGTAGAACTCATGTCTCTTATGAGATGAACTATTCTATCATTGAAAAAGCTTGTATAGTAGTGGCGTTTGCTTCATAGAAACTGTGGCACTATATGCTTGCTCACACTACAAGACTTATTGCTAAAATTGATCCATTTAAGTATTTACTCAGCAAAGCTTCCCTTATAGGTAGATTAGAAAAATGGGTTATGATACTCAGTGAGTTTGACATTAAGTATGTAGAGAGGAAAGATATTAAAGGGAAAGCTATTGCAGATCAACTGGCTAAAGCACCTATAATAGATTATCAACCATTGAGCGTTGAGTTTCTAGATGATTCCATAATGCTTCTCACACATCAAACATGGACTATGTTTTTTGATGGATCATTCACCCAACAAGGATCAGGTGTCGAAACATTATTCATTACACCACAAAGATACTCTCTACCAAAATCTTACAAAATGTTGTTTCCTTATACAAACAACACCGTTGAGTATGAAGCTTTGATCAATAGCATGAAGATACCCATTGAATGGCATGTGGATGAACTTAAGGTCTTTGGAGACTCACAACTAGTCATCAACCAAGTTAATGATATCTATCAAACCAAGGATGAAAAATTGGTGCCTTATAAATGGATGGTTGATGATTTAAGAAAATTCTTTGCACACATCACTTTCCAACAGATTTCAAGAGCAGATAATAAAGAAGTAGATGCCATGGTTACTCTTGCCTCTATGTTACAGATGCTAGAAAATGACTTTCGACATGATTTCCTGGTGGAAATGTTATGCTATCCAGCCTATAATAATCCTAAATCTAGGATGATATGTTCAGTCATTGGACACAACTCATCCCGCTACCTTCATATTTACTCCTACCTCTAGGACCAAATTATTCTAGACACTTATACAGGGAATGAAAAACACCACCTAATCTGCATTGCTTCATGTTATGTCATTGTAGCTAATGACTTATATAGGTGAGGTCTAGATGGTACCCTTCTTAGGTGTCTAGAACCCGATGAGTCCAAACGTGCATTAGCTGAGGTGCATGAATGCATCTATGGTTCTCATTTGAGTGGTCTGACATTGGCTTGTAAACTTATTAGAGCTGGTTACTATTGGCTAGATATGGAAAAATAAGCTACACAATATGCCAAATCTTGTAAATAGTTCCAATTACATGGGAACCTGATCCACGCTCCTACCAAGGAGCTCATTCCCTTCATCAGTTTCTAGCCATTTTAGCAATGGGCCTTTGATTTGGTAGGTTAGATCCATCCTTCTTCCTCAAGAGGGCACAAGTTCATCATCATAGCTACAGATTATTTTACTAAATAGGTCAAGGCAGTGCCTCTAACCATAGCTGATGGTAAATCTATAGCTAGGTTCATAATGAATTACATCATTTGTAGATATGGTGTACCCTCCTCAATAATCACTGACAACAGGGGGGCAGTTCAAGAACAAGGATCTAAATGAGTTGTGTACTAATTTCAAGACCATTTAGCACCGGTCCTCAATCTATTATCCCTAGGGTAATGGATAGGCAAAAGCTTCCAACAAGACAATTCTCAAGACCCTGCACAGAACAGTTCACAAATCTGGTAGAGATTGGCACCTCTAGATTAATCTATCTTTATGGGCCTACAGAACAAGCATTTGAACACCAATAGGGGTCACACCCTTTGCCTTAGTCTATGATGGGGATGTTGTGTTTCCTATTGAGGTTGAGATTCCTACATTGCGAGTCTCTCTAAAGAACCTCATTACTGATGAAGACATTAGATTATCTTAGCTAGAAGAGCTAGAGTTACTGGATGAATGTCGGTAAGTGGCATTTGATCATCTAATAGCATACTAGGAAAGAATGTCTAAGAGATACAATAAGAAATTCAAACCAAGGAAATTCTGAGTGGGTGATCTCGTCCTAAGAGAGAACCCCAAGAATCAACAACAGCGGACCCAGAAGGGAAAGTTTGAACCAAACTGGCTTGGTCTGTATGTAATCACTGTAGCATTTGGGTCTAGTGCTTACCGACTCCCTACTACTGAAGGAGAACAGCTCAAAGAGATGATCAATGCTCTGTATTTGAAGAGATTCTATAGCTAAGGCATCTTCTGCATGCTCCTTGTATATACTCTATTCTGAAAAAATCCTAAAAAATGCAAAATGTCTTGAAAAAATGATCTTCTTAGTGAAAACCTAGTAAATAGATGCTTTGATGTATCTATTGTCTTGGTGAAAACCTGGTAAACAGGCACCTTGATAATACTCAAAAAAAAATGAAAAAATGAAAAATACAAAAAAATAAAAAAATAAAAAAAGATCAAAACTAGAAAAAAATCAAAAAGAGAAAAATACAAAAAAAATTGAAAAAGAAAAAATGTGCCATTGATGAAAACCTAGCAAACAAGCATCATGGTAGCAAAAATAGAATCTATACCAAGATGGTGAAAATGTGGTAAACAAGCACCTCTTTTTCCCCAATGCTATACCTATTGCAGTGTCACTTGGCTCTTGCTTTCTTGCTTTAGTTTACTTTCTCGCATTTCCTTGCTTTAGTTTGCTGGCTCATGCACTTGCTTTTAGTTATCTTCGAGATTATTCTTGACTCTACATGAATTGAAACTGGTCACACTTGGGGGCACCTTCCTAGTCTAGGGGGCATTGTCCTATCATTTTTTAAAGATTTTCCTTGCATCAGTCACTAGTTGTTCTCACCGTGTCTGCCTACTAATGCCTAGCTATTATTGAGATGTCTCTTCTCCAGGATCTCTCATGTATCAGTCACTAGTGGTTCTCACTATGTCTGCCTACTTATGCCTAACTATTATTAAGATGTCTCTCCTCGAGGATCTCTCGTGTATTAGTCACTAGTGGTTTTTACTGTGTCTTCCTACTGATACCTAGCTACCATTCGGATACCTTTCTTTCAAGATCTCCTGTACATCAATCACCAGTGGTTCTCACTGCATCTGCCTACTATTTTTTCATTCACTCTCAGTTCTCTCTTTTGAGAACCTTCCTTATATCGGTCACCAGTGGTTCTCATTATGTCTTCCTGCTGATACTTGGTTAGTGCTCTGATATCTCCTTGAGACTCTATCTCTCATGTCAGTCACTAGTGGTTCTCACTGTGTCTACCTACTACCACTGTCCTATTGAGACTTCGAACATTGTTGACTTCTGATCCAACATCAATCCTCTTAAAATGAAAAATGAAACTAGATTTGTAAATCTCTGAAGCATGCTGAGCTTTTCTTTTGTGTGCTTTCTCTTTTGCTTTATCATTCCTCCCCGAGCAACTCTAAGATGTCTTCTTGACTAAGAGACGCGAAGACTGGGGGCATGATCTTTTCTTTTCTTTTTGTTTAATGGTTTAGTTCCAATGATCCAAAGGATCTATATAAGAGGGGTATCCACTATAAGAGCTTTCATCTCATGTTGGATGGCCATGTGTACCTCGACTCCTTTTATATGGAAAATTTGGTGAGGTTGGTTCTTCTACTTGTTTATTTGAGTGACTTCTTTCTACTACAAGTGAAATTGCAAATGCTCGTCCTATTAAGTGAAGATAAGGGTCACTACAAGCATCCTTGAAAATTCTTATCATTCACTTGGCAAAAGGAGGAACTCTCATGTGTCTGGCATGTTTGTATGCAAGAAAAATTCAAGTCATTCTAGCAAATATGCTTTGATGCTTATGTTAACTTGCTAAATCAAAAGGGATAGGTGTTCAGGTCATTTTGGATTTTTGTTCCTTAATGCTTACACCTCATTCCAACAAATTTAAGACTAATTTCATATTCATATTCTTATGATTGCAATGTCAGTGAGGGTTGTATGGCATCTTATGACTGTCTGTTACTAAAAACTCTATGACAATAATAAAATGGGTCCAACAACCAAGTCCTAGGATTTGCATCTAGTTTAGGCTTGCATCTTCATTCTAGGCTTGCATTGAGACAATGTTTTAGTGCTCACTTGATTGTCTCCTCCTCAATTTATTCACTAAAGGTTCTCATTTTTCATCCCAAGTTCATCTTAGCTACACAAGCGTCTAATCCTCATTCTCAATCTTCAAACATTCTTTTGGTTAGTACTTGTGTATTGCAATATCCTACATGAGATGGTTGGTACCATATCCATTGCATTTCCATTTGCATCCATAAAATCATATGCATACATTCTACATCTACATATTCATACACATGTGCATCCATTATAAGAATAAATAAATTCATACATTACATTTATTCATCTACCATCTATCATTACATTTCACATTTGCATACATATATCAGTAAAACATCTACATTTCATTTGCATATCCATAAACCATGTACATCTTATATCTAATCCATACATTAGGCACAATCTATCAAAAATGGGCTACAATATACATCATGACCCTAACCACTTGTAGGAGGTGGAGGAGGTGGAATATCACCCTATGGAGGACCTTGTGGTGGTGGTCCCTGTGGTGGTCCCTATTGTGGTGGTGCCTATGGAATTGCCCATGCCCCAGTATGCTCTGAAAATGGCAGAACCTACTCTGCTAAATTCAGCACTACCCCAACATACGTTGTGTAATAATATGTTGCATGTATAGCCTCATATCTAGCCTCTAGCTATGCCCTTGCCAATGCATCCTATAGTCCTCTGATCTCTCGATCCCTCTTGACCACTTAGGTCTCATGCATGATGACCTGTGTATGGAAGTCATCTCACTCCCATTGTACCTATTGGATCCTCTCTTGGCTATTTCGTAGAGCCTCTTGTAACTATGTGACCTACCCTCCTATAGGTGGATCCTGTGTCACTTGATCTTGCATATCTATATCATCGACCTATGTGCCCTTGTCAAGAGATGGCTGCTAAGATGTGTCCTCAGTCCTCTACCTAGTGGACCTATCCTAGGTCCTGCTACCACCAGCACCCACATCTGACCCCATCTACCCAGGAGGAATGGAGTCTGTCTAGTCCTCAACCTTTGAACCCTCTGTTGCTTTCTAGGCTGCTACTGTCTAGGCTACTTTTGTACAACCTTCTCTTATGCAGGCTATTATTGTACTACCTATTGTAACCTTTGGCCCATGCCATTCGGATCTATGAATCTAGGGTATGGATGTGCCAATATGTAATCCCTATATGTAGGCATCATCCCTACATTGGTCACAACTACTAAATAATCCCACTAAGTTGGTGGTATCTGTGCATCAATCATACACCTACGCTAGTCTAATCTTAGTTGCCAACCCTTCTTCACCTCATCGGCGAATTGAGCATAGGTATAGTACTCCTGGGAGACATCCTAACATCTCCCAAACCATCGTAGGACCCATGATAGTGGGAAGCACTCAATAATACTGATAGTATGCCTGATCAAAGGATGTGAGAAGAACATATGTGGTAGCTTGTACAGGGCTTCATCCCATGGCTCAGCCACTACCCATGGTCTCCATATAACTACAACCATGTCATCCATCTGACCTCACCACTAATCTATCTTACCTAGCACTAGCTGAGTCATCAGACCTACATATCTATATATATGGCTCTAATGGTTGTCAGTATCATGAAAGATTAGCCTACATATGGGGAGATGCTCCTAGGCTCATATTTTTAGAATAAACACATCTTCAGCCATTGTTCATGCACCTTGATACATGATCTTCTGCATCTCATGGTACATCTATGCGAGCATACACTCACCCCATCCAAATCTCACTGGTGGCCACTCCAGCATCTGTTGTAATGTACATCCCCATCCGCACTCTAGACCATGTTGTCCTCTATCTAGTATCAAATAATAACTCAACAATGATGCTAGGACAACTGCTAATCTATGCCTAGCTTCATATCTGTTGATCAGATCCTCCCATGAGATAGCTTATCCCATTACTAGTTCATCTTGAAAGATAGGCCAAAGTTCCAGTGTGCCCGCTCTTAGCTGAATCTCATACTCCATGCATGCACCATGGAAAGGTACCCTAAGAATCCTATAGATGTCCTCAGTAGTGACTATCATCTCCCCTATTAGCAAGTGGAAGGTGTTCATCTCGAAGTGGAAACACTCGACCAATGCACCTAGTAACCCATGATTTACCCAAATGTTCGGTATGTCACGTAGATAAGTCAGGCCCAATCCATTGATGTGGGAACCCTTGGCATCACTCAATCTCTGCACTAGCTCACCTATGACCAAGTGGTGAGACCAAAACATGACATCTGGGAAGTCAACCTGTAATGCAAGCGACAAAACTCGATCAGTATCTCAACAATGATGATTTTCAAAGAAAAACATAATAATTAAAGCTATACACCTATCCTAACTGCCTATCAGATGCTCTATTTTGCAAATTTTACATAAAATTGGACTTAATTTCTCAAATATTGTAGTAGTTTTTCATGCAAGGAAGTAGTCCCCGTGTGAGAATTATTTTGCGCATGATACGTTATTTCTGCTCATGCAAGGAATCCTCACTGAGGGAGATTTCTCATGCGGCATCGAGGAACAGCTCGCACGAGCTCACTGGAACTCATGGAGGTGCCCCGCATGAGGAATCCCTCTCGTGGTGAAGCTTCATGCAAGGGGTGATTGAGGCCGGTGCGAGGAAATTTTTTCGTCACATAAAGATTGGTGAACTAAGTTTAAAAAGGCATTAAAATCTAGCCTAAATCTCCTACAAAGCGTTAAAAACTTGAAATGCAAGATGGTTGTTCAACTACTCATAGGTGCGTCATACTCCGGTGGCTGGTTGTATCATCGGGAGTGCTCAAATTGATGCGAATACACTGGCACATTCTCCATCTCTCTCAGAGCTCTCAAATACGCTAAAGACAAAACTGAATAATGAATTGAAATGACCCCTCCAAGCCTTATATAGCTTTTGGCCTAATTTTCAAAAGTGCTCCGTTTTGCATGAAAATTTCACCCTTGGCTAAATCAACAACTCTGAATCCATTTTTAGGATCAAAATTAAAATTTGACATCTCTAGACAACTCAAAATCACATTTTAAATTATTGGGACCATTAGGATCGGTCAGTTGTGCAGTCGACCTTCTATTGTCATTTTCTTGCCAGAATCTTATCTCATCATCATTTTCTTGAGATCTTCAATGTTTTCATCAAAAGTCAACTCTAGTCAAATTTGGTCAACCATGGTCAAACTTGGTCAATAGGATCTCCAAATCACTTCGACAACTTCTTGATTCTTCCATAATCTATTGTGAGTTCTTCTGGATCTCCAATTTTATCTATATCTACAACCTTTTGGTATCAATCATCTCTCTGAGATGTCATCTTTCAATTTCACTCTCAAGGGAGCAAGATGATTGCATCATTGAATCTTGTCAAATCAATTCTTGAATCAGTCTGATCTGAATCAAAATTTCTCATCACCAAGGGCATCTTTGTGCCTCGCATCTTGTCATCTTGTCATCTATCTGTTAGGTATCGTAGAAATCTAACTCAAGTCCTCAGGGATCAAGCTTCATTTTGGAGATGGTTCTCAAAAGCTATTTTCAACTGCTATCTAGGCAATCTAACCTAGGTCTCAAAGGACTAAGCTTCATTTTGGAGATATTCCTAAATCTACATCAGTTATCTTTTAATCAATGGGTATTGGGGAAATCTAACCCTGACTCCTAAATATTGAACCTCATTCTGGAGACAGTCTTCTCTCAAATGGTAATTTGACTGTTGTCTTCACAATCTAACTTAGACTCTAGAGAATCATGATTCATTTTGAAGTTGGTTCTACAACTCAATCTAATCAGTGTCTTGGCGATCTAACCTTGACTTTTGAGGGTTAAGCTCTGTTCTAGAGATAATCCTGAAACCTCATCATCTATCACATTAGACTATTCTTTGAATCAACGTGCTACTTGCACATCAATTCAAAGAGGGGAAAAATGTAATACCCCAAAATTGGCACCTTATAATCTTAATCCATTTTGGTGCATTTCTTCAAATTTCTACATCATCAAAGTCTTATTGTACTAGGCAATTTTGTCTCCTAATTGACTTTATTTGACTTGGAGTCAATTATAAAAAAACCTAAATTTGCATTAATCATGCACTATATTTAATCCCTAAATTTTTTATATTTATTGGCTAAATAATCCCCATGATTAATTAATTTAATTCTAAAGTCCTAAGGCTTTTAATTAAATTAATTCCACCCCCTTTAGCTAACACCTACATTCTTATCACCTATAATCTAATCAATAGAGTAAAAATCTTCACATACCTAGGTATCACTTGTTCAAGTCTAGTAGATTCTTCTTATGTCAGTTGAATCACTTCTTCCACATTATTTTGTTATTCTAGTTCATGCAATTTTGGTTTGATATACACAATTTCCTAATCATCCTCTGTCACTTTCTTTCTTGAATCACCAGATTTCTTAGGATATTCATCCACCTTTACATTTTCATTCTCAATCATTTTGTTAGTTCTCTTATTGAGACACTTATATGCTTTACTTTTAGTAGAATAACCCAAGAAAACTCCTTCATAACATTTTGGATCAAACTTGCATGTGTGATCACCCCTCTTAATATAACATCTACTGCCAAAGACTTTGAAATATTTAACATTAGGTGATTGAACATACCATAGTTCATAAGGTGTCTTATTGGTTCCTTTATTTGCACCAGGTTCAGTGTGCAGAAAATAGTACTAATTTCTTCAAGTTCTAGTACATTTTTAGTACATCACCTTGATTCAACATTATCCTTGCACAATCCACTAAAGTTTTGTTCTTCCTCTCTACAACATCACTTTTTTGTGGAGTCCTTGGTGAAGACATTTGTCTCTTGATTCCATTATCTTCACAATACTTAACAAATTTACTAGAAGTAAACTTTCCTCCTCTATCATACCTTAAACACTTAAAATTAGTACCTGATTCCTTCTCAATGAGTGCCTTGAATGCTTTGAATTTTTGGAATGCATCAGAATTCTCCTTCAACAAGGTTACCCATATTATTCTAGAATAATAATCAATAAATAATATTAAATATCTATCACCCTGATAACTTCTCCATCTCATAAGCCCACAAAGATCAATATGCACCAAATAAAATAGGCCCTCAAATGAACAAAACTTTCTTTTAAAAGTATCTAACTATTTAACTTACCTAGGTGACATTATTTACACATCATGTTGTCTGGAATGACTAATTGTGGAAATACCCTAACCACATTTGTCTTACTTTGATTAAACTATCAAAATTTAAATGACATAATATTCTATGCCATAGACAACTATCTTCAACCTTTACAACCAAATAACTATTCACATTATTATTTAGATGGAATAACTTACCTCTAGTTTTCCTACTGGTAGCAATATCATCATCTGATCTTCCAATTATTCTACACATACCTCCTTTGAACTCCAATTTGTAACCTATATCATTTAGCTAACCTACACTCAACAAATTATATGTTAGACCATCCACAAGATAAATAGAATCTATATTACTCTTACCATTTAAAGAAATGGTTCCTTTTCCTTTAACCAAACAAGGTTTATTGTTGCCGAACCTTACCACACCACCATCAAAATCATCTAGATTAATGAACTTACTCTTTTCACTAGCCATGTGATGTGAGTACCTTCTATCTATAATTCATTCATCTGTGTGTCTCATGTGAGAAACTAGTTCCTTTTCACCTTTCAATTAATCTTCTTTGACAACAACAAATACAATCTCCTCTTCCTCATTATCTTCTAATTATTCATTGGTAACTCCTTCATCAACTGCAAAATAGCATTGTTTCTTCCCTTTTCCCTTAAAAATTCTAAACTTATCCTTTTTTTCACCATTAGGACATCTAGATACAATATATCCAATCTTATTGCATGAAAAACATTTGAATGGTAGATTGCCTTTTTACTTACCAATCCCTCTAGGCAATCTCTTTGCTAATAGTGCTTCAAGCTCTCTGTGTTTCCTTTTATCTTCCAAGATAGGTTCAAGTTCCCTGGTGTAACTTGACATGCAATCAAAATCAAGACTTAATTCTTTATCTTTCCTTACTGGTACATTAGATGCTGAGGCCTTGGAAGTTGTCCCAACTCTTGGAATAATGTTATAAAAGTTATTTAACACAAATGTAGTAAGCCTACCAAATAGTTCATCTATAGTAACACTATCAAAATTTTGCATCTCATTTATAGTAGCAAATATAATGGAATGAGTAGGTAGTAAAGCTCTTGACATTTTACTTACCAAAACATCTTCATCAATAGTTCCACTAGCACCTCTGATAGTGCCAAACACTTCTTTTATTCTTTGGCCATATTATGTAATGTTCTCTCCTTCTACCATATGTATGTCATCATACTTACCGCCGAGACTCTCTTCCTTACCTTTTTTCAAATGAATATCTTATGTTGGTAATTTGGCTGAGTTAGTTACATAGATGTTGTCATTATGGAAACATATGCTCTACATGAAGATCGCATAGGTCAGAGAGCTAGTATGTCAGAGCGCAATGCAAAATTGTCTAAGTATAAGATAGTGTGTTTTTGCTAGTGAACCCAAAGATAGTTTTGATTGGCGATGTTGATTGGAGTAAGTTCAATGCTTACACACTTTAACATAGACTCTAAGGTGACTATTGAAGACTCACCTTAGAGTGCAAGTTAGTACGACATGTACAGAAGAAGTTATGATAGTTTTACTAAAGATAGTGTTAAGCCGACATGACAGAATATGAAGACATAATTGATAAAGAGGTAAGGGATTATTTTGTTTATCAAAATAATGACTTAACAATATAAAGGGATGACATCCTAGATGTTAACCCTTGAATAAAGATGTTTAATAATATTATAGCCAACTGGAAAGTTATTAATCTTAATAACTTGTATAAAGATATGTAAAGATGTAATTGTAAAAAAGAGAAGTAACGAATGTATGTAATAGCGATAGTGAAAGAGAAGAGAAGAGATCTTGATGCAAGCAATATAAGGATACTTTTGATTAGTGGATCTTTGTGGGTACCATCCCCACTGGGCTGTTCCCTTGGCCAGGGTATCCTTGAGAACAAATAATGTGTTATGAGCTCTTTTATTTTATTGCTATGCATTTTGTTTAGCTTTCTATGTCATGCATGCATTAAGATAATCTGTTATATCCATAATTAGGCAAAAGTAAAAGTTTTGAGAATAATGATTCACCCCCCCCTCTCATTATTCCCTATTTCTAA
This sequence comes from Chamaecyparis obtusa, assembly GCA_027943335.1. Classification (NCBI taxonomy): domain Eukaryota; kingdom Viridiplantae; phylum Streptophyta; class Pinopsida; order Cupressales; family Cupressaceae; genus Chamaecyparis; species Chamaecyparis obtusa. Next base: position 448,137 of record BSBK01007726.1, read on the forward strand.
TAATTGGTATCAAAGCTTAGTTACTCAAAAAAGAATCATTCAAGAAAAGCCTAGCAGCTTGAGTAAGATCTCTATGAATATGAATTAGCTACAAAAGAATCTTGAAGAAGCTCTTGAATAGATTGATATGCTTACTAAAAAAAGAGATACTTTGTAAGGAAAATTTGCTGATGCAAAGAACCTCATTGAGAAACTGAAAAACAAATTAGAAGATTTGAAATTTGAAAAGGAATCTGAAATTCACATTGAAGATTGTGATGAAAACTTAGAAAAAGAAATTGAGATCCTTAAACATGAACTGAAGATAGAAAATTTGAAGCTAAGTCTAAAAGATGGAAGTGGCAAGAATGAAGCAAATTTGAAATCTGAGAATGAAAATCTTAAGCTTGAAAATGAAGGGCTAAAATCTAAACTTGGTAAAGTAACATCTAAACTTGAGAAAGTCAATTTGCAATATGTTGAACTTGAGAAATACAATACAATTGTGAAAGGAGAACTGAGTCAATCTAAGCAACAACTTCAAATACTATATTCAAATAGTGAGAAGATTGATGAATAAATATCTTATCAAAAACCATTCTATGATAAAATTGGTCTTGGATTCAACACTTTTAAAGAAAATGAAGAAAGTAGGGAACCAGATCTAAAAATACCTGAAAGCATAGATGAGAAGAAGTCTAATGAGATTAACAAATTTGAAGATAAACCTAAGGAAGAAGAACCACCTAAGTAAGAGGAATCATGTAAAGGTATGCAAAGAGAATTCAAAGGTAGATTTTTTGCTTGTAATATTGTTGGTCATATGAAGAGAGATTGCACATGTAAGCAATTTAAACCTCTTAATGGTTATTGTTAGAATTTTCATGGTTTTGGACATAGAGTTATTGAATGTAGAAAACCTAAATTTGTTGAGAATAACAATAGTAGTAGAATGTTTAGAACTACTAACCATGCAGATAAGAAACCTACTGAAGATATGAACAGAAGAAATGGATTAGTATGTTATATATGCAACAAGGTTGGACACATTGCTAGAAATTGAAGATCATAGATCAATCAGCCTGGACCAAGATATGGAAACAATGGAATAGTTTGTCAGATATGTAACAAGATTGGACATACAACAAGGTTTTGCAGAATGAACAATACAGTTTTTCATAATAATCCTAACCCTAGAAGTCATGTAGGAAGAAATGAAGATGCAAGAAACAGTCAAAAAGGATGTTGTAGTAATTTAGATGAAGTGAAGTTTGTTAAAAGAACATATCAAGGAGACATATTCAGCACAAAAGGCAGTTAGAAAGGTGAAGTATTAAATTTGTAAGAATGAATCTTTACTTGACCCATCTCAAAGTACTTAATTCATGAAAATAGAAACTTAGATTAGTGTAGAAATTGATATATGATGAATTGAGTCTTGCGTAGTTAATGCAAGGTATTATATGATGTTCTAATGCTATGGTTAAGAGAACAAAGAAAAATATTATGTTTTGCGAGATCGCAAGAATTTTTCAGTTTTGTAGGTTAACAGAATCAGCTTTTTGGAAAGAAGCCACAAAAGAATTGAATGCGATGTCAGATCTAAGTGAGATTCAAATGATAAAGGTCATGAATTGTATTATTTGATCATCAAAGTGAATATAAGTATTAAGGAGATCGAAAAACAATGATTGGAAGTGTTTTGCAAGGATTTGGTGAAGAATTTTTGTGCCGAATCTATGCAAGCCCTAAATCATGAAATCGAGATATTTTACTTGGCAGATCTTTAAATCAGTTAAGGAATTAGAGAAAATCATGGATATTTCTTTGATTTACAATGTCAGAGATAAGAAGAGACCTAGGGTGAAAAGGGAACTAGTAGAACCCTTGGAAGATGATCCTAGGTTATCTTTATCATCCGTACCAGACAAAGTTTTACATCGAGAGAATGTTAGAAGTTATCTAGAATGTAAACTAGAGACTATGAGTGATAGTGATTTCACAAAGGAATATCAGAAGATCTATAATCAAGACATGTCATTGAAAGTAGGGTTTGAGCATTTGAAAGATAATGAGATCATTAAGTATGCTTTACAATATGAATTTGACAATGAAGAATGTACCAAGATAATCCTAAGCAGAATTCACAATGGAAAGTTTTGGTTAGATGATAGAGTGATAGATATCATAGCTGACTTAATTCATGAAGTAACTGGACATGTAAAACTGGAGCCATTCCTTTAAATGAGAAAAACATGAGGAAAATATTCATAGACAACACAAATTCATCCTACAATGGTAGAGGAATAGTAATTAGAAAGATACAACAAGATGATGTCAGATACTTGTGTAAGATCCTAACAACTAAGTTTTGTGCTAACTCGAGAGAGGATGACATGGCAGCTAGAATGATACATGCGGCTTATTTGATGTGTGTTGATAAAGTACAAGTTAACATGTGTGAGATTTTGAGAATTTAGTTGTTTGAGAATTTGGAAAAGATAAAGAAGACTAAGTATTCATAGTTTAGATTCTCATCTTTAATCACTTATATGTTTTCTTATTTATTGAGAATATTTCCTTACACCATTGGATATGAATGGAATGATGGACAAACTACAATGGAAAGGATTAACCAAGTGTATAAGAGGCATGTTATTGATAAAGTAAATTAAAGTGCAGTGTTGGTAATTAAAACATTTCAGAATTTGATGTCAAGCAGATCAAGGATCCCACAGTCTCTTGTGGAGAAGTATAAAAATGAGATATGTTTCATGGTTGATACTAACTTTACTTACATTGAAGTAGTAGAACCTAGAATAGAGTTCATAGACCCTCTTGGCTATGAAATATTTGAGATTGAGATAGAAGAATATGTGAGTAGACTACTTAAGTGCAAGATGGATATTCACAGTAATAGGTTTGGAACCTTTGAGGAGAACTTCAACTTCACAAAGACCATCCTTGAATAGAAACAGTCAAAGAAAAGAGTTGAGAGTAAAATCAAGAAAATTCTAAAAGATACAAGGATGATTGAACATGAGTTCTTGGTAGCCAAACAAATAGCAGCAACAACTAGAGAAATTGGACAAAAAGAAGTTTTGTCTATGCCACCTTTATCATCAATTACAGTACAGCAAGGAGAAACACAAGTTAAGGTGAAAGTCAAAGAAATAGAGAAGGATCAAGAAACAAGAAAATCCACTAGATCAACCTCCTCCACACCTAGCAAAAGAATAAAATAGATTGCTACTGGACCGGGTAAGAGGTAGAAGACATTGGTGCCACCAGTTCAAAGGGAAATTGCAGAAATCAAAGATGATGAAAACACTCCTGTTAAGAAGAAATCTTGGAAACCTAGAATTGAAAATTTTAATGAACAAATTATTCAAGATGGAGACTTTACAAAGATGAACAAATAGTATGATCTCTATGATTATATAGAAAGAATGAATCTAGAAAATACTATGGTGAAGTATATGATTTTATCTGATAAGAAATTTGATACAATTTAGGGTAAGATATCTAATGACTTGTACAAGAAACTTGTAAATAGAAAGAAGAGAGCATCAGAGGAAGATATAACTATTAGAGAAAATATTGTAAGAAAAGAACACTTCAATCAGATCATGAAGGATCTAAACACCCATTTGAGAACCAAGAAGAGAAATATTCAGATTATGGCAGGTAGATATGAAGAAATTAACACAGAAACAAAGCAAGCAATCATCAAGGTTATGTTAGAGAATGTTGGAGAACTATCAGTTGCAGTAGAATCTAAAGATCAAGTAGAAGAAGCAGAACAAGAGGACATTCCTTCTCCTTCATCCATAAATATTGAGGATGAAGCCATGAATGTTGAAGGAACAAAGATCACCTTGGATAGTGATGATAACTTGATGAAGGGTGCTCCCCTTAATACTACAAACACATAAGAGAAACAGAGAAACAATAACAATATGCAAGAATAGAAAATGGGCTTCTTGATGAAGGGTGCTCCCCTTAATACCACAAACACATAATAGAAACAGAGAAACAACAACAATATGCAAGAACAGAACATGGGCTTCTTATTATCTCCACAAATGTGGAATTATAAACTTTCAAAATTACAATATGCAAAGCCACATGGGCATTCCCTTACAATATTCTGTAGGACAAAGCCTCGAATCAATACCTAGATCTACTACCCAGAAATGCCTAGACAACACTACGGGCCTTCTTTATATAGGCAATTTCCACCGCCTGAGAAGGTTCTAGAAATTTAGCCGTTAAGGCCGACTATACATAGAATTATTTTATTTTCACAATTTTTACAATAGGGTCAGCTCAAAAGAAATACAAAATATGCTTTTAGGTAGCCCAACTTTCGAAGGCCATAATTTTTTAACCGTAGCTCTATTTTTCTATTATAGCCACTTTTCAGAAACATCATGATGAGATCTACAGTGCTTGACAAGCACATGCGCTAGTTAGCTGGGGCTCGATTGCGATCTGGAGCCTCTAAGGCCTTCAAAATTGACCTAAAAGATTTTGTACCCAAAAATCTCAATAACTTCACCAATACTAATGATGTGGCAATGAAACTCAATTGGTAGGCTGAAATGACTAGGATGAACCTCCAACTGTGACATCAAAACATTCTGAGATCATAAGACCAACTTACTAAAAATAGTAAGTTTCCATAAATAACAGCTCTACATAAGATAGCCCTTATTGAAAAGAAAATAGAAATATTTTTGGGTGATGCAAGATTGCTCTTACACCCAGGATGCTCTTGCATCAAACACCTGGGGTAATTTGAGAAGTGACCCTATCACGACTTAGGTGTGCAGAGGAAAACCAAGATGGTTAACCTCCTCCTTCGTTAGCCATGATGAATCTTCAACAGGTTGTCCTTTCCATTTGACCAAATACTCTTCATATGTCTGGTTCCTTGTGCTTCTACCAACATGACTATCCAGTAGGTCTTCAATTTCCTTGATATCTAAACTGGTTGCTGGAATACTCCACTATGCTACTGTAACCTCATCTTTAGCACCTCCTTCATGATACTTTGTTAGATCTAAAACATTAAATACTAGTGAAATATTTAGCTCAATAGGCAACTTGACCTTATATGCATTTCCTGAATCATGCTTCTTCAGTATCTTACATGGCCCAAACTTTTTCATTTTCAGCTTGATATATGTACCAACTAGAAATTGCTCCTTCCACAAATGAACCATGACTTCATCTCCAACCTGAAATTCCTTATGCCTCCTTTACTCATCTCCCTTAGCCTTATACTGCACATTCATCTTGGTAATATGCTTCCTCACCTCCTCATGGATGTTCTTCAAATGTTCTACAAAATCCTTAGCTTTAGCAATACTTATTTCCCCTTTATCTATCTTTCTCAACTCAAATGCATTTCTCATACTACTTCCATATACAATCTAGAATGGTGATTTACTAGTGCTCCTATTGATAGAATTATTGTATGAAAATTCTTCCTATGGTAAAATCAAATCCCATCCCATTGGCTTATCTCCAACCAAACATCTCAGCAAATTTCTCAAACTCCTATTCACCACCTCTGTTTGTCCATTAGTCTTTGGATGATGTGATGAACTGAACTTCAAACCTATCTTCAACTTCTTCCTCATTGTACGTGAGAAATATTCAACAAACTTAGTGTCCTGATCTGAAACTATGGTCCTTGGAAAACCATGTAGTCTCACCACTTCTCTGAAAAATAATTCTACTACATGAACTACATCATTAGTCTTCTTGCAGGGAATAAAATGTGCCATCTTTGAAAATCTGTCAACCACCACAAAAATTGAATCATGTCCCCACTGTGTCCTCGATAAACCAAGAACAAAGTCCATAGTGATATCCTCCCAAGGTTTCTCTAGTATAGGTAATGGTTAATACAGCCTTATATTCTGCTTCACTCCTTTCACCATTTGACATACTCTACAACTCTGTACAAACTTCTTGACATCTTGCTACAACTGTGGCCAATAATAATTCTCACTAACCAAAGTAAGGGTTTTATCTCAACAAAAATGTCCAGCCAATCCTCCTCTATGCTTCTCTTTGATGAAATTCTCCCTCATAAAACTTCTTGAAATGTACAACTGACTCCCTTTGAATAGCATATCATCCTGAATGATGAAATCCAACCACTTCAGTCAAGGGTCCACAAATACTGCTAAAATTTATGATAAAATTTCTGTAAAAACTAGCCAAACCATGAAAAGATCTTACCTCAGTAGCACTCCTTGGAGTAGGCCATTCAAGGATAGCCTATACTTTCTCTAGGTCTATTTTTAGACCTTCTACTGAAACTACAAATCCCAAATACACTAACTCTTTCTTCACAAAATTGGACTTCTTCAAATTTATCAACAATTTCTCTTCTCTCGGCTTCTCAAACACCATACGAATATACATCATATGCTCTACCAATGTCTTACTAAAGATCAAAATATCATCTAGGTACACAATCAAAAATTTACCCAAAAATTCTTTCAGAACCTCATTCATGAGATGCATGAAATTGCTGGGTGCATTGGTTAGCCCAAAAGGCATGACTAACCACTCATACAGTCTTTCCTTTGTCTTGAAGGTAGTCTTCCATTCATCTCCTTCTCTAATCTGAATCTGATGATATCCACTCTTCAAATCTATCTTTGAGAAATACACAACTCCACTCAAACAGTCCATAATATCATCCATTTATGGCAATGGAAACTTATACTTCAATATGATCTTGTTTATTGCCCTGCAGTCTGTACACATCCTCCATTCTCCATTCTTCTTTGGTTCTAATATTGTTGGTATAGCACATGGACTTAGGATCTCCTGAATCAATCCCTTTTGTAACAACTCATGTACTTGTTTGTTCAACTCTTCACTTTCTGTTAGTGTCATTTTGTGTGCTACCTTGTTTAGAAAACAAGCTCCTGGAATCAAATCCATCTGATGACTGATCTTCCTTACCAGTGGTAATCCATCAAGTATATTATCAGATACAATATCTTAAAACTCATTCAATAAATTTGCAACCTCTATAGGTACATCATCTACTTCCTCTTTACCAGTTTTTAGAATTAAAGCAAAACACACATGCTCATGCCTCATACCATCTAAAAATTTTCTTCCATCAATAAAAGTTATTATTGCATTACCACATACCTTTTCTTTGGTCTCCTTCAATGGCTTTAGCTTATGTCGCACTCCATCCTTTGTCTGGGAATAGGTATTCACATGACCATCATGTACAACACATCTATCAAACTACCACGGCCTACCCAACAATGTGTGACATGCATCCATAGGTATGATATCACATAGTACCTCATCATGGTACCCACCAATCTTGAACTTTACTAGGCACTATTCACTGACCATGACCTTGTGGTCATCATGCACCCAGGCAATCCGATATGGATGTGGGTGTTTCTGTCTCTTGAGCTTCAACTTTTTCACCATCTCTTCTAACACCAAATTGTCAATGCTTCCACTATCAATAATCACATCACAACATTTACCCTCACACTTGCATCTAGTGCGAAAAAGGCTCCTCCTTTGCTCGGGTTCATTCTCACCACTCAACAGGACTCTCCTGGTAATCGATGTTTCTCCTCTTTTAGCATCTTCAGAATTTGATGATCTAGCATCTTCATCTACATGTGCCACTCTAGCCTAGCCTTCATTCCTCCTATCCATCCTTCCTTGGATTTGAGGACATTCAAATTCCCTATGACCTTCTTCTCCATAGTGAAAATATGTTCCACAGAAGCCTCCTCTTCCAGAACCTTGTCATCTTCCTCTTCCTCTTCCTCTCTGATCTCTATTGTTTTGATCTTGGAAATGATTGGAATTGTTTCCTCTTTGATTTTGACTACTACTGGCCTCATCCTTTTTTTTAAGATCCTCATTTTGGCCTCCATATGACCATCCACCAGATCATCCATTGTGACCTCTTCCATTTTGTCTGCTTTCGATCTTCTTGTTCAGCTTTTCCTCTACTTTTAGAGAAAACTGGTATGCCTCTTCAATACTGTTCATTTGAACTAGATTCAACTCCTCCTAAATGCTTGGCCTCAACCCATTAAGGTAATGGGAAACTTTCTCCTTATCAGCTTCTGCATGGCCTGTTCTAATGAGGATTCGATAGAACTCCTCTGTATACTCCTAAACAAATCATCCCGCTTGCTTCAAACTTTGCATTTTCTTCACTAGGTCAAGCTCATAATTAATAGGGATGAACTATCACTTCAATTTATCCACCATCCATTCCCATCTTGTGATTTTATCCTTTCCTCTTCGATTTCACTCCAATTGAATCTCTTACCACTAGATCTTCGCATGACCTTTCAGTCTGGCCTTTGTGAATTTGACCCTATCAGGATCCTCAATATCTTCATACTCAAAATATTCTTCACATTCATTGATCCAGTAGATCAACTCCTCTGGGTTAAGATTTCCTGAAAATGTAGGAACCTCAATCTTAGGTCTTTTTCTGATCTTGAAAATGGCCCAAAAAAGTCTTTCTTCCTCCTGGTTCAATATTTTGACTTCTTCTTGATCTTCTTCTTCGGCTTCATCCTCACTTTCATCTCTGACATTAAGATTCATTCCTCTGTGAATCTCTTCTTGCAATGCTCGTACTTGTCTCTGAAGCACCCTAACCTCAGGTGTTACAACACCAGCTCTTCTGCCACATTCCCTTCATGGAGGCATTTTTGCGATGCGCGCTAAAACCCTAACCACAGTCCTAGTGCAAACTGCCAAACAGTCAATGATCTGTTTACACACTTAGGAACTCCTACTCTGATACCACTTGATGAAGGGTGCTCTACTTAATACCACAAACACATAAGAGAAATAGAGAAACAACAACAATATGCAAGAATAGAAAATGGGCTTCTTGATGAAGGGTGCTCCCCTTAATACCACAAACATATAAGAGAAATAGAGAAACAACAACAATATGCAAGAACAGAAAATGAGCTTCTTATTATCTCCACAAATGTGGAATTACAAACTTTCAAAATTACAATATGCAAAGCCACATGGGCATTCCCTTACAATATTTTGTAGGACAAAGCCTCAAATCAATACCCAGAACTACTTAGACAACACTGCTGGCCTTCTTTATATAGGCAATTTTCACTGCTCGAGAAGGTTCCAAAAATTTAGCCCTTAAGGTTGACTATACATAAAATTATTTTATTTTCACAATTTTTACAATAGGGTCGGCTCAAAAGAAATACAAAATATGCTTTTAGGTAGCCCAACTTCCAGAGGCCATAACTTTTTAACCGTAGCTCCATTTTTCTATTGTAACCACTTTTCGAAAATGCCATGACGAGATCTATAGTGCTTGACATGCACAAGCCCTAGTCAACCAGGGGTCAATTGCGATCCAGAGCCTCTAAGGCCTTCAAAATTGACCTGAAAGATTTTGTACACAAAAACCTCAATAACTTCACCAATACTGATGATGTGGCAATGAAACTAAACTGGTAGGCTGAAATGACTAAGATGAACCTCTAACTGTGACATCAAAATATTCTAAGATCATATGACCAACTTACTAAAAATAGTAAGTTTCCATAAATAGTAGCTCTGCACAAGATAGCCCTTATTAAAAAGCAAACAAAAATATTTTTGGGTGATGCAAGATTGCTCTTACACCCAGGATGCTCCTGCATCATAACTTATTCAAGAATCTTGAAAACGTTGTTCACAATTCAGCTTTTGAAGAGCAGGATAGTACCAAAGGAGAAGAGAAGACATAAACCAAAATTGTAGAACCTAAAGTGACAAAGAAACAAGCACCTATTCCCACTCAAGAAGAAATTAGTCTTACACTTGATTCTGACAAGAAAACTTAGATTGGTTCTATGATTGAGAATTTGGGAAAGGAAGTAGATGATGATGATCAGATAGAATTGATCACATCTTTGAACAAGATCATCGGAAAGAACAAGAAAGTAAAGAGTCTTGAAGGAAGCCTGAAGGAGCTTACTGAGAAGTTACAAGGCATTATAACTATACAAATTTCAAAAGATGACCCTTTGGAAAGAGAAAAGAAAGTGATGAATACTTTTGATGATGAGTTTACAAATTTATCTGATATAGCAAAGATGAAATCTCAAGCAACTTATGAGGCCAAAACACTTTTGGACATTAGTCAGAATATCAGGAATGATATCAATAACCTCGATATCTGCATAAAAGACTTGAGAAAGAATTTAGAAAGAGGAAAATATTTGTACATTCAGTGTACAAAATCAAAGAACTTGGTAGCAAAGGAAGTTCAAAAGATGAAGATAAAGGAAGCAGAATTTCAGAATGAGACAAACCTTCTTTCAGGCCCCAATGTGAAGGTATTTGATATTGAGAAGAAAATATGCAAGATTTATGATGAAATAAGAGTTTTACAAGATGACAAGGATAGGAAACTGAAGAGATTCACTCTTTTAAGAGAGCACATTTCTATAAACTTGAGCATTATTGAAGCGCAACTGGAAGAATGTCTTTCAGCCAAGACATCTTTTCAAAAGTTTAGTTATGAGAATCTCCAAGCATGTGAGATTGCATCTTATGGATTGTGCACACTACTCAGTGTAGTAGATTCAACTAAGAAATCATGGGAGAAAGAGTTAGAGGCCATGAAGATTAACTTTGTAGATTGTGTTGCAAGCCTACCGGCTTTGCAATATTGAATCAAGGTATAAATTTTTGTGAACACAGTTTTGTAAACCTCCTGAATTTTTTTTTCTTTTTGTCATTATTGTCAAAGGGGGGGAGATATATAGCAGAAAATTGATAAGGATACATACTCTTAGGGGGAGTATAGTATATAGAGAGGATTCATGAAGTCATAAGGACAGTATATACACATTTTGTATTATGACCACAATTTTGAAATTTTGGAGTCTAAGACTTAGCCAATTTTCTCATATGTTGCCACCAATGACAAAGGGGGAGATTGTTGGCAATTTGGCAGAGTTAGTTACATAGATGTTGTCATTATGGCAACATATGATTTACACGAAGATCGCACAAGTCAAAGAGCTAGTATGTCAAAGTGCAATGCAAAATTATCTAAGTATAAGACAGTGTGTTTTTGTCAGTGAACCCGAAGATAGTTTTGATTGGTGTGTTGATTGGAGTAAGTTCAGTGCTTGTGCACTTCAACATAGACTCTATGGTGACTATTGAAGACTCACCTCAGAGTGCAAGTTAGTACGGCATGTACGGAAGAAGTTATAATTGTGTGTGTGAAATTGTACCTGATTTGTAAGACACAACACTTCAGTAAAATATTAGAGGTTAGCTATAATCAAAATCATGCAAAATTAAAATCTAATCTAACCAAGTGATTTATTGCCTTCTAATAGATGCGAGTATGAATTCTCAAATCGTATCGAGATCAATGACCTTGACGACACCTAAATGAAGGATTTTGATGAATCCTAGATTATGAATTAATCTATTTTTTTGGATTTTCTATGCAATATGATGAAAACTGATATGAATCTATGAATGCTATGATCTAAAAATGATATGCAAGCTATGATATGAAAAATATGCAATTCTATGCTATTGAAATTGATCTCACAAAACTTTGAATTCGCAAGTTGATCCTTCAGTCTCCAATTTGATTGCGTGATTGTGCAAAAACCTGAAATTATGAGATGATTGAGATGAAGAGCTGAAGTCTTAATTTATAGAAATCTAGGGCTTTAGGATGTTCATGGAAAAAGCCATAAATCACTAAGATTAACTCATCTTGATTTTTGAGTTATCTGATTATAATAGATAGTTAATTCTCAAAAACATGTAAAAGCAGAGATGAACTCAGAATAGAGTTTCTGTCTTAATTTAGAATTGGTAGTTGCCTGCTTTTTTGATTGTGCATGATTTAATAAGAATTAATTAAATAATTAAGTGATTTATTCTCAACTTAACTGATTTTGCATTTAAATAAATAATTGATTTATTGGTTAATCAATCATTTAATCAAACTTTTATTAAAAACTATATTATTAAATAATGACAACATGCTTTAATTAATTAAATATGAATTTAATCAATTACTCATAATATTTTGGATTTATTGTCAAAATTAATAATACAATTAATAATAGATAGAATTAAATTTAATTAAATAATTAAGTGGCAAATATTAAATCTAATTAATTAAATATGAAAATATTCAATTAATCAAACCTTTAGGATAAATTGGATTTATCGCCAAATAATCATCAAATTAAAGATAATTAGATAGTTTAGGAATATTGCTAGGAATATTCCCCGATGCAAAATTTAAGATAATCAATTATGATTTGATGATGTTCAGATGTGCCTTAGGTTAGGACTTCAATGTCAATTTTGTTCGATTTGTAGATGTAGGAGGTTAATGAACTTATAGCCCATTTTTGGGGTATTACATTTTTCCCCTCTTTGAATTACTGTGCAAAGCGCAGTGGTTCAAAGATAGTCTATTTTTGATAGATGAAACTGATATGGAAAGATATGAAACTGATTGAAGTTTTGAAGATATAGGTCCTGAATGACCAAAGATAATGTTCACTATAGCAGCGATGAACCGATGATTATGAAAGAGTGTCAAAATGCCTGATTCTGAACCTTATGATTACGAAGAAGTGAGTGACCAATTCTAGACTCGATTGTCTTAGAATAACTACGTAGGTATCACATCCAAACCTTTTAGTCACCGAAGAACCAAGGAAAGAACACTAATGAACTGATGGTTGCGAAAAGCTAATACAGTTTACAAGATTAGGAGAATACCAAATTGATATGGATCTTTATGAATCTGATATGCCCCGAGAAATGATAGATTGATAGATATGCCCCAAACGATGAGGACTTTTGATGAATCAGCAACTAGACGTGGTTGTTGTCTTGATTACTGGTGAAAGATATTTGATTTGAATTTGATTTACAGACTTGAATGATGTGCAATACCATACCTCCTTCGAGATTAAAATTGAAATTTGACAAGAGAAGTCAGCGTTATAGTTTAGAAGCATGTTAATTGATTTGAGAAGTGGTTATACACGTCCGAGAATGCATTCTACATCGTTTGGAGGTCCAGGATACCAAGTTTGACTAGGTTTGACCATGAGTTGACCATGGTTGACCAAGTTGAAATTTTGATAGTTTGATGTAAGATAATCAGTTAAGTTGAATTCTAGATTTCTATAATGATTGAAGGTCAATTGTACAAGTAGTTAATAATATGAACGATCTCAGGTTTTGATTTTGATCTCGAAAAAAGGGTTCTACTTATTGTTTCGTTGGAGGAACCTTCATGTTAGGTTCAACTCTTGTTAGATTTGAATAGGTGATTGAAGAATCATTTAAGCTTTTAGAGTTTATTCAATCATTGTGAGATCATGCAAAGAGACATGCAAAATGAAATGCACCTAAGACCTAGGACCTAGTCACTGATCATGTGTCAGTTTTTTTCATCATTGAATTTTTAGGTAACTGGATAAATAAATACAATGCCCACTAGCTATGAAACCATAGACATATGAATATCAATTTGTATGCACAAGAATTAATACAACACCCACTGGTTAGGCAACCATGGACATATGAATATTGATTTTATTTTCAGAATGTCGGATTAGATATAAGCACCAAGGCACAAATGCCAGGATGACCTGAATATCATGTCCATTTTGATATAGCAATTTGTACAAGCATCAAAACATAAATATCATGATGACCTGAGCACGCCTTGCATTACAAACACATAAAAAATTCAAGAGATCATTCTAAATCCAGTGTGAATTACCCGTAGTGACCCTTTATCGTTCACATCCTTAGGCAAGATCATGTTTCACAATAGGAGAAAGAATTCACTCAAAAAGACAATAGTTAGATCAAACTTCCTTGAATTTTCTAGGTATCAATGGTCGAGGTACGCATGGCCATCCAATTCGAGATAGAGGCTCTTATAGTCGGACACCATATCAATCCAGAATTTCCAAAGTTGTTAGATTTTCACATACAAGCAGAAGACAAAGAAAATATTATTCCCCCTAGTCATCACTCTTTAAATCCTGCAAAGGACATCATCGAAGAGCTCGAGGGAACACAATATGCAAAAATCTCAATGCGAAACAATAAGCATACAAGGAGATACAAGCATGAAAAAGCACAGATTGTTTTCCTTTTGATGTTTGATTGCATTGTTGTAGATGCAAAATCCTTTCTAGAGATGAGACTGACTGACTAACTCAAATGAGGCTTCAAAGGACTTTGATTGGATATGACACGTTTAAGATATACTGGACACCATAGGATATGACATTGATTGCCCCCAAGTTTGAACATTGATAGGATATAGACGCTCGAGCCAATTGGTGTACAGACCAACTTATTGAAAACTAGAAATGCAGAAACAAACTAGGAGATATGTACAAACTAAAGCAAGATTGAAAGCTGGGAAAGACCAAGATTGCGTTGATAGATGGAGTGTTTTGAACAAGTGGCACCCATTGTTGGGTTTTCACCATCTTGGTAGAGATTCTATTTTTGCTACCAAGGTGCCTATTTCTAGGTTTTCACCATCTTGGCAGAGATTCTATTTTTGCTACCAAGGTGCCTGTTTCCAGGTTTTCACCAAGGCACTTTTTTCTTTTTCTCATTTTTTTGTACTTTTCATTTTTTCAATTTTTTTGATATTTTTCATTTTTTCAATTTTTTTGATATTTTTGAGATTTTTTGCTTTTTTTTTTATATTTTTGATATTTTCTAATTTTTTTTGTGAATCATCAAGGTGCCTATTGCTAGGTTTTCACCAAGATGTTCATTTTTTTTTGGACTTTTTTAGATTTTTATGATTTTTTTAGGACATTTTACCAAACACTGAATGCCTTAGGCATAGAATTTCTTCAAATGAAGAACATTGATTGGTTCTCAAAGCTGTTCTCCTTTAGTCGTTGAGAGTTGATAGGCACCAGAGCCAAAAGTAGTAGTGATTACAAAGGGACCCAGCTAGTTGGGTTCAAAACTTCCCCTTGTGCTCCCTATGTGATTGATTTTTAGTATTTTCTCTCAAGACCAGATCACCAACCTGAAATTCTCTATGTCTTACTTTCTTGTTGTAACCTCTAGACATTCTTTTCTGATACACTCTGAGATGATCATACACTGCTTGTTTGTGCTCATCTAGTAGTTCAAGTTCTTGCAACCTAGACACTTTGTAGTCTTCATCAATTACTAGACCCTGCATTCTGATTCAGAGTGATGGGATTTCAACCTCAATAGGTAGTACCGCTTCAGACCCATAAACTAAAGTGAAAGGTGTAGCCCCAATAGGCATTCTGATACTTGTTCTATAGGCCCAGAGAGATGGATTGATCATTAGATGCCAGTCTCTTCCTGTTTTATTCACTATTCTATGCAAGATTTTTAGGAGATTCTTATTGGTAGCCTCTGCTTGTCCATTCTCTTGTGGATAGTAGATAGAAGACCAATGTTTTGTGATCTTAAATTTGGCACATAGATCATCTAGGTCTTTGTTTTTGAATTGTCCCCTGTTTTCTATGATTATGGAATGAGGGATCCCATATTGCATATTATATAGTTCAGGATGAACATAGAAATTTGCTTCCCAGTGGCCTGTGTCAAGGGAACTACTTCTACCCATTTTGTGAAATAATCTGTGGCTATGATTATATGGGTATGTCCATTAGAAGAGTATAGATGGATAGCACCTATAAGATCAAAAGCCCATTGTTGGAAAGGCCATTATGTAGTGAAGGGAATTAGATCTTTCCCTGGAGCATGAATCAAGTTTCCATGTACCTGACATTTTTTACATCTCTTAGCAAATGTGACGGCCTCTTTCTCCATTTCAGGCCAATAGTACCCAGCCCTAATAAGTTTTTGAGCTAGTGTTAAACCATTAGAATGTGACCCCCAAATACCTTCATGGACTTCTTCTAATGCATGTTGAGACTCTTCCCATTCTAAACATCTAAGTAGCATACCATCTAGGCCTCATTTGTATAGATCATTACCAATGATGACATATCAGGATACAGTGCGGATAAGGTTTCATTTATCATGGCGATTGAAGGAATCAGGAATGATTTGATCTTGGAGGTAGGAGAATAAGTTCTTGTATCTAGAGGAATCATGACCAAAAATAGTGTAGATCATGGGGGTTTTAGGGGAGTCATATGCAGGACATGATAGTGCTTCCACCAGGAACTCATAGTGTAGCTCATGTTTAGGCTACTGTAATAATGTAGATAATGTTGCCATTGCATCGGCAGCCTTGTTCTCCATTCTAGGAATCTACTCAAATGTGATAGATATAAAGTATTTCTTTAGATCATCTACCATTCTTTTGTATGGAATGAGCTTTTCATCTTTAGTTTGATACACATCATTGACTTGGTGGATAACAAGTTGAGAGTCTCCATGAATATGTATCTCAGTCACTCTCCACTCAATTGCCATTTCCATACCATTCAAAAGGGCTTCATATTTGACAATATTATTAATACAAGGAAACTTTAATCTGAAAGCCTTTGGTATAGAGTATCTTTAAGGAGTTATGAACAATATGCCTGCTCCAGATCCATTCTGTGTGTAGGAGCCATCAAAGAATAACTACCATTCTCTAGAAGAAAGATGCATGATGGATGAATCTAGAAATTCCATTTGTAGGGGTGTATCATCAAGCAATGGTGCTTTAGCTAACTGATCTGCAATTACCTATCCTTTTATAGCTTTTCACTCAACATATTCAATGTCAAATTCGCTCAAGAGCATGACCCATTTAGCAAATCTATCTGTGAGGGTAGCTTTACTTAGTAGATACTTTAATGGATCAATTTTAGCCACCAAATGAGTGGTGTGAGCTAACATGTAGTGTCTCAATTTTTTTGATGCAAAGATCATAGCTAGACAAGCTTTCTCAATTATTGAATAGTTCTTTTCATATGCAACCAATGTTTGATTGATGTAGTAAATAGCCCTTTCCTTATTATTGTCATCATGTTGTGCTAGTAATGCTCCCAATAATGTATCTATTGCGGAGACATATAAGATCAATGGCTTCCCATGAATAGGAGGCATCAAAATAGGAGGATTCACTATATATTTCTTGATATGTTCAAAGTTCTTTTCACATTCCTCATTTCATGCAAAGGTCACACCTTTTATGTAATGTCTTTGTGAAAGGCTGTGAAATGTCAATAAGTTGTGATATGAATCTTCTTATGGATTGTACTCTTCCTTGTAATGTCCTCATTTGACTAATGTTTTTAGGAGGTTGCATCTCCACAATAGCTTTAACTTTAGCTGGATCCACTTCAATGCCCTTCTTTGAGACTATGTATCCTAAAAGTTTTCCAGAAGTAACACCGAAAGCACATTTCTTAGGGTTCAGTCAGAGACTAAACCTTTCCATTCTGTCTAAGATTGGGCTCAAATCATTTAGATGTTTAGTTCTGAGCATAGATTTGGCTAAAGTGTCATCAACATAATCTTCCATAGTTTTATTCATCATGTCATGAAAGATAGATGTCATGGCTCTCTGATAAGTAGCACCAGCATTCTTAAGCCCAAATGGCATAACATTCCAGCAGAAAGTACCCCATGCACATGTGAAAGTAGGTTTCTCTTGATCCTCTGGAGCAATTTTGATTTGATTATACCTAGAGAAGCCATCCATTAAGGAATACATCTCGAAGCCCGCAGTCATATCCACTATCATGTCAATGTTAGGTAGTGGAAAGTTATCCTTAGGGCATGCTCTATTCACGTCTCTAAAATCTATGCACACTCTGATTGATTCATCTGGTTTAGATATAGGTACAATGTTGCAGATCCATTTGGCATAGTCAATAACATGAATGAATCCATCTTTTAGAAGTTTCTCTAATTTAGCTTTGTCCAAGAGTGCAACATGAGGATGCATCTTTCTTAATTTTTGCTTGACAGGTTTAACATTTGAAGCTATAGACAAATGATGCATTATAAGATTAGGATCCAATCCTAGCATATCTGAATACTTCCATGCAAAGTTGATCTTCTTCTTCATTAGGAATGTTGTCAATGTTTTCTTTTCCTCCTTTGATAAGGATTGTGCTACATGTACCAACTGTGGTTCCTCTATTATGCCCAAATTGATAGATTGAGTGGGCTCAATGAGAACTGGAGATCTGTCCTGTAAATGACTCAGAAGGACATCAAATATCTCATCCTTAGGCACCTCAAAGAGGTTTTCACCTTTGGATACATCTTTTATTTTTACTTTTGTAGGTTCTTAGACTGCCACAAAGTGGTTTTCACCCTTAGAACTCCTTTTCTTTTTACTTTTATTCTTTTGACTAAGATACTTGATGTCTGACTCGGTCATATTGATGCTTGGTTCACTGATGGAAGTCCTCATAGGCTCAACTACATTAAGGTAGCAAGCAAGGGCATAGTCATTGGGAAAGGTAAAGATATCTTGGCTTGGATTTGTGGAAGTTTGGTTAAGAAGATCAAGATGTAAGATAGTCAAAGTGGGGAAAGATTGGGAGATGGATATGGTGTTCACGAATATTGATCTGTCATCATTGGTCCTAAACTGATGCTTGAGTTCAAAGGTGATATTACAACTTAATATATTCAACTTGGGAATAGGCTCAATGTCATTATAGGAGTCCAATTCAGCCATAGGTGGATCAGACTCGTTAAGTTCATTATTTTTCTCTAGACTTACATCGGGTCGAGATACATATTGGTGAATGATATCAATATGTTTCTCTGTGATAAGCTCCTCTTCTTTTGGAATGGCTCCCCATTCATAGTCATTTGATTCATCTTCTGATTCAGAACCTCTAGGAAACCTAAGAAAATGAGTAAAGTCAGGGTGAATACCCCAAAAAGGGTTACCCTTAGATTCAGACTTGTAGGCATACTCTTCGGATTCTATCTCAGAACTACTACTACCTTCTTCTTGATCCACTTGAGTAGTTTCGAGATTAACTAGTTCTTGTGTGGCAACTATCTCTTTCTCTTTAGTAGGTTCTTGTGTTTCTACTACATTAATTCACCTTATGGGATCATCTTCTGCATCAAGGGAGTCTTTGATTTCCTTAGGTAGTTTCTCATAGGGGATGAATTTTGAACTATCTAAATCAGTATCTAAAGATTTCATTTCTTCCTTGTTAAGAAGAGATTCTCCTGGTGCGATTTGTTCAATGACATGAGAACAACTAGCCTTGAGATGGAAAGGTTTCTCTTTCTTTTTATAGCCTAGACCAACAGTATCCTTGTTTGTTCTACCTGTATGTGAAATAGGTGCCACAAGACCTTTTCCTCTGACTCCTAAAGGTCCTTTTCCTAGATATCCCATCTTTGCTATCAATTTATCTCCTGGGCCATATGACTTAGAAGGTGACACTGGGACTGTAGAATCACTATCTTGAACCTCTTGAGATTCAGGTTCCTCTTTATATAGCCATGCAAGGACAGCTTCATCTTCCTCAAATTCTTGCTTGGAGACCTTTTCTGCCACAAAAGTTCCTTTACAGGCATCTAGAGGTTCTTTAGATCTTGATGCTGATTGTTTCAATGGTTGCCCATAAGACTTGGGTGAGATAGGGAGAGACGTCAAAGATAAGACTGGCTCTATAGTATATTCTCCCATACCATTTTCTTTGATATTTACCTCTTTAGCCATGACTTCCATCTTGGATGTAGATGCTTCTTTTGTTGGTTCAATGGGAGATTCTCTGTTATTGGGAACAAGTTTCTCAGCATTTTCCTTTAGTGTGTTGCAAGTTGTAGACACATCAGCTAGGATAGTAACCTCTACTCCTTCATAAGGAAATTTCAAACATTGATGGTATGTAGAAGGAATAGCTTTCATTTCATGTATCCATGGTCACCCTAGGAGGATATTGTAAGCCAAAGGTAGATCAAGCACCTGACACAGGGTATCTCTAATAACTAGGCCTGCTCTGATAGGCAAAACAATGGTGCCTTTAGAAGATCATTCTTGTTCATCATAGGCTTTTATGGCTATCTTCTTTCTAGGATCAATAGATGATTTTGAGTATCCCAATTGTGTGATTAAGTTGTAAGAACAAATGTTAAGGCCAGCGCCTCCATCTATCAACACACATTTGACTCCATGGTTCTAGATTAAGACTTCTATGTGCAAATGCTGATTGTGGGGGTGACTCAAGGAATTGTCATCTTCCTCTGAAAAGGAGATATATTGCAGAGACCTAAGATGTCCAACCATAGTCTGGAACCTATCTAAATCAAGGTCATTAAGAAAATTTGATCTGAGAAAAGCTTTGTCGAGGATGGCTCTATGAGCTGGAGATATTTGAAGTAACTCAAACATGGATATTTTCACATTAGTGTGCTGGAGTTGTTGAACAATGCTATAAGATGTGGGTCTCATATCCTTAGGATTGGAAGATTTGGAAATAGCCTTCTATTTGGATGCAGATGAGAGATTGAAAGGGACCTTAGGGACATTTGATGAGTCTAGGATTTGTCCCTTTAGGTGCGTCTCAGCTTGAGATTGAGTAACTGCATTATCTGATTGATTTTGTCTATCTCTTCTTATAATTGTGATGACATTGCAATGCTCTAAGAGACAGGGTTCAACCATGTTGATGACAACATTATTTCCAGGGTAAGCATAATTAACCTTTTCCCCCATGTTAGGTTGAGAAGTTGAAACCTCTTGACCATGTTTAGGAAATGGTTCTTTGAATTTTGTATGATCATTGTTGTTCTTATGGTTTTCAACTATGATATCATCTTGATCGATCAGATCTTGAATAGTATGTTTCAGGCGGAAACAGTTACTCATTTTATGACCTTTACTTCGATGAAAATCATAGAATTCATTTTCTCTCCACCATTTCAGTTTAGGGTCCTGAGTATTTGGTTGGATCTCAAGC
The DNA here is from genome assembly GCA_027943335.1 of Chamaecyparis obtusa. Taxonomy (NCBI): domain Eukaryota; kingdom Viridiplantae; phylum Streptophyta; class Pinopsida; order Cupressales; family Cupressaceae; genus Chamaecyparis; species Chamaecyparis obtusa. The sequence goes on from BSBK01007726.1 coordinate 469,088, forward strand.
AAAGAGATGATGTTATCAACCAGAAAATTTCTCATAGCAGATTCCAAAGATTCTCCAAGAGGAGTGAATTTTTGTTTATTATCCCATTTTTTGTATTTTGACTTCTTTTGAAATGGTTAGGATGACTTTTTCTCTAAAGCTTTAATGGCTTGGGTGCCAAGAGTGAGATTAAAGGCTAGTTCTTTTGATGGATCATGAACAATATCAACAATGCCATTGGTGATGATGCCTTTGTTCTTGTTCCAGTTTTTATTTTTGTCTTTAGAATTGGATCTAGATTTGTACTTGTCTTTTTGGAGTGTGATGTCTCCCTTTTTCAAAAGCACTTTTTTGATCTTGATATCATTATCCACCATTTTGTCAAAAGACGTATGATCTTGCATTTGTAGAGGATAGTTAATCTCTGGAACAAGATTATTGATGAAAATTTCCAATTTTTTAGTTTCTGGAATAGGTCTGGCATAGAGAGAGAATTTCTTCCTCCATCTTTTGAGGAATGTCAAGAATGGTTCCCCTGGATACTGCTTGAGATTACAGATATCAATCATGGTGACTGGATGTTGAATATTGTAGGAGTATTGTTGATAAAATAATTTGATCAACTCCTCAAAACTTTTGATGGTAGAAGGTAATTGAGAAAACCAATGAATAGCCGCTCCTCCCAAAGAGCAAGGGAAGAGATGCATAAGATAGGTGGGTTCATGCATGAACTCCATTGATTGTGTACAAAATTCTCTAACATGATCTTGAGGGTTAGAGTGTCCATCATACTTATCATACTTTGGCATCTCCACTCTTTTCAAAAATGGTGGCATATACAAGTTTTTGTCAAAGGGAAAAGGACAAAGGGCTTCCATGGAGAATTCCTTGGGTTCCTTTTCTTTCTCAAGATTGTTAAGTTTGACTTTCATAGCATGCATTTGTTTCATCATAGCTATGAGTGGAGTTTCTTCCTCATGTGTAATGATATCTTCCACATTGAAATTAGGAGGAAGTTTAGCTCCTTGATGAGCTAACTCTAAAAAGTATGCTTCTCTATCTTCTTTCAAGAAATGCCTCATCATTTTCTTGAATTCCTCATCATTTTGATAGTGAGTGATTTGTTCAGGTGTGGGTTCCTAATCTACTCCATGTTGGGAATGAGCTCCTTAAGAGCCATGATTCATCCCTTCCTAAGACATTATAGGAGTATGGGTGCTCCGTGGGATAGATCGAGGAGGAGTTTGTTGATGACCTCCGTGAGATGATGGAGGTATGTAACCAATTTTTAATCGATAATTGCCAAGACCATCATCTTCGTAAAGACCAAAATTGATGATTTCTTCTAGAGTTGGGACCTTGAGAGTAGATAAAGGTTAGGCTCCTTCTCCTGATTTCTTATGAGAGGAAGCTCGAGTTTCCACCATTAACTTTGAAGGTAGCAAATGAACTAGATCTAGACAACTAAAGAATGAATTGAATCAAAATGATCAGATGGCACAACCTTGTCAAGGTTTGATTGAAGCTTGGATTTGATGTAGGTGAGGAATATTGTGCCCTGGATGTATGGGTAGATTTTCCCAAAAGATAGCGAATAGATATCACAACACTTAGTCGGATTGAAGATTGATTGAAGATTTACTAATTGATAGTTATGATAAGGTTTTGACACAAGATAAAGAAGACTCAAATTGATTAAATAGAAAGATGATTCAGATTCAAAAGACCACTTTAGGATAATGATTGGATTCCCAATAGCTATTTCTCTATTCTTAACACAGTGATTGTTTTGACAGATTCTGGAATTAGGCTGAAAATGCTAAATATCTGGCAATTCTGACAATTTTCTGACAACTTTTGAAAATTTTCCCAAATGACTTTCTACAGACTCATACGACAGTGGGTAGGCTATGAAATGAAAGTTGAAAAACTAGTACGATAGCTGCAAAACCTCATACGATAGTTGCTAGCAAGATTTGACTTTTTGAATTGGCTGGCATGAAAATTTGTATGATACTGGGTACTCAATCATATGACAGATGGGTAGTACTGAAATGACACTTGACAAAAACTCGTACGACTTTTTGACCTCCAGAAAGGAATTTCACCTCAAATTTTGCAATTTTTCGGGTTTTTAGTTTTGGATTGTTTGCAAATAGTACTTTCCAGATTTGAAGAATAAACCAGATTAATTCATTTTAGTAACCAAGTAGATAAATAGGCACACAAAATAGCAAGCAAGTGATTTCAAGCATGTCTAAAAACAATGAACAAGGGAAAAAATAACCTTGTGCATGAACAATCAAGTGACCAAATTTGCTCTAATCCTTGAGAATGCTAATTGTGTATGTTCCAAAAAATTTTGCAATGACACACATATTCCTGAAAATGAAAAATTGGCCTCTCTATGGTTTTTAGTAATGGTCTGACTCTGCAACTTTTATGATCCAAACGGATGAACTCCAATCCTGACACACCAAGGTTTTGACACAGTCTAAGAATTTAATCAATTAGGAGCTGCTAGGGAGATCTGACAACCCACAATGAACCACACCTTGTGAAGATTTCTTCCACAAGAACATTTATATAGTGGCCGTCACTACCACGGTGAAAATGGCTATTACTGCTTGAGGTTCTATCAACATGGTTGGCCCAATTCAGGGAATGTCCACTATAGTTAACCCTCTCTAAAGGTGACTCACAATGATATACCACATGGGGACTAGTTCTAGATTCAAGGATTCGAGTTTTTGATAACACCCAAGAAGGGAGTAGAGCATACACCTCTAACCTTTCCACCTTCACCCAAACACAGTAGACAGATAAATCTGACATGTTACGACTAAGATATCTCACAAAGATCTATGATATCAACCCCTCATGATCTATCAAGCCCTCCGGAGAGAGAATGCCTCGATCAAAAGTTGAAGACACACTGATCTAGTAGAACGTGAGACTCTCAAAGTATCCTCCCCACCTACAAGGAATCCTTTGTCAAGAAGGGTTTCGCTGGGAACCCACTCTCTCAAGATCCACAAATAGTGTTCATGGGGCCTAATTACTATTTGAGCACAGATGTATATTCCTGAAAGAAAATCTATCTGAAAGTACTCAAAAAGCAGAAGGTGGAACACTTAACGCTTTGAGAAAATATGAGGTGAGTCCACAAGGTGGAGCAATTAACCCCTCATACAAGCTAGAAATGAGTCCACAACCTAGAAAACAAGTGAGTTCCAAAAAGCACAAAAGGGTTGCCAGGTGGAACACTTAACGCTTATTTCTTGTAGACCCCTCCCCTTTAATGTGGCGCTGACCTTGCAACCATGGGGTGGAATGAGGGGCCGACGGATTAGTGAGTCCAATAATTCAAGATAGCAATCTAGATCAAAACCAGCAAGAGTCAATCAAAAATAGAGAATTTCAATTGTTAAGATTAGCCGTTAGTCAAAATCTGGAAATCAAATATGACAAACTGCTCTAAAAAATGAAACGACAGTTGAAAACCTGATGCCGAAACTCATACAATAGTGGGTATGCTCCCAGACGACAGTCCAGAAACTCGTACGACACTGGGTGTCTGATGAAATGATAGTTGAGCTCTGAAATGACAGTGGGTACTATCTGGAATGATTATTGATTCGATAGATTATCGTACGATAGTGGGTACAAACTCAAATGACTTTTGTCAGAAACTCATATGATAGTGGTATGGACAAAAAAATTAAAAGTCATAGTTTTGCACAGAAACCGAGAAGAAAAACATAGAAATTGATAGAAGTGAATTGGAAACCCATTTCAGGGCCCCACGGTGGGTGCCAAAAATGTGTGTGTGAAATTGTACCTGATCTGTAAGACATAACACTTCAGTAAAACATTAGAGGTTAGCTATAATCAAAATTGTGTAAAATTAAAATCTAATCTAACCAAGTGATTTACTACCTTCTAATAGATGCGAGTATGAATTCTCAGATCGTAATGAGATCAGTGACCTTGATGACACCTAAATGAAGGATTTTGATGCAATCCTAGATTATGAATTAATCTATTTTTTTGGATTTTCTATGCAATATGATGAAAACTGATATGAATCTATGAATGCTATGATCTAACAATGAAAATTCTAACAATGATATGCAAGCTATGATATGAAAAATATGCAATTCTATGCTATTGAAATTGATCTCACAAAACTTTGAATTCGCAAGTTGATCCTTCAGTCTCCAATTTGATAGCGTGATTGTGCAAAAATCTAAAATTATGAGATGATTGAGATGAAGAGCTGAAGCCTTAATTTATAGAAATCTAGGGCTTTAGGATGTGCATGGAAAAAGCCATAAATCACTTAGATTAACTCATCTTGATTTTTGAGTTATCTGATTATAATAGATAGTTAATTCTCAAAAACATGCAAAAGTAGAGATGAGCTCAGAATAGAGTTTCTGTTTTAATTTAGAATTGGTAATTGCCTGCTTTTCTGATTGTGCATGATTTAATAAGAATTAATTAAATAATTAAGTGATTTATTCTTGTATACACCTAAAAATGTCTTCATTAATTAATTAAATATTTATTATTTAATTACTATTGACTTGATAAATTAATTAAATATTTATTATTTAATTAATAATTATTCCTCTATTTATTAAATAAATTATTCAATTTATTTAGTGAATTCACTATAATCTATTCTTCTATCCTAAGTCTTCTAATTAGTCTTATTAAAGTGATTTAATTAAATATACAATCACCTAAATATGACTAAGTTTCCTAGTCCACCTCACCTACCTAGTCACCTGACACATCACTTTGGCTAAAATAAATAATTATTATTAATTATTTATTGATAATTATCCTCACCCACACATTTCCTATTATTAAGGGCTATGTGGCCTCAAAGCACTTGGTCTCATAACCACATGTTCTCTCTTAAACCAAGTCAAGAGACATTCCCTATTCCTAAGGGGCTTCTCAAGCCACCTCTAAGGGTCAAAGGTGACTCATAGGACACTTGTGCAAAGATTCCTCATGAGGAAAAGGTCTCTCCCTCTTTCTCTCTTTGGTCTTCGTGAGACACTTGACATGTGTCTTTCCCTTCCACCTTCTTCTCCTCCATGTCAATGTGAGAGGAACATCATCCCTATTCTTCCTCTCACATTCCAACTACATCCCCCTTTCTCTGAACTCCTTCAACCAAGTCAATCCTAGCCATAGGATCTTCCACCTTTCATTCTCAACTGTAGGATTGTGCCACCTAGGCCTAGATCCTCCAAAACTCTATAAAAGGAGCCTCATTTCCCATTAGAGAGCTAATAGGTATTTTTGATAACAAGCATTCAAGCATCCAAGCATTCAAGCAATCAAGCATTCCATACAATCACCATTTCATTTGCATTCCATCTATTAGTTTGCATAAGCTATTGTGCACTCATTTCATTCAATCTCCACACTTTGGTAGCATCTTGGGAGAAGGCTTCATTTTGGAAATCTGAGAGCTCAACATCTTCAAGAAATCAAAGCTAGGAGGACAATGGAGACAAGCTGCATGGTAGGTGAAGGTAATTAAATTAGTTTCATCATTTCATAGTTACTTTGCATTCTTCATTGTGTTTGCATTAGATAGATTCATTGGCTTTAATAGTTAATTTATCATTTCTACTTGTTAGACATCTAATTTGCATACATTTTTGGCACTAGAAGGATGGCCAACCTCCATTTTTAACATTCTATTTTCTTAGTTTTTTGTGTGCAGACATTTCCAGGCTGTTTCTGCGCATTCATTCACGATTACTGCACATCCATTCATCTATACTGCGCATTCATTTTAGATCATAGCAGTCATTTTCTATCTTTCCCATTTTATTTTGATTAAAATATGCACATTTGTTCAACTTTGTTGCGCATTTTTTACAATTTTCTACGCATACATTCCATTTTCTACGCTTACATTACATTTTGCTGCGCATTAATTATTCTATTCTGTGCATCTATTTAATAATTTTGCACATTGATTCACTATTATTGCGCATTTGTTATTGACAGTATTTAGATTAAATTTTTTTATTTATTTTGATTTTAGCTAACCTTTAACAAGTTTTTGTTTGTTCTGGTAGCTTTTAGGCTATTTTGCAAGACGTTTAGTAGAAGACCCTATTGCTAAAATTTCTAACATATTTCTTTGTAGGGATTCCTAAAGGGTTTACAAAATAAACCATAATCTTGTTTTGGCTCTAAAATAAGACATGCATTTTCTTTGTGTGTATTCTTTAGTATAGCTCAAGTGTCTATTGTGTTTTTCTTAATAGCATATATGTAATCCCAAAATTATAACAACGTATCCTCTCCCCTCACCATTCATGGACCTTGGGTGTAAGAGAATCTGTTATAATTTTTAGAGGGCGGTCTTTGGTGGGAAAAGAGGTACTCACCCCAAGGAACAACCCAACCGGTAACAAGCTAAAGGCAAGCCCTTCCAAACCAGTATATAAAAAATGCTATTGTGATTAGTCTCACATTAGATAGGTGTGAATTCATTGTGGCAACCAAAATCTCCTCCAATACCCTAGTGGTGCATTAAAGTCCTACTTAGTAGAAGTGAAAGCCTTGCTTTGAAAGGATTGGGAGAGCCCCCTTAATTGGGAAAATGACTTGATCACAACTACCTGAATGGATGTCCTTACTAAAAAAATTTTTTTAGTGGCCAAAACCCTTCTATCTGCTGGCTCAAGGAGTCACCCAAGCTCGTGAAGACACCCCACATTACTCATGGTTCATAGTAGAGATATCAGTTCTTTGGGAAGTAATGAACCATTGAATTTAGAACTTGGTGTGCCTAAGAAGTGAGTGGACTGTAAGGAGGACCCCATGCCTCCAAGTTCCTAGGCTATCTACTGTGAATTTGCGTGGCTAAATTTTATTATCCTAGTGGGGATTCAGCAGATATTGTCCTTGCCAACCATAGGATTGTAAGCGTGTTTGTGCATTCATATTAGTATAGTTAGATTAACATCATTTATGTCTTGTGTGCATGTTTTTATGCATTTTTCACTTTGCCAAAACAAAAAAGAAAACCAGCCAACACCAGGAAAATCCAAAGCCTTTCAATTCAGATCAGAACTAAAAAACATGCACATATATCACATCTTTTTGCACATTTGATCTAATTTGCTGCGCATTTATCACAATTTGTTGCACATCTATTCAGACTATCTGCGCTTTTGAGTACTACCAGTCGCATCTATTACATATTGTTGCGCATCTATTTAATTTTGTTGCGCATTGATCAATCTATCCTGTGCATTTGTTGTTGCGCATTTACAATAGTGAGCATTTCCACAAACTTTGCAATTTTCAAAATCACCTTTTTAGATACCCATTTTCATCCTTAGTAAGATTCTAGAGAAACGGTCAAGTTACACAGACCTTTGATCTTTAGTTTGACCATTCATCACTTTTCATCATTCCTCCATCAAGATTCATCAAATCATTTTTCTTCCAAATCTTTGAAATTCTCAATTTTGTGTTGAAACATTATCTTATCCATTAGATTTTGATCTTTGTGAGTTTACCATATCAGGAAATATCATCCTTAATCATCAAACTTGCTTAGGTTATTATCTCTTGATTTCTCTTTGTCATATCATAGTGAGATTTATACCTCTATTGACTTAGAGTTTATCAAGTTGTCTTATCACTTTTCAACACATTTCAATATCTTTCCTATCAATCACTTTCCATACCTTCTCATCAAAAATCTTTCATCCCACAATCAATTCTTTCAATTTTATGGTTCAAACTCGATCTCAAAAATTTAAACAAGCCACCAATCCAAAATCCCTCGACAAGATGGAAGGCAATACCAGCAACAAAGAAAATCCTTGGCCCGAAGCTCCTAAGAAAACTTCACTTTTTACATCCATTGATGAAACCACCAATGAAGAACTTAGAGAAGCTTCACAAGATCCTCAATTTTATCATGTCATGGAAAGACTCTTAGGCTTGGATAAAAAGATGTATTTTCTCATGCTTGCTCAACAAGGAGCTAAGTTACCAAGTGATTTTGATGTTTCTTATCTTAAAAAACTAGCTCACATAAATAATCAACAAATTCCTAAAGGTTCTCAAGATACTCATGGAGCAAAGGAAACCAATCAGTAATCCAATGCTTCTCATAGTCATGAACAACACACTATTTCTCAAAATGATCAACCAAATCACGCTTCACAAAACAATGCTTCCCAAAACACTCAAGGAAACACACCATCTTTGGATCCCATCCTACAACAAATCCAGATGCTTCAACAACAAATTCGTGACATCCAAACTAGATCATCAACAAAGAAGTATTCCTTGGATGATATATGTCCTTATCCTTTTGATAAGAATTTAGCAATGATTCCATTCCCTCCTCATTTTGAGGTACCAAAATTTGACAAATACAAAGGGAATTCAGATCCACAAGACCACATTCGTGAGTTTTGTACTACTTGTATTGAAGTCTCTCACAATGACACTTATCTTATGTGACTATTTCCATGAATTTTAGGAGGACAAGCCATGGAATGGTTCTCTAAACTACCCCTCGGCATCAAATCTTTCAATGAGCTTCTTGACAAATTTGTGACTCATTATTCATATAACATCAAACATGAGGTCACTATGCTCGATCTTTGCAATGCACATCAAAAGAATGGAGAACCTTTCCTTACTTTTTTGCAAAGATGGTGTCAATTGTTTTCCAAATATCCATGAACGATTCCTGAACAAGAAAAGATGGATATTTTTGTGCATAACCTTACACCAGAAATGAGTTATAGGTTACAATTGCAATGTCCACCAAATTTCAATAAGCTCATAGAAAATGGTATCAAGATTGAGGAAGCTATGGTTAGAAAAGGTGAGATCAAACTTTATTCTAAAGACAATGTTGGATCCTCAAATTCCAATTCCAACAACTACAACAATGACAAATCAAAGTTTTGGAATAAAAACAAAAACATTGTCAATGATGGGATTGTTGATAATCGTAATGTCAAACCAATGCAACCCCTTCTTAATCTCACCAGTCAGGCCAATTCTACTCAAGGAACCTACAAAAATCAATCATCCAATCAAAATACCAACAAGGATTCATCTAAACCAAGATTGCCTTTTATGTCACCTCGAAGAAACTTTACTCCTTTGGGGGAATCTCTCAAATCAGCATTACAGAAGTTAATCACAAAGAAACTCATTACACTTCCTGAAACAAAAGATTTTGAACCTAGAGTAAAGCCTTCTTGGTGGAATGAGAATGATTATTGTGAATTTCACAGAGGCAGAGGACATAAATCAAATGATTGCAAAAGACTCAAAAATGTAAACCAAGATTTAATCGAAAGCGGTGAAATTGGTGTTGATGGACATGTCTCGAATGAATCACATACAGCTTTCAAAGATCCACTTCCTGAGCATGAAAAAGGGGGCTCTTCCAACAATAAGGGTGACAATCAAGCTAATTATAATTCCACTCCCTATCGACATGTTGGTAACATTTCTAAATGTCATCCTTCTATGTATTATGCCAATGTTATTACCATCAAAGAAAAATTAGAGAGTCAACCAATCCAAGCCACCACTCGTGCTCAAGCCAAAGTTACTCTTCAAGGAGTCCAGTCTAAACCAAGCACTACACAAAATAAGTATGTTTATGTCCCAAAGTCTATCCCAAATACTTCCAACCAGTATAATCTTTTGGAACAACTTAAGAAAACACCTACCCAGATATCCATCTTAGAGCTTTTGCGTCTTTCCCCATCTCACAAAGATATCCTTGAAAAAGCTCTCTTAGAGACCCAGGTTCCAACAACTCTAGATCCTGATCAATTTCAAGCTATGGTGGGCCATTTAAAAACCCCACACTATTTGTCCTTTACTAAAAATGATGATTTAGCCATTACCCAACCTCATAATGCTCCCTTACATATCAAAGTCCTTGTCCAAAATCATAAGATTAAAAGAGTATTAATAGATGGGGGAGCTGGCTTGAATATCTACACGTTAAAGTTAGTCCTTGCAATGGGATTTTCTAACAATGTTGTTGATCCAAAAAATAAAATCACAATAAAAGCCTATGATGAGGAAGAGAGATCATCCAAGGGGTCCATTGTTCTTCCAATTAGAATTGGTCCTATTGTCAAAGATGTATCTTGTCAAGTTTTGGACATGGATCTTGCTTATAATATTCTTTTGGGAAGACCATGGATTCATTCCATGCAAGCTGTGTCATCAACTTATCACCAATGTATAAAATTCCCTCACAATGGTCAGGAGATCACTATCAAAGGAGATTCTAATCCTTTTCAATATTGTAGCAATGTGAAGATTTCCGATTCTTTGGTTCCCGATAATCGTACTGGATCTTTTGCAACTACACCTAGTGACCCTAGTAATATAGCATCAACTTCTAAATCAGATGGGATCAAGATAGACATCAAAGAAAGCAATATGGGAGAATATACTTTAGGTCAAGCTCTTTATATCACTGAGTTACCTTTATCTCCCAAATCATATGGTAGATCTTTGATCACTAAACAACAATCAGAACCCCCTGCCACACTTGTTTATAACACATTTATAAGTGGGGGCACAATATCCAAAGAGGTAGCTAAGCGTAATGCAAATTATTGGCTTAAGACACAGAAGATTGAAGAGGATATTAAACATGAATGTATATCACCTGATGTCTATGGAAAAGGGTATACTTTGCTACAAAAGATGGGATATCAAGGTGCTGGACCTCTAGGGTTACAAAGAGAAGGTGTTATAAAACCAATTTTGCAAAATCCCAATTATCAAAGAGACACTACAGGATTAGGATATAAAGGAGAAAGACCACAAGAACCAAAAGGAAAAGTAAAAATACCACCTTTTCATGAGACATCTAGAGCTCCTACCTTACAATTCAGAAAGCATGGTATGTATGTAGATCCAAAGAAACAAAGGATAGCTCAAAGAATCATTGATAGACTTGAAGATAATGATGATTCTAATTCTAATGATTATGAATGGAATTCCTTGTCTGATTATACTAAAGAAATAGGAGTCGATGTTGTCCATCAATATAGTAATGATTACCTTGAGGGCGAGAGTTTAATGAGTGACTCACTAGGATTGGTCCCACGCAATACTACTCATTTTGATCGTGAGCGAAGTGAGCATTATCTTGTGATAGACGATTCAGATGAGAGTATGGAAATAGACCTTGCTGATACTATCATAAACCTTGACAACTTTTCCATCAATACCATCTCTGCTTTTGAAACCAACCCAAATGATCCAATGCCCCTTGTCTGTCCTAATCTTATCAATTGGGATTCTCCCGATCACCCAGAACTTTATGTCTTCCATAATGATGATGCGATCATTGACTATCTTGGCATCAGGGATCATTTACTACCAGGGGATCACAAGTTAGGATTTCTGATAGAACTCAATGACATGGCCTATTTTGGAGAGAGTGCCAATCCTTTCAGTCATAAAAATATAAAAATAATCAACATATCTAATGGTGAAAACCACTTAGTGGCAATATTAGATCCAAAAATAGTAAAAAGAAAAGACGCATCTAATGGTGAAAACCTCTCTGAGGTGCCTGATGATGGAAGGATTGACACTCTTCCCAACTATCTATATCGAGAGCAATCTGCCATTCTTATAGAACCAATAGTACCACTTAACATTGGAATAGAGGAGTCTCCACGCATCCTCAAAGTAGCAGCATCCTTGACAAAATCAGAGAAAGAAGCTTTTGCAAAAAAATTTAGAGAAAGAAAAATTTACTTTGCTTGGTCCTATGCTGATATGCCAGGTTTGGACCCCAATCTCATTATGCATCATTTATCTATCAAACCAGGTGTAAAACCAATTAAGCAGAAGCTCCGCAAAATGCATCCTCACATTGCTCTAATGGTGAAAGCAGAATTGAAGAAGCTCCTAGATGTTGGATTCATTCAGGCTATTGATTATGTTGAGTGGATTTCAAATATTGTTCCGATTTCAAAACCAGACAAGTCTATTAGGATTTGTATTGATTTTTGAGATCTTAATAAAGCTTTTCTAAAAGATGACTTCCCTTTGCCAAATATTGATATGATTATTGACCTAACAGTTGGGCATGAGATGTTACCATTAATGGATGGATTTTCTGGCTATAACCAAATCATGATTGTGCTAGAAGACCAGGAAAAAACTATTTTTAGATGTCCATGGGGTACATACTGCTGGAATGTGATGCCATTTGGCCTCAAAAATGTTGGAGCAACTTATCAAAGAGCCATGACCACGATCTTTCATGTTATGATGCATACCATCATGGAAGATTATTTTGATGACATTTTAGCAAAATCTAAAGACAGAGCTGGTCATTTGAGAGTGTTGGATAGAATATTCACCCGGATGGAAAAAATATTAGATTCGACTTAATCCAAAGAAATGTGCATTCGAGGTCACATCCGGCAAACTGTTAGGCTACATTGTCTCAGCTAAAGGCATCGAAGTGGATCCAGAAAAGGTTAAAGCAATATTGGAGATGGCTTCCCCCACTAACATTAGTCAGCTAAGATCTTTACAGGGGCGTCTACAATCCATCCAAAGATTTATTTCTCAACTAGCAGATCGCAGTCATCCCTTTCAACATTTTCTGCATAAAAATATCTTATTCCAATGGGATGATAAGTGTGAGGAAGCTTTCAACAAAATCAAGTAGTATCTAGCAAATCCTCCAACTCTAATGTCACCAATTCTGGGCAAGCCAGTCTTGCCCTACATTTCAGCCATGACAGCTTCACTAGGTGCTCTTCTTGCTCAGCAAGATCATGAAGGAAAAGAAAAAGCCATCTACTACATCAGTCGCACTTTAGTGGGATATGAGTTAAACTATTCCCCTATTGAAAGAGCATGTCTGGCTGTTGTCTTTTCTTCACAAAAGTGGTGACATTACATGTTGTCACATTCTACTTAGCTTATTGCAAAGATTGATCCTTTAAAGTATTTGTTAAGCAAGACAGCATTAACAAGCAGGTTGGCTAAGTGGGTCATGCTACTTTGTGAGTTTGATATTGATTATTTAGATAGGAAGGCTATCAAAGGTCAAGTGATCGCAGATCAACTAGCTGATGCACCATTAACGGATGACCAACCTATACACATAGAGTTTCCTGATGCTTATATCTTAGCTTTGTTTACACAAGCATGGAAATTATACTTTGATGGCTCGTACACTCAACAGGGTTCAAGAGCTGGTATTCTTTTTATCACGCCACAAGGATACACTATTCTGAAATCTTTCAAGTTGTTATTTCCTTGCACCAATAATGTAGTAGAATATGAGGCTTTGCTGATTGGGTTAAAAATGGCTTTACAATGGAACGTATCTGAAATAAATGTCTACAGAGATTCTCAGCTGATTGTTAATCAGGTTAATGATGATTATCAGACCAAAGATGATAAGTTATTGCCATATAAATGTATGGTTGATGACTTTAAAAAGTATTTCTCTGTCATTACTTTTGAGTAGATTCCTCGACATGAAAACAAGGCTATTAATGCCATGGCAATGATTGCTTCTTTATTTGATATAGAAGATACCAAGGCCCATTTTGAGTTCTTGGTGGAATCCCTGACTTGTCTTGCATATGATGAGCCCGATACAAGTATTAAATGTCATCTGATTGGACATGACTCCCCAACCTATGGAAAGATCTATTCTTACCTCAAAGATAACACTCTACCTCCTGACCTATCCCGCAATCAAAAATAAACTTTTCTCCACCAAACCTCCCGCTATATCTTAATATCTGACACTTTTTATCAGTGAGGTTTTGACGGTACTCTCCTGCGATGTCTTGAACATGATGAAGCTCAACTTTCCTTACGTGATGTACATGAGGGTATTTGTGGGACACATTCGAGTGGTCCCTCTTTGGCTAAGAAACTCATGCGTATGGGTTATTATTGGCCTACCATGGAGGCAAACTCCTTTCATTTTGCTAGGGCATACAAGAAATGTCAGATATATGGAAACCTTATCTGTGCTCCAGCTCAAGAGTTACATCCTTTTACAACTACTTTTCCATTCAGTCAATGGGGACTTGACCTCATGGGTGCTATCAATCCTCCATCTTCAAATGGCCACAAATGGATTCTCACTGCCACAGAATACTTCACTAAATGGATTGAGGCCATTCCATTAATTACCGCCATAGGGAAACAAATCTCCATGTTTATCTTAAACTATATCATTTATAGATATGGTATACCTATGTATCTTATCACTAATCATGGGAAACAGTTTCAAAACCAAGACATGGATGACTTGTGCACCAAATTCCACATCACCCACAACTATTCCACCATCTGCTATCCTCAAGGAAACGGCCAAGATGAGGCGTCAAACAAAACAATTGTTAAAATCCTACAAAAGACTCTCAATGACACTGGCCATGAGTGGCATCTCCAACTTAATCCAGCCTTATGGGCTTACCGCACCTCCATCCGTACTCCTACTGGAGCCACTCCATACTCCCTTGTCTATGGATCTAAAGCAGTCCTACCCCTCAAGGTCGAGTTGCCTTCACTACGTGTTACTCTTAAAGATTTAATTCCTGATGAAGAGTATAGAGTTGCACACCTGACTGAATTGGAACTCCTAGATGAACATCGTCAACGAGCCTATGATCATTTGAAAGTTTATCAGCAACATCTATCCTGTCAATACAATAGCAAGGTAAAGATTAGAGACTTTCAGTTGGGTGACTTAGTCCTTCGAGAAAATCCAAAGAATCAACAACACCATGAAAAGAAGGGTAAGTTCGAACCAAATTGGTTAGGACCTTTTGTGATTACATCAGTCTATGGTTCTGGAGCCTATCAGTTGTCTACGCTAGAGGGAAACCCCTTGGATGAACCTATTAACAGTATCCATCTCAAGAAGTTCTATCCCTGAAATCCCAATGCAAGGGGCATGTATATAGTCTGTATATATATATTCTGTAAAAAAAAAAATCAAAAATACAAAAAAATCACAAAATCAAAAGAAAAATTGCAATAAAAGCATATGGTGAAAACCTAGAAATAGGTGCTATGTGTGACAAGTTAGCTCCTCTATCTATTAGGATTCTTCTAGTGTGTCCGTTCATTGTATATATCCACAATAAAATGGTTACTCAATCCTTGTCCCCACCATGTATATATCATAATAAAATGGCCAGTTCATACACCATCCATTGTATCTATCCGTAATAAAATCCCATCATAGCTTGATCTTTTGTCATGGTCTTCATCCTAGTCTTGTTGCATCTTTCTTCATCCATAATAAGTCAGTCCATCACCTAGCTGGGGGCATGTCCTTGACCTAGTTTGGGAAGTGGATCTATGATAGTCGTGACTCTTAGAGGACACAATGGAGTTATTTTCACCAGGCAAGGCAAACGCAATCAAATGTTCTTTCACAATGGTATCTTCATGTTTAATCAGAATCTATGATCTATCCTTCGAATTGTGATTGCTTATCTATACATCTTGACTATACATCATCACTTGAACTGATCAACATATCCTAAATCAATCTTTATGGCAAAAGAAATGTATATTCATGGCAGGCATGTTAGAATGATTTGTTATAAATTACGCATTCATATCTAGATTTCATTGTTATCATGTTTCCTATGCTATTCTGGGATATCTTTGACATGAGTTTGAAACTCCCATATGTCATTGATTAGAATAGCTGGGATGGAGCATGATATTTTCTTTGATTATTGTTTGTGGGGTATTTTCTGATGAAATCACAAGAACAAGTAATTGGGGTGTCTGTGTATAAGTGCCTTCATCCATTTCATAGTATTGACAACATGCAAATCATGTTGTTCTAACAAATGCTATTTATGGTGATACGCCATCGCATACCTCAACTCCAAATATTTATTCCCCGATGGAGGGGGAAAATATTCCTTGTCTGTTATGCAAATGAAACTTAGGTCAAATCAGTTCAATTATACCTAGATGCTTATCAAGTTTACAATATTAAACTCCATGTAAAAAGTGCTCAGGTCATCCTGGTTTAATTATACCATGATGCTTGCATTTTCTTGCAACATAACGAGCTTAATGATGAAAATCAAATTCTAGTTATTATGAATTTCTAAGATGTTACATGAAGTTGTGGAGATACTCATTTCATATTTCATTTTCCATTGCATTTTACCATCTCATGAATTGTATAACAGTGCTCCTTTTATAAGGTTTTGTGGGTTATCTTTCTCATTAGGTTATCTGTTTCCTAAGTCCATTCTTCTTGTGTCAAGAACATTTTTATTTCAGTTGAGGACATTTGGACAACCAAAACTACTTTGCACTTAATCATTTTAAGACATGCATAATTATTATTAGGTGTGTTCATTGGATATTTGTTATAGTTATCATTTCATCTTATTTCATTTTATCATGTTGTCAATCAGCTTAGGTACATTTATATTTATTACTTTAGCTATCATTTGCATTCCAATATCATTTATTGTTCATTACATATATTTAATATCATCATGCATTTAGTATCCATTCATTTTACATTATTCACATTGTTTTTACATCATTGCATTCATCATCACATAGCGTTAGTGAACATCATTTTGAACATGCATTTATATCATCACATATATTAGATTATTTATCCATTAGCATCATATAGAAAATCAATCATTTTGCATTTTAAGACATCTATTCCATGCATATAAAAGTAAATCATCACATCCTGCATATGTCAGTATGCACATGTATATAAACATCATAGAAAATCATGGTAGAACTGCATCAATCATATAAAGTCCATAAATACAACCAAACTGTCCAAATGTCCCATGATATATAATCAATAACAATGTGTCTACAGTCAGTGTCTATCAAGTCAATATATAATGATAATATGATACAAAAAAATGTATACAAGTGGTATCTATGACCCACTACTTCCTAAATCTGTCTGTCGCTGTCTACGAGCTACAATAAGGCCCTGTGCTACTGAACCACCTGCTCCTGAGGATCCGCCCTGGTCTCCTAAACCTGTGGGTACTCTCGGAGGACATGATGATACACCTCCACTACCAACTGGTGCCTGTACTGCTATCCTCACCGCTACTGAGCTCTCTCTAAAACTCCCAATCCACTGATCCCTAGGCACTACCTGTCTGTATGCCTCTCGCCAGTAGGATATCTCCTTCCCCACTTGTATCATGGCTCTCAAGCTATCTCCATGAGGACCTAGGTCCTCTATCCTCTATAACTCATCTAATAACATCTCAGACTCCCTGAGTCTCTTAATTGCTACATCTCGCTCATGTCTCAGGACATCCATCTGATGCTCTAGCCTCTCAATCCATCTCTCTAGGCCTAGCACCTGGTCTACCTGAACCTATGTAACTACTAGCCTGACTAGCAGTGTATCAATATCTGGCTCCTCCTCCTCCACAACATCTCTTTGTAAATAGGGATCCTATCCCCCGATGTCCATATCAGCTGGCTCATCCTGTGCCTGTACATCTGGCATCTTAGCATCCAGCTCATCCTATCTATCATCCTGCACCTAACCACCCTATACCACACCACCCTGGGCTAGTCCAACATTTGCCTCATCCTGCACCTGTACCTATGCAGCTGGTCCCTGTACTAGGGCAACTAGAATCCATGCTGGAGGGACTAGTACCTATAGTGGCACTCCCGCCGCTGGCTGTGATGGCTGTGCAGGAGGCTATCTCTATCCCTATCTAGCTGGAGGTGGCATTAGTCCCCTCTGCCTCACACCACCTCCTCTCATCTGAGGTCCTGCCCTATCCCCTCTCCCTCCATCTCCTCCTCCATCTCCTCCACTTCCACCTCGTCTCCCTCACCCCCATCTATCTCTCCCTCAGAGTCTCCCCCATCATCTCTCTGTCGAATCTCTCTCTGGAGGCCTCACTGCTGGATTTGTAATCCACAAAACTGGAAAATCCCTCAAAAATTACTCCAAATCCATAGTCATCCTTGGGTCTACCATCGTCGGTCTCATTGACCATGCCTAAAATGGGGCATCCAAAAACTCCTACCAAGCAACATCGAATGATGCCATGGGACCCCAGTCTCATCTCTCCTAATGTGTGTGAGCATGCTCTATCACTCCCTGCGGCATGCCCTGTATCCTGCTAAATTGTCTCAGGACCCGGGTAACTAGCTATCCCTTAATGATAAATGGTGTATGACCTATCAACCACCATGACTCAAAAAAAAACCCAAGCTACCGCTCATCATCCCACGGCTCACACCCTAGGTAGGGTCTCCATGTCACTATGTCTAGTGTGTCAAAGGTATACTTCCAAAACTCTAAATGGCCCAATTTTTCCTGAGATAAAACTAAGGAGTATAAATGAATATAGGGCTGCCCTGCGCCCCGAAATCTGATAGCCACTGGTTGAGTAACTGCAATATACTCCCATGCCCAAACATAGAGTAGTGTCACACCTGCTGATAATGATGCACCCCTATGGTACACCACCTAATGCATGTCATGATAAAGATGTGCTAACAAACACACCCCCCAAGCATATCGGGTCCCCTCCATCATCCGTTGTAATGTGTGGCCCCATCCAACTGAAAATCCATGTGATCTATGATTAGGGCATACAAATCCCCCAATCGCTCCTACTAGCACTACTGGCAAAGGATCATACAAGTCAACCATATCCTCCCAACTGATCTCTCCATCCTCTATGTCATCATCACCAAAGATGGCTCTGCACTCCGTAACTCTTTCGTGCCGATCATACTGTACTAGCTCACCTGTGATGGGAAGATGGAGGATGTGATATACATCCTCTAATGTAATTGTCATCTCCCTTGTCAGAAGATGGAAGGTACTCATCTCTGAGTGCTATCGCTCTTCTAATGCTGTCATCATACTCAGATTCACCCAAATCTCAGGTATGTAAATCACATAATATAATCTGGATGCTCCAATCAACAGTCTATCTGTCTCCAACAACGCCGGTCTTAGATTCTGAGTCACAAGGTATCTCTCCCGTGACATCAGACTATCTATGATATCCTCCTATTCAAGTCAACAAACAATCAACCTATCAAATTTTGATAAACTGATCTATCAATCTATCTATCCTATCATATCAAATATAAACATGTTCTTATCACATATTTCAACAGATGATTCTATCAATTATCTATGCTCAAGACTGGTTAGCTAGAAAACATGCTACAATGTTGCCTATCTTGATCAAATCGATCAAAATCAAACACCGACAGATCCAATCGGCTTATCGACATCAAGTTTGACCTAATTGACTATCTAGTTTGACCACATTCTATCACTTCAAACACATGCGCAACATTGAAATGTGTATGTGCAGCATTCTTTAACATTTGCATAGGTTTTAACCTATGCATAGTTTTTCTTCACATTTGTGCAATAATTCTGCACGCATGCACAGATTTGGACAAAAGCGCAGTTTTATCGAACATTTGCACCACAAATATGCACAAATGTGCTGATTTTTCAAATGCACATTTTTATTTCACACTTGCGCAACTCTAACATTCCTCTAGTATGAATGCACAGTTTTCCTACACGTATGTGCAAAATGTTGTATTTTTCTACGCAAATGTTCCTATTTCCTACGCATTGGTGCACTGAAACTGCGCATTTATTCCACGCCTCAAAACAAAAACATTCCTAACCTAATTCTATCATTCAATCTATCCTAAACATGCTACAATTCTACTCTAACATGCATCAAATCATGAAATTACCAAGGAGGATCAAGTCACCTATCAGTTCACCCGAATCGGGTGGTCGCTGGAAGCATCTGACTCTCTCGAAGTGGTGATCTGACAATGGGAATGACATCATGGTGGCTCTACTCTTCTCTCTCTCGTGCTCTGATCTCCCAATGACAAGTGTGCACAATGATCCTATTGTGGACCCCTAAGCCTTATTTATAGCCTGTGGACCCTATCTCTCATTTTTCTTCCATTTCCCCACATTTTCACCCACCTTTTCATTTGTCTCTTTCGTGAGATTGATTAATCAAAATAACTATAAAAAAAAAAAAAAAGTAATAATAAAAAAAAATTTAAACACAAATTCTTAATCAATCTCTCGAGGGGGCATGCTTACGTCATTTTAGACATTGTCTGGGGCAGGGGCAGGGGCAAAATGCTTGAAATTTTCTTTGAAACAATGTGATACACACATTATTTCAAAGAGGGGCAAAATGTATAAACCTAAAAATGGCTTCATTAATTAATTAAATATTTATTATTTAATTACTATTGACTTGATAAATTAATTAAATATTTATTATTTAATTAATAATTATTCCTCTATTTATTAAATAAATTATTCAATTTATTTAGTGAATTCACTATAATCTATTCTTCTATCCTTAGTCTTCTAATTAGTCTTATTAAAGTGATTTAATTAAATATACAATCACCTAGATATGACTAAGTTTCCTAGTCCACCTCACCTACCTAGTCACCTGACACATCACTTTGGCTAAAATAAATAATTATTATTAATTATTTATTGATAATTATCCTCACCCACACATGTCCTATTCTTAAGGGCTATGTGGCCTCATAGGACTTGGTCTCATAACCACATGTCCTCTCTTAAACCACGTCAAGAGACATTCCCTATTCCTAAGGGGCTTCTCAAGCCACCTCTAAGGGTCAAAGGTGACTCATAGGACACTTGTGCAAAGAGTCCTCATGAGGAAAAGGTCTCTCCCTCTTTCTCTCTTTGGTCTTCATGAGACACTTGACATGTGTCTTTCCCTTCCACCTTCTTCTCCTCCATGTCAATGTGAGAGGAACATCATCCCTATTCTTCCTCTCACATTCCAACTACATCCCCCTTTCTCTCATCTCCTTCAACCAAGTCAATCCTAGCCCTAGGATCTTCCACCTTTCATTCTCAACCGTAGGATTGTGCCACCTAGGCCTAGATCCTCCAAAACTCTATAAAAGGAGCCTCATTTCCCATTTGAGAGCTAATAGGTATTTTTGATAACAAGCATTCAAGCATCCAAGAATTCAAGCAATCAAGCATTCCATACAATCACCATTTCATTTGCATTCCATCCATTAGTTTGCATAAGCTATTGTGCACTCATTTCATTCAATCTCCACACTTTGGTAGCATCTTGGGAGAAGGCTTCATTTTGGAAATCTGAGAGCTCAACATCTTCAAGAAATCAAAGCTAGGAGGACAATGGAGACAAGCTGCATGGTAGGTGAAGGTAATTAAATTAGTTTCATCATTTCATAGTTACTTTGCATTCTTCATTATGTTTGCATTAGATAGATTCATTGGCTTTAATAGTTAATTTATCATTTCTAGTTGTTAGACATCTGATTTGCATACAATTCTCCACTTAACTAATTTTGCATTTAAATAAATAATTGATTTATTGGTTAATCAATCATTTAATCAAACTTTTATTAAAAACTATATTTTTAAATAATGACAACATGCTTTAATTAATTAAATATGAATTTAATCAATTACTCAAGATATTTTGGATTTATTGTCAAAATTAATAATACAATTAATAATAGATAGAATTAAATTTAATTAAATAATTAAGTGGAAAATATTAAATCTAATAAATAAATATGAAAATATTCAATTAATCAAACCTTTAGGATAAATTGGATTTATTGCCAAATAATCATCAAATTAAAGATAATTAGATAGTTTAGGAATATTGCTAGGAATATTCCCCGATGCAGAATTTAAGATAATCAATTATGATTCGATGATGTTCAGATGTGCCTTAGGTTAGGACTTCAATGTCAATTTCATTAGATTTGTAGATGTACGAGGTTAATGAACTTATAGCCCATTTTTGGGGTATTACAATGATAGTTTTACTAAAGATAGTGTTAAGCCGACAGGACAGAATATGAAGATAGAATTGATAAAGAGTTAAGGGATTATTTTGTTTATCAAAATAATGACTTAACAATATAAAGGAAAACATCCTAGATGTTAACCCTTGGATAAAGATTTTTTGTAATATGATAGCCGACTAGAAAGTTATTAATCTTAATAAATTGTATAAAGATATGTAAAGATGTAATTGTAAAAAAGAGAAGTAATGAATGTATGTAATAGAGATAGTGAAAGAGCTGCAAAGAGATATTGATGCAAGTAGTATAAGGATACTTTTGATTAGTGGATCTTTGTGGGTACCATCCCCACTGGGGTTTTCCCTTGGCCAAGGTTTCCTCGAGAACAAATAATGTGTTATGATTTCTTTTATCTTATTGCTATGCATGTTGTTTAGCTTTCTATGTTATGCATGCATTAAGATAATCTGTTATATCCATAATTGGGCAAAAGTAAAAGTTTGTAGAATACTAATTCACCCCCCCTCCCAGTATTCCCTATTTCTAACATCTCCACCATAGATTTGTTTCAAATTTTCCCAAACATCATCAAATCCAAGAACATCAACATATTCAATCTCAAATAAGGTACTTACAATAGCTTCTTATTCTTGAGTATTCTCTTGTTGTTCCTTCAGTGATATGCATTTAGAGTTCCAGTAGGAGTGGTTTCATTGCATGTGACATGTATCGAGTATTGTGATCCCATACCTTTTAGATATAACTTCATTTTGTCACTCCAGGTAGTTGTCTTTATTGAACTTGTGAGGTTCCTTCCTCATCATTATATCTTTTCGTCAAGATGTTAGGATTGCCACTAATAGGACCAAATCTATGATACCAATTTTTAGTATTAATATATTAGGTCCAAGATTACTGAGAGAGGGGGGAGGGTAAATCAGTAATCTAACAATGAAAAATTTTCATAAACCATTCAACATATTGCAAAAATTAGCATTCATTGCATGAATAAAAAAACTAATGGAGATAAATATCCACAACCATGTAACACAATAACACCAATATATTTATCTTGCAGACCCAACTGGGAAAAACAATGTGTGGGGATGGCATCCACAAATAATTATTCACTCTTCTGAAGTACATCTAGTTAAGAGCTTAACCTTGTTAGGAGCTTACAAATGCCCAGTTAAGAGAAAGATCTTGTTAGGAGCCACTTGGTGAAGGGATTTATCTCTAGCCTTGTTAGGATTAATCCTGTTAAGGTATTTCAAATACTAATTAAAGAGTCACCTAGTTAAAGGATTTACAATCAGACCTATTAGGGTCTACCCATCTAAGGGATTTTATCTTGATGAAATTGTTAGGAATCAATAAGTAAAAGTAATTTGAGAAAATAACACTCCTCTTCTAGTATAGATCCACTTCAATCTCAATCTCTACTTCACATGTAGGCCATCAAACCCTACAATCACACAACTACATTCACAATATTTCTCTTCCACACACACACTTCTCATAATACATCAAAATGATATATAAAATATTTTACAACTTAAGACAGAAAAAAAAACCTTAATTATATTTGAATTACATATTAGATCTACCAAAAATGTATTACCTAAACCAAATCCATCAATAACAATATCTGTTTGATCACCATTTAAAACTACACATCAATTTGACAAAGAAAAGTCAAACTGCATCACAGTTTTTAATGTTCTTGCACAAGTTCAAGAAATCAGTCATGATAATGCCAACTCATCACTCCACATCCATCTGCCACATCACTACAATCCCTAGAATGCATAACCACTTACCACAACATGGTATGGCATCACTAGTTGAAGATCCAACTGATTGTTCTAAGAACTTATTTTACTTTTCATTGAGTGATCTTCGGTCCATTGAAAATTTCTTTTCCAATCACCAATCATGATGTGGTAGCAACAAAAACCCCATAACATATTAAATATAGCATATCTTTAACCACAACACTTGAATCTAAACCTATTTGACACAATAACCAAACCAATCGTCCTTGGCTACATCATGTTCTTCTTTTTAACATGTCGACCTTAAATCATTCATAAGTCACATCATACATAAGATAAACATATGCGGTCATAAATATAGAATATAGAGTTATCACTTAGTCTTCCATTATGATTGCACACTCCAACTCTTACTACATATCTAGATCCAACCTTTTAAAGATACATCATCATAACAGGCACACTGTCAACCAAGAAACACTAAGTTGACATCAACGAAAATATCATAAATGATCAACCTAACAATAGATCTTTATCAAACACATACCATAATAGACTCAACTTATCTTTTCATTAGTTATGCCAATGAAATCCAAAGGGTTGACCTTGTAGTGTGATGTAGGATTAATAATGTCCTCACAAATGCATGGATTTGTTATTTCCACTCTAGATCTAGAATGTAGATATGTTTGATAACCACATGAAAAGGAGAGAAAGAAGAATGAATGAATGCATATTCTTTCTTTTTTGAGAATAACTCTACTTGGCCCTTGTGGGGGAGAAAATTGAATCGATTAGAGAATATTTCCCCTGACATGCTGGATCTTGAAGAAATGGAGACTTGGAGATCTTGAATTGGATGCTTTCCTTTAAATATTGAATCCAAATCCTTAATTTCTCTTAGTTTCTTTCACTTTGTTGATAGATATTTTACACTTGATTGATTCATCAATTGATTCTTGATTCTTACCAAATTAGGGGAGAGAAGGTCTTTATATAATTCGCTCCTATTAGTTTGGGATTCAAATTTTATCTAGGTTGACCACAATCAAAAACCTCAGAAGAAGACCCCGACATTAGGCTCTAGGGAAAATTTGGGCCTAAAACCCCAGGGACAAGTCATTACTGGCAACATGTTACAATAAAAATGGGCTCAAATTTCACAAAGAGATCAAGGAGAGAGAATATGTGTTTGAAAATAAATGATAGGTTACTGGGATCAAACATATCAAATATTCAGACCTTGAAATCACCAAAATTGGGCCTAATAGGTCCCAAAGAATCCAATTATGGGTGCTAAGTTATTAGGACTAAACATTTAGCCCTCGGGTATGTGCAAAATCATGGTATACCAAACTATGGCCTTAAGTGGCAATGAAGAATTAGAAAATCAAGGTTAGTCAACTTGACGTTAAAAGTTGAACATCTTAGGAACCTTATGTGAAAAAGTTGTAAGAATAGAATCTGTAGGAAATTGAATGTAGTTTCTAAACTACTAGCCCTTGTCTGAAAGTTTTTTAATCTAATTGTTCAAAATTTTAGATTTTAATGCAGTAGTATGAAAATTTCAGGGAAAAGATAAAAAGTATGTGTATGTCTGACCACCTTAATCACAATCAAATGATGATATATTTTCCCAAGATTCTAGATATAAGTAGTAGACTCATTCATGGATGTGACACATATTTTTTTATAAATTTTTTCCAAATAAATAATTAATTATGAATTTTCTTCTACAACTTTTTCAGAATAAAAAATTGTCATGTCTGACCACCTTAACTAATTCTAAACTTTACAAAATTGAAAACTTTTTTTCCTTAAAGTAGTCGAAGCATAGAATGTGATGCATGTTTTAGATTTCAAAAAGGTTAAATGGTTCGAAAGTTATAGTTATTTTTCAATCAGTATGTCAATTACAACTTTAAAGATAACTCAATTGAAAAATAAGTAGTAATTACTTACTGAACTCAAAATTTGACAGCAATTATATTGATGGAAAGTTGATAATGTCTTTCAGAAACCCTTTTCGTTTCATCAATTTCAGGTGAAAAAATAGTCGTCAGCTACATGGTCGAAGTCTTGATATAAAAAATAATCTCCTAAACACACCTAAAGGGTTGACCATCCACGGTTGGTATTGTCGAAGAAAATACCAAGCCTAATCGGATATCCAAAAATTTTAGATATCCGATAATATCGGATATTTGAAACTTCCAACCTAATTCAAAATTTCAATTACACTAGTTTTCTCAATTTGAAGTTTCATATTAAATTGTATTTTTTTTATGTTAATATTAATTGAGTTAAGTATTTTTTTCAATTTTCAAATATATATTACAATTTTTTTTTAATAAATTAATATTAAATATTAATAGCATAGCATTAATATTATAATATAAATTTTTATATTAGTATGTATTATATTATTATTATTTATTTTTGTATTGTATAATAGTATACTATTAACTTATTTAATATTTATATTATATGTTCAATATTATACCTGAGAGAGAGAGAGAGAGGTCAATTCAAAAATGCTAGTATATTTTATTGGTTATGTAGACTATATGTAGAGAGAGGTGTACCTCATATTTTGAGTTTTTTTGAGGCCGTTCATGGAAAAGGGGAGCATGATGGAGATAGTGCATGCGTAAAGAGAGCTCTAGTTAAGGAGAAACTGAGGATTTCAGGTGCATAAATCATTGATGCTCGTTATATTGTTGATTGATGTACTTCAGTATTGTTACAGGGGGGGACTCTTGATTCAGCGGTGCGCATATTCTTTTGGTTGGTTGAGTTGGGCACAATAGGAGATAGGTTGGATTGTCAAACTATGAAATATTCTTCATAAATGCATTCATTTCAAAGCTCAGATGCTAGTACATCGATCATTTGGACATGAGGGTTGGCTTGTTATTGTCTGAGTTGTCTTTAGTGTGATTGGGATCAGTGTGAGTCAAGTTAGTGGGTTGATACATGGGTTCTACATTATCGTACTCATTTATCTCTCACAGTCTCTGTAATAAATTATGGCATGGATTGTTCACTTGACTAAAACCATCTTTAAAATCTTCTACAACCAGGACATGTTTTTGCAAGGGAATGATGAGAGATCAGATTACTGGTTAGCACGTTGTGTACGAGAAAAGAAGAAACTTGCATAACCAAAAATAGATGATGATATGTTCACATATCCAACAGGATCACATGTTGTTGCAGGAACATGGTTGCACACATATATGATTAGAAATAATGGCATTCCTTCATTTGAAGACTATGAGAAGCACAAAACCATTCTCATGTATTCACACCTTGTTATAGCATCCAATGTTAAGTTATTGAAACATCATGGAAAACCAAAGACAAAGGAACTTTGGACTATTAGTACTACTAATCATGAAGCAATATTGAATACCCTCAAGTAGAGAGATGACCATTCAGGCACACTTCACTAGGTAAGTTCAACTCAAGTTGCAAGATTTTCCATGTTATTACGATTACGTTCAATAAATTAATTGTAATTTTTTGCTTTATTTGTTTGAGCCAATAAACTTAGTAAATTGTATGTGGATTGTAAATGCAGTTGGATACACATATGATAGATATAGAAGATCGATGTGCATTTGATTAGCCCACCTTTTATTATGGTAAACTTCACTATGCATTGTCTAGTCATGTTCTTTGGTTTGTTTAGTTACTTATGCATGTTCATAATCTTTTGCTCAACCTATATAAAAACAACAATCCAATGTAATGTGCATAGCTAAATGCCAAATTTTGTATATAAAAACAACAATCGAATGCAATGTGCATATTTAGATGCCAAATTTTGTATATAAAAATTAGATGCAAAATTTGAAATATAAAAGAGCCCATGGGGTTGATTTGAAAATATTAAGAGCCCACATTTGTATCGTCTTAATACCATGTAAAGTGCAAAAAATGTGTTTCCTTACTATGAATGTTGTATCCTTATATAATTTGTATCATCTTAATTTTGTATCCTTACATTTGTATTATCTTAAGTCCATGTACATTTGTAATGTCAAATGATGTAATAGTTGGAGTCATTGCCTCAAAATTGGTCAAATGTGTCCAAAGTAAAATGATGATTCCCCGGGGTGAAGGGATAGAGTTCAAGGATTGCATCCTGGCACCAAATGGACTATGTCATTAGCTCTGGTTGGGTGAGTGAATGCTAGGGACAACCCCATTTTGACCTCTAAGTCACTAGAACATTCTGGACCATGCCAGACCAAAGTGTCCCCAAGGTGCACTAAGCACGATTGGGCAGTGAACTTTCGAGGCTTGTATCTCAGACCTTGTGAGAGGTATCAGCAATCTGTGAGATACTATAGGACCATATTTTTGAGGCCTACAATAACCTCTATCCATTCTAGGAAATTTAATTTTTTTTGAATTTGGCACTCCAGTCTCGCTTGATGTCAAAAATTATTGTGAGGGTCTGTTGAAAGTTGCACCAATGGGTTTCTTCCAAACCGTTTGTCCTAACACTGAATAGACTATTTCATTAGCTCTGGTTGGGTGGGTAAGCATGAGGGACAACCCCATTTAGACCACTGAGTCAGTAGAATGTTTTGAACCATGTTGAACCAAAGTGTCCCCAAGGTGCACTAAGCATGATTGGGCAGTAAACTTTTGAGGCTCATATCTCAAACCTCGTGAGAGGTATCAAAAATCTATGAAATTCTATAGGACCGCATTTCTAAGGCCTACAATAACCTCTCTCCATTTTGGGAGATTCAATTTTTTTTTAATTTGGCACTCCAGTCTCGCTTGATGCCAAAACTTGCTATGAGGGTCAGTTGAAAGTTGCACCAATGGGTTTCTTCCAAACTATTCATCCTAGCACCAAATGGATTATTCTATTAGCTCCAGTTGGGTGGGTAAATGCTAGGGACAACCCTATTTTGACCACTGAGTCGCAAGAATTTTTCGGACCATGCCGGACCAAAGTGTCCCCAAGGTGCACTAAGCACAATTGGGCAATGAACTTTCGAGGCTCATATCTCAGACCCCGTGAGAGGTATTGGTGATCTATGAGATGCTAAGGACCAAATGTTTCTAAGGCCTACAGTAACCTCTCTCCATTCTGGTATATTCAATTTTTTTTTAATTTGGCACTCTAGTCTCGCTTGATGCCAAAACTTGATGTGAGGGTCAGTTGAAAGTTGCACCACTAGGTTTCTTCCAAACCGTTCATCCTGGTACCAAATGGACTTTTCCATTAGCTCCAGTTGGGTGGTTAAACACTAGGGACAACCTCATTTTTACCACTGAGTCACTAGAACGTTCTAGACCATGCCGGACCAAAGTGTCCCCAAGGTGTACTAAGCACGATTGGGCTGTAAAATTTTGAGGCTCGTATCTTAGACCCTGTGAGAGGTACTAGTGATCTATGAGATGCTATAAGACCATGTTTCTAAGACCTACAATAATTTCTCTCTATTTTGGGAGATTTGAATTTATTTGAATTTGGCACTCTAGTCTCGCTTGATGCCAAAACTTGTTGTGAGGGTCAGTTGAAAGTTGCACCACTAGGTTTCTTCCAAACCGTTCATATCATCACCAAATGGACTATGCCATTAGCTCTGGTTGGATGGTTAAATTCTAGGGACAACCCTATTTTGACCACTGAGTCACTAGAACATTCCAAACCATGCCAGACCAAAGTGTCCCCAAGGTGCACTAAGCACGATTGGGTAGAAAATTTTCAAGGCTTGTATCTCATACCCCATGAGAGGTATCAGAAATTTGTGAGATGCTAGAAGACCATGTTTTTGAGGCCTACAATAACCTCTCTCCATTCTGGGAGATTTAAATTTCTTTGAATTTGGCACTCCAATCTCGCTTGATGCCAAAACTTGATGTGAGGGTCAGTTGAAAGTTGCACCACTGAGTTTCTTCCAAACCATTCATCCTAACATAGAATGGACTATGCCATTAGCTCTAGTTGGGCAAGTAAATGCTAGGGACAACTATATTTTGACCACTGATTCATTAGAACATTCCAGACCATGCCGGACCAAAGTGTCCCCAAGGTGCACTAAGCACGATTGGGCAACAAACTTTTGAGGCTTGTATCTCGGACCCCATGAGAGGTATCAGCAATCCGTGAGATGCTATAGGACCACATTTATAAGGCCTACAATAACCTCTCTCTTTCTAGGAGATTCAAATTTGTTTGAATTTGGCACACCGGTCTCCCTTGATGCCAAAAATTACAGTGAGAGTCAGTTGAAAATTACACCACTGGATTTCTTCCAAACCGTTCATCCTGGCACCAAATGGATTGTTCCATTAGCTCCAGTTGGGTGAGTAAATGATAGGGAACAACAATGGTAGAATTTTGTAATCAAATCAATCAATGAAAACAAAGTTCTCTATATTTCTATAGTTCTCTGTCCCATGGAACAGTCTAGGCAACAGTGAATTGATTAGAATAAATCTAATGTGATCTTGGCTTGGTTGTGATATAGGAATGGTGTCCTAAGTTTGTTTACAAGTTTATGTAACTATTTCATTTTTTGGAATATCATTAAGATATTAGAATTGACTGATGTCAAGGATAGGACTGGCATTGTAGGCACAGTCAACATCTAAATTTGTAGCCAGCCTTATGTAGTGACCCTCCCACTCCTATGGTGACTGTAACTTGGTGGGAGAGGTCTAAAAATGTATATTTCCTTGTATATTATTTTTTGAATGCAGGGAAAGTGGAAGAAGGGGAGAAGAGGTAGAGATAGGCCTAATAAACATACAACGAAAGGGTGCATTTGAAAGCTCCAGTACTGGTTGTGGAATACCCGATGAAGGGAGAGGGCATATGATGATTAAAGATGTCTATAGGGATGTATTGGAAGGATTTAGGACCTTTATAGGGCTTGAGAGTT
Source organism: Chamaecyparis obtusa (assembly GCA_027943335.1). Taxonomy (NCBI): domain Eukaryota; kingdom Viridiplantae; phylum Streptophyta; class Pinopsida; order Cupressales; family Cupressaceae; genus Chamaecyparis; species Chamaecyparis obtusa. The sequence goes on from BSBK01007726.1 coordinate 499,686, forward strand.
GCAAGTAAGGGTAGTTTCCCTACAACCCTAGGCTATTGACCCTAGAAACAAGGGTTTATTGATTTGGGAGCTTGATGAATGGTGGGACTTTAAGAGTTTGAAAATCTTGTGCTTTTGAAGGTCTAGGAAGACTATTTCAAGTCTTTGAGTCTTGGAGATAAGCGGGGATAGGAGTTTCTTCTTTGAGAAAGGGCTAATTAGGCCTAGATGGAGAGCTAGAGGGTGGAGAAAGTCTTCACCAGTCAAATGATGAAGAACTGAGATTGAGATGAATTTAGTAACTCTAAAAAGGGTATTAGAAAAGTAAATACCTTGTCAGGTTGTTTGGAGAGTTTGAGAGTAATTTTCTGATTTCAATGTTTGTAGGACTACTAGACAGGCATAGAAAGGCTATATAAGAGAATGGTTGAAGTTTAGGTGATTGGAGTGAATAGGAATTTGGAACATGGTAAATATACCATGATAAGATGATATATGGTGTTGGGATCAAGGTGAGAGGTCTAGTTGGAGTTTTGGTTTGGTGGAGGCACTAGGTGCACTAGGTAGCACTCTATTTGACCCTTGAGTTGAGACTAACTCCTTGAGTAGACTCCAAGATGCTTGTAGAATCCTCAAGTTGAGTTGAGTTCCATGAGGGGATAGTAGAGGGCTCTACATTGGATTTTCTTGGTTGAGAGCATCAGATACACATGAATACAATGTAGCACATAAATTTTGAATTCACTTAAATGATGAATTACATGTGTGAACACATGTAGCTCATAAATTGTACACATAAATTTGATTAAGTCATGAAGCATATATGTAGCACATATTTTATAAAGCATACCACATGAATTCACTTAAGTCATGCACATAGCCCATACACATGAATTTAGGTTATGAAGAATGTACTTGATTATACATGAATATAATTAAAGCATAAATCATACACATGAGTACATACACACAAGCATATTTACATACTAACAATGAATAAATGAACACACAATTAACAAATTAGATTAGATATCAAGTTTCATATATATCAAAATGAACAATAATTCTATACATATTTACATGTCAATATATCTAGATATAATGTGGCATACGCCATCTCAAAATGTGTCATACGACATCTCAAAATAAGAAGTTCAACTACAAAAGTTTCTAGGACATCCTATTCTACTAGTGGATCATCAAAATGCAGCCTCTTTGAAGTACTCTTTGGCTCTGATGGATCCTGCATTCAAACACAAAAGTGAAACCCCAAGTTAGATTAAAATTCAGAATCATAGTCAACAATGATAAATAAAATTTAAACTCAAATTGAACTCTCATATACCTCACGTCTCTATCTCCTCCTGCAGACAAGAAACTTAATATATGTCCTTGGTAGCATAGGAACAATGTCACCAATGTCGACTCTGACCTGGGTGAACCCACAATAGTGGGTTACAATTTTTTGCATGAACAGACAGTGAACTCTACATTTTGAAAAATATATTAAGATTCAAATACATATTGTCGTTAAACTGTTTGAAATTGGAAGATGAAGTAAATTAGAGTCTTTTAAAATTTTTTGTCTAGATTATAAATATATTTTTTATTTTAATTTTTGAATTTATTTGAATGGTTTTTTCTTTCTCCCACAAAAACTGGCATGTTGCTGAAAATGTCATTTTCAAAGAGTTACATTGTTTTCATAGAGCATAACTTTTTTTCTAAAATAGATATCAACGTGCTTCTTTCTAGTTTTGTTTTTTAACATCCATGCGAAGGGCCTACAATTTTTTTGATGAAATTATCATGATTATTTCATTTTTTTTTAATGTTTGAAGTTGACTTAACCATAATTTTGACATACCTTGACTACATAGCTTATAACTTGTTGTGTATTTGTCCAATTTCATTTATTTATTTTTTTATAGAAAGAGAACTTCAATACCTAGGGCATAGATATTTTTAAAAAAATTTTTTCTCTCATTTACTATTTTTTCATAAGCGTCAAACATAGAGGTAGACATACAGTGAAATATCTATGTTTAGTAAAACTAAAAATACAAAGTCATAATAATGCAATATATATTAACATTATAATTATTGGAAAGATTTTTCTCAGTATTACCTTACTACATAGATAGGTTTTTTGAATGGATTCATTTGATCTGCCAAAAGATAAAGTTAAAGCGATTTTTTGTTAGCATTTTAATAAGTGTGAAGGAGACTCCATTGTATGTATGAATGAGGAGTATAGATTTTATATAAATGTTTTCTTTATCTAAGAGGCTTTGAGCTAACCATTTGTAATTAATTCCTTCAAATGGAACCTCGCAAAGCTTAAATCATCATATTTTATTAAAAATGTGTTATTTCAACAAAAATCAACATGTCTAAAAAAGTGTAACCCACTATTGTGGGGTCACCCACCTATATATGTTTGCGAACATGAGATTGATCTATGAGTTATACTATTTAATGTTAAATACTTGGTAGAAAATATATGTTTACAAAATAACTGAATTAACCTTAAAACTTACCTGTGTTGAACTTTCTTCAGGAAATATTGGCTGGGTCATTAGCAATACAAACCCTTGGTGTTCTACCTCTCTCAAACTAGGAGTGACTACAAAAGCCAAATAGATACTTCATACTATCATAACTTGATCATATTATATATACTTGAGAGTGAAATACACACAAATAACTTTAGAAATATACGTACCATGGGGCTATCACTATGAATAGATATGCCTATGACTCTATCATGATGATAGGGTCTCATGACATCATCAGATGCCACTCTCTGTCAAATAAACTATATAAATTAAAAATGAGTACGCACAACTGACAAGTATATATGTATGCATAAACAAACTAAATTACTTAATTACCTTTCCCTTATTAATGCATGACACCTGCACCCCCTCACATTGCCCCCCAGTGGCAACTGGTGACACCTGCATCAATATGTAATAAGATTATTGTAAAAACTAGAAAACTATGTACATATACTATTATAATAATTTAAGGAAACCAAAGAGTACATTAAAACATATGTACCATGGAAATTTCAAGGCCAAATGATATGGCCTAAAGCGTGGACCCCTCGACTTGTGCCATCTCTTCCTTTGTCATCAAGAGAACATAAATGTAACACATAAAACAAATAAGTTGGAAATTATTATAAGAAAATTCTACTAAAAATACAAATGATAAAATTTAAACACAATGTAAAAAGTGAATTGTTTACCCTTACCATAACAATAGGATTCCATGGCTATGTATGCCTTGTTAGCTCTTTTTCATGTAGAATCACCATATAGCCATTAAGCTTGACTCTTAGATTCCCAATTCTAGATTCTTATAGGGAAAAGGCTAATTAATAAGGACTGAGTCCTTCTTCTACTTCAGGCTCCACAAACCTAGGCGGGTGTACCTCACATATGTTAAATCTACATACACAACACTTTCTCACTAAACCCTTTATGCAGCCATGAAAATTGATGGATTACAACAAGGATTAAACTCCTTCTCTTCGAATCTGGAGGCTTTGGTAGGCTAACCTTTCAGATTCACTTCTATAAGGAATCACTAAAAGTATTTGCACTATTCAATGCAACTTATAGACATTTATGCTCTTAAACATGAAAGAGAAAAGTGATTTATTTAAGATTGATGATGAAACTGCATAACTAGCACAAGACCAGTGCCTATCCTTGGGCAAAGAGTCATAAAATGCATTTCACAAGACACAAATCAAAGTAAAATACTATAGAATGCCTTACAGACTATATGCAATCTAGATAGAATGCCTTACAAACTATCTTATCATTTTTCATATCATTTCATCAAATCCTCATGACAATATCTTGCCCTCTGAAACTACTTACAAGACTGACTCCCTCCTTGAAAGAAGCTCACAAGTAACTACATAGTTACCTTATAACCAATATGTCCTAGAATGCCTTACAAACAACACATACAAGAGCAGAGACAAAAGTTAAAGAGATAGAATGACATAAAAAAGGAATTGCACTATATTTTTATTAAAATAATCCTGATTCAAAACATCCCATAACCAAGAGCTTTAGAAATCAACAAAAACCAAGAGGCTACCTAGCAACATTAATTTCACCATCCCTTTACAAGTGAGAAGAAAACCAAGATATAGCATAATTGAGTCAATTCAAAACCAACTGACAACTGTCTATCTTAGTATAAAATATCTTCAACCTTCCTCTCAACTGCCCTGCAACTAATTTGATATGTGCAATCATTTCTCAAGCTAATTTGATCCTGATTCTTGTCCTCGAAATTGCTAGCTCATACTACTCTCATCCATTTTACTGAAACTAAAAATAGACTCCTCCATTAGATTCATCATTCCTTGCCATTTCTGGAAACATATAACACTTTATATTTTGGATAAAAAATGAATTCCCATGTCCATTTTCTGTGCATAGGATCAGCATTTAAATCTTTTGAAGTATTTCCTATAGTTTCAACTATATTATAACTCAAAATCCTTTTAAATCTGCAAGTTTTATAATATTTTCTGCACTTTTCTCAGGAAGCACCAGCATCTAACACTTGTCACCATCTCATTGAGTGCACAGGCTTGACCTCTACATTCGGCGAACTAGCGACCAAGACCAACTACTGACTTAGCAAACTAGTGATTGGCAATGCTCTCTAAGTCACCCAATCTTCCTCTAACTGCCAGCTTTCTCAAGCGATCACGCGACTGGCGAACTGGCGACTTGACAAACTGGCAACTGGCAGTGCTCTCCAAGTTGCAAAATGTTTTTCAAACTACTATCTTTATCCAACGACCTCATGACTTGGTGAACTGGCGACTAGCAGTGCTCTCCAAGTCATAGAATGTTTTTCAAACTGCTAGCTTTATCTAGCGACCTCACGACCTGGCGAACTGGCAACTAGCAGTGCTCTCCAAGTCGTAGAATGTTTTTCAAATTGTTGGCTTTATCTAGCAAACTCACGACTTGGCGAACTGGCGACTTGGCAAACTGGTGACTAACTAAATTCTCCAAGTCGTAGAATGTTTTTCAAACTACCAGCTGTTGGCATCAAGCAGAATTGCCACTAGTGACAACACTTATTTGCATTCTGAGTGCAAACTGAGCAGAACAGTGCAAACCGAGCAGAACAGTGCAAACCGAGCAGAACAGTGCAAACCGAGCAGAACAGTGCAAACCGAGCAAGACAGTGCAAACCGATCAAGATAATGCAAACCGAGCAGGACAGTGTAAACCGAGTAACATTATGTCTACCGAGTCACCAGTATTTACCGAGTTTAAAACCTACCGAGTGGTTAGTATGAACCATGCCTTCACTTCTATCGAGTGCATGACGATGCCGAGTAATGCAGTGGACGCCGAGTATCAGAAAGTCACCGAGTTAGTTTGCAGGAACCGTGTAACCATACTTAGGCCGACTTAGTGGCACCTATGTTTATTTGTCAAGCCGACTTTGTAATTGTAATTAATTGTTTAGACTTGTATATAAACAATGTTGTAAAGATGTCAAGATGTAATTAAAATGAGTATGTATGTGAATAAAAGGAAAAGGCAGAGATAAGCGAATTACAAAGGGCTACAGCAGTATAGGGAACAACAAAGACAAATTCATCACAGAAGGTGATCAGTACATTCAGCAAATCTCAATCAGCAATCCAGTTGCAAAGCAAGAGATCTACTGTTTCATCCTAACAGGTGAATCAGTACTAAAATCCTTTAACCAGGTAGACTTAACAGTCTGTTGTAAAATCTCTTTACCGAGTGCATACTTCATTGTATGTTTGTAAATCCTTTAACAAGGTGGATTTAGCAATCCTTATTGCTTCTAACAGGGCAGATCATCAGAAGTGATCAAATTGTAAGCCTTAACCGGCCAACTTTATTCTGCAGTACTAAAGCTTTGTGGGTTTCATCCCCACCCCAGTTTTACTTTCTTTTTGGAAGGTTTCTGGGTAACCAAATCTATGTGTCATTGTTGTGAATGCTTTTAAGTTTCATGCTTTCTATATGCATAAGGAAAAAGTGAACTATATGTTAATACATCTGTAATTGTAAGAAAATTTGAAGTTACTGATTCACCCCTCCCCTCTCAGTAACTCGGTTAATCCCTGAATATTTCTAACAATTGGTATCAGAGCATTGTTGGTTCTCAAGATAAAGCTTAACTAGCTTGAGCAAAGATCCAGGACAATGGAGGTATTCAAACTGAACAAGGTGATTGAAAATGAAAAGCTAGATCTGGAAATGGCCATAGCTAAACTCAAGGAAGCAAAAGAACATCTTTCCCAATCCCTAAGAAGAAGGAAGGAACTTGCAAATCAGATGAATGATCAGAATTACATTGAAGAAAAGGTTGAAGATCTTTTTCCCTCAAATAGCTCAGATGAAGCAAGCAATGCTATCAAAGAACTCCTAGAAAAGAATGGGTCTCTGCAGGAAGAAGTGAGAAAATTAAAAAGAGAACAAGAGCTACACTCAACAAGATTTTGTGAGATCTTAGAACAAAGAAACAAGTTGAAAGATGAATTAGATGGAAGGAACAATGAAGTTCAAAATAAAACCCTTCAGCTAGAAAACCTAATTGATCAGATCTCCCATACAAATGAGGAAATTCTGAATCTAAGATCAGAAATAGAAAACACAAGAGAAGAACTAAGATCTGAAAAGGAAATCAATCTAAGATTGATGGATGACCTAAACGCCAAAAAACAAATTAATGAAGGAATGCTGAAAAGCCAAGAAGACTTGAATCAGCTGTATGAGCGAAATCTGCATAGGCAGAAAGGAAAAGCAGGACTTGGATACAAAGGAGAAGGTGAATCTTCTAAGCAAGGTACTCAAAGAAATCAAAAACCTACTTGTAATCATTGTGGTAAAATAGGACATACTTCAAATAAATGTTGGAACAATGAAAAAGCAGAATTCAATGGAAAATGCTACAACTGCAATCAACATGGTCACAAAGCAAATGAATGCAGGGAAAAACCAAGATTCAGAGGTAATTGTCACAAGTGCAACAAACAAGGTCACAAAGCATCCGAGTGCAGATCCAAGACATTCAATCCAGCAGAACAAATTATGAAAGCAATGTTTGGATGGGACTACAACACCTGGTGTAGATGTCATTACTGTGGAGAATATGGACACATTGGCATGAACTACATAAAACATCATCTAAGGAAAAGAGATACTACCGTAAGATGCTTCAAATGCACTAAACTCGGTCACATAGCCAGAAACTGCATGAATGCTAGTGAAGTTGAAGATGGAAAGAAGAATGAAGTAACTAAGGTCAGGAAACAGGTGAGACAAAAGTGGATTCCTAAATCTACCGAGCAAACCAGTCCAAGTAATGGAATGGGTGGCTCTACTGACTCAAACTAAATTTCCAAGAAAGCACTGGAACTGTATTCTCCTAGACAAACTCCAAGCAGTTCCAGAACCGAATTAAAAGAAAGATCTAAATCAGTATACAAGATGCAGTAAGATCACAGGAAGGTCGGTACCAGTCTTAACCGAACAAGGTCAGTATTAGTCTTTACCGAGGGAGGTCGGAGCAATATGAATTCTTGAGTTTACCGAGTTGTGAAGTCTTCACCGAGCAATTAATTCTTAGTGGGTGATAGTCTGTCAGAATTCATACCCTAATTTGTACTAAGCATTAATGACAGAGTTGTAAACAAAAGGCAAGAAATTGAACTCATTTCTCACTGCGAATTTTAGCACTTTGAGAGCAGAAAACTTCAAGAGCAATCTAGCGACTCAAATATCTTTTGCGAAAAGAATTTTCTGTGAGCTACCATGGCATCATCCAGCACCTCAGTGAAGAAAGGATCTGAAATGTTAGTCCAAGGGGAATGGAGAGCACTAGATTTCAAGATCGTGCCCGCAATTGCAGCAGCCCTAGACCCGAACGGAGCTCAATCTCAGATTCCTCCTAAGGTACTACTTATTAAAGATATTCACAATCATTTCAACTGTGCAATTCATGAAATGGGAAACCTAGAACTAGATATTGTGCGTGAAGAACTATATGTGGATGGTATTCTGAAACCCGAGCACAAACATTTGGAAGATAAGGGATTAGTTCACATTGCACATTTGCCTCGAAACTTTTGAGATAAATGGGTTAGATACATTCTCAGCTGTATACATGATGGCAAGATTTGGCTTGAGCAACCCATAGAGATCACCAAGAAGATGATTCATCAAATCACCGGTCTTCCCATGTTGAACAAAGCAAAAACTACCAAAACCCTAGGTCGGTCGGAACTGGAAAAGAAAACCCTAGCCGAGTGGGATGGTAGAGGCATGAAAGTTAGTAGCATTATTGATGCTGAACTAAAGTTTGGTACACACATAATTGCCCATAAAATATACAGTTCAAGTCGATAGAATAGTGTCTCCTATGAAGCTATTGACCTAGCATACAAAGTGGTCAAGAACAACTTATCATTTGACCTTGCAGATTTATTGTTAAAATAGTTTAACAAGAACATGGAAAGCATTGAAACTTCCAAAAACAATCCATGTAAGTTTGGATCCCTACTGGTCTGTTTATTCTTCTATGTTCAAAAATTCTTCCCTTCGAAAGGAAAAGTTGTATGGAGAAAAGATGTGCCAGTCCTTTATGAGATAAATGAATACATCTCAGAAATGGGTGAAAATTTTGAAAGCATCATGGACAGTTATTTTGAGTCTTTCAAAGAGAAAATGAATGACAGATTCCGGATTCCACAGAAGTTGGTGGAGGATTACAAGGATGACATTTGTTTCATGGTAGACTGTGACAATGTATATATTCAAGCAGCTAAACCGAGGATTGTATATGTAAAACCTCTTCCTTATGAGGTAAATATTGATGAAACCAAGAATATCATTGAAGCCCTTCTTAATCAGCATGTTAATCCCAAAGCTCCATATTTTGGAACATATGATGAAGCAAAGGTGAGAATTGAATTAAGCATAAAACTTCCACAGGCGGTAAACAAAGGAAAGAAGAGGATAGCCAAAATGCAAATGCTAACTGAGGACAAAGGAGATAACAATGAAGAAGAAGAGGAAAAGGATGAGAAAACAGAGGAACCAGAACCTGCAAAGAAGAAAGGAAAGGTTTTTATCACTAAGGCACCTAAGCCTCCCACTGCTGTATTTACAAGAAGAAGTGCAAGAGGTAAGGTAGATAAAGATAAGGCAGACAAAGATATAGTATTCAAAAGGCCTCCTCTAAACTTTCAAGAGAGGATCAAACTTTTTAGAGACGGATCAGGATCTAGACTAAGTAACATAAAATCTTTTAAAAATGAAACCAGATCGGAAATAGAACAGAAGGAAATAGAAGATGCTGTTATTGAAAAGATGGGATAGTGGAAATACTCTCCTGATGAAATAGCCCCACAGGTTCCAGCAGTCTTATTAAATCCAATAAAAATGAGATGGAGCAATGCAAAGCAAACTGTGATAGACATATTTGATCAAACCCTGAGACAGTTAATGTCGAGCTTAAAAAATGATGAAGTAAAGAAGGCATTAAAGGAAAATGAAAGTAAGATGACACTAAGGTTCAATACTTGTTTGATTCTGATCAACAATATTGAATCGTTTGTGAAGGCTGCAAATGCCACATGGAAGAACATATACCATCTTCACCAACCGAGTATTGAAATAGTAATAATAAAAGATATTGAAGATGACAGTGATGAACAAGAAGAAGCCACTGAGGTAGATGATACTGTGAGGATAGCAGCAGAAGTCATTGCATCACTTCCTACCTCTCCAGTAAAAGTTTCTACATCTAGCCCAGAGACACCTTCAAGCATGGTTGTGACAACTTCAACTTTTGTCCAATCACCTATAGCAACAACAGAAGAAACCACCATTTCTTCTACTGAGTTGCAGTCTCCCATTTCATCAAGTTTTCCAGCAGTAAGTATTCCAGTTTTTGATTCTACAAGTATAAATATTTTAAGTTCTCCAGTAGACAGTGTGCCAGTCTCTATAGCTAGTCCTACTATGTCTATTGTCACTACTACTAAGGCATTAAGTACAGATAAGCCTAAGGCTCTACCGAGAATAAAATTTTTGGGTAAGAATATAGTAGAGGATATAGACCTAGATGAAGAAATAGAGATTCCAACATTAGATTTTGCAAATCTATCAGTGGACCAAATGCAAAATATAGGTGAAATCCTCCAAAGGAAAGCAAAGCAAAAGAAGCTTAAAGAGGAGAGAGACAAGGAATATCAAATCATTAAAGATGCTAAAGACATTTTGTCTGATGCATTAGGTATTAAAGTAGACTCCTCTCAACATGTTTTGCTACAATTAGCTGAAGCAGTAAATAAATACAATGAGGATTCATCTGGGACAGAAAAGTTAGTTGAAAGAGCCGAGAAGAGATTCAACAATAAAGTGCTTGAGCACATTGCTCAGCACATAGCTATTAATCAAGTGGAATTGTCTTCAGATTTGTCAAATATTGAATCTACCTATTCGAATGTCACCTCTCTTTTGGCCAGACTGTGCAATATTGCTGAGTTCACAAAGGATGTTAAGGATAAAATGAATAAAATGGATGAGGATATGAAGATTAGCATACAGAAGCTGCAACTTGAACCAAGTTCAAGCTCTGCTCATCACATGAAAGTCTCATACCTATCAAATATGCAGTCAGATCTACTAAAAGAAGATACAAGGATCCGGTCCACACTGCTAGACATCCAGAACATGATCCTTCCCATCATGAATACAATGTATAAGCACATTGAACATTCTAAAACATTGATTGATGACAATCAGTTCTCTATAGCAGATCACATGATTGAACTCTCTGCAGAAGTCGAAATTGCAATCCAAACATGCAAGATTCTGCAAGAAAATTGGGACAGAACCCTGGCACTAATCATGAAGGTACATTCTGATTTTCTATCAAATTTTGGATTCTCTCTGTAAATCACTTGTATATACACCTTTGGCATTATCGTCAAAAAGGGGGAGATATGTATAGAAGGAGATATGTATAGAAGGAGATTTGTATAAAGAAAAAGTTAGCACATTGAAAGGGGGAGATAATGTATAAAGCCCTATGACAAAGACAAATTTAAAAAAAAAATCAATAAGTGTTTTTGTCACTAATGCCAAAGGGGGAGATTGTTGGCATCAAGCAGAATTGCCACTAGTGACAACACTTATTTGCATTCTGAGTGCAAACCGAGCAAAACAATGCAAACCGAGCAGAACAGTGCAAACCGAGTAGAACAGTGCAAACCGAGCAGAACAGTGCAAACCGAGCAGAACAGTGCAAACTGAGTAGAACAGTGCAAACCGAGCAAGATAGTGCAAACCGATCAAGATAATGCAAACCGAGCAGGACAGTGTAAACCGAGTAACATTATGTCTACCGAGTCACCAGTATTTACCGAGTTCAAAACCTACCGAGTGGTTAGTATGAACCGTGCCTTCACTTCTACTGAGTGCATGACGATGCCGAGTAATGCAGTGGACGCCGAGTATCAAAAAGTCACCGAGTTAGTTTTCAGGAACCGTGTAACCATACTTAGGCCGACTTAGTGGCACCTATGTTTATTTGTCAAGCCGACTTTGTAATTGTAATTAATTGTTTAGACTTGTATATAAACAATGTTGTAAAGATGTCAAGATGTAATTAAAATGAGTATGTATGTGAATAAAAGGAAAAGGAAGAGATAAGCGAATTACAAAGGGCTACAGCAGTATAGGGAACAGCAAAGACAAATTCATCACAGAAGGTGATCAGTACATTCAGCGAATCTCAATCAGCAATCCAGTTGCAAAGCAAGAGATCTACTATTTCATCCTAACAGGTGAATCAGTACTAAAATCCTTTAACCAGGTAGACTTAACAGTCTGTTGTAAAATCTCTTTACCGAGTGCATACTTCATTGTATGTTTGTAAATCCTTTAACAAGGTGGATTTAGCAATCCTTATTGCTCCTAACAGGGCAGATCATCAGAAGTGATCAAATTGTAAGCCTTAACCGGCCAACTTTATTCTGCAGTACTAAAGCTTTGTGGGTTTCATCCCCACCCCAGTTTTACTTTCTTTTTGGAAGGTTTTTGGGTAACCAAATCTATGTGTCATTGTTGTGAATGCTTTTAAGTTTCATGCTTTCTATATGCATAAGGAAAAAGTGAACTGTATGTTAATACATCTGTAATTGTAAGAAAATTTGAAGTTACTGATTCACCCCTCCCCTCTCAGTAACTCAGTTAATCCCTGAATATTTCCAACACCAGCTTTCTCACGCGACCTCACAATAGCATGCCACGTGTCGACCTCAACCACTACTGTCCTCTAGAAAATTAACTTCTTTGTTTCTTGTGCATTCAATTCAAAAGGTATGTTGCCCTTTGGTCTTCATTGCCAACATCTTTTCATCCTTTACAAAGTTGCCAAATAGCATCAACTAGCATCTGAGAGCGGCTTTAAAAACTGACCAACCAGCCTCACAGGATCATGCCACCGGGAACACATGCTCACCTCCAACACTAAAGTACACTGGTCAAATAAAATTTCATAGAAATATTCGAGCCAAAAGATATCCATAACCAAACATACCCACTTTGAAACGTCGTCTGTCCGCACTGCTAGAATCACTAAAGTTGCCTCTGGAAATGGCTTTGAAAACTGACCCATTGAAACTTTCGGTAACCAGAATCTTAGGCATTGATTCTTCCTCATACAAGGAACATGAATCCATAACCAACTTGCCAAAAATATCAAACAACTGATTATAATCAATCACCAAAGTCAGCCTGTTAGACAAGTTTAGAATTCAAAATAGTGAAAAACATAGAAATTGGGTTTGGAAATGGCCTAGAAAAGTGACTAAATGGGCACATGGGGGGCTAAAAACTGGCAAGATGACTCACTCCCATGCCTATAGTATGATTCCACAACCAAAATGTCATGACCAATCACCAGGAAAAAGATATTCAAATGCAAATAGGGCCTACTATAGTAAATTGACACTTAGGCACAAATGCAAAATTAGACAAGTGCTCAAAACAAGACATCACTGAATGAATCAGGATGACAAAATTAACAACCTGAGATGTCTTCAAATGATAAAGCAAGGGTAATGAACACCTGACATGCATGGTAGACCTCAGAATCTCATCGGGGAAGATAAGCACAAAAGCACTTCAAAGGGGTCAAAATTGCAAAACACACAAGGTGCTCAAAAACCCATGTATTTTTTAGTACCAACAGTGGCTCTGACTATGGACGTGTGCCCCATGCGGGCATGTAGAGAACTATAGAATATCATGGTTAAGTAGACCACTTCAAGAAAAGGAATCAAACTTTTCACTTTTACTTTCTCTCTCTTCTAAAACTAGGAATCCTTTATTGAAAACATGGACAACACACAACTGAAAGGAAAGAAAACAATTGTACAAACACGAAGCTTATTTAAAAAGGCTCAAAGCCCAACAAATGGATTCAGTTCTTACCTTTTTCAAACATCTTATTTTCATCTTCATGCATCAAAGGTAAGCTCAAACTATTCTGTCCATGTGTTTGATAAAAAATATTGTTGTTCACCTTTAACACATCAAACAAAAGACAATCAGCAAACTCATCTTCACTTGGCCAAACATAGTCACCAAAATACTATGAACGTTGATCATTATGTGACATCACATCATCACACCATTCCCTATTGCTGACTTGTTGGAAGAAGAAACATTCCAGCCCATTTTCATGGCAAGAAACATCCACATTCTGAACATTAGTTTGCACCACAGGATAATCATCTTTTACATCAGTTTGCAAACTAAAAAAGAATGCCTCCAAACAAAAATCTAACTGCACAAAATCAGAGAAAACTTCCTGATCACAACTCCTATCAGCATCTTGTAAACATGGAAAAGCATTATCAAATAATGGTTTATCATTTACTTGTAAATCTGAAAACTCACGTTTAGATTTGTCTTTCTCTTCAGCATCTTGGTTCAAACAAGTATTAGTGAGACTAGGTTCATGAAAATCTGAATCTATAGCAGCACATACATCTTCATACTCATCATACATGACAGTAGAAAATTCATCATAATCATATGTACTCTTAACCTGCATGTCATGAACTTCAAAAATAGGAGAAGGAAACTCAAAATTTTCTTCACATTTCATGCCCCCGCTAATACCCTCTTTGTCAAAACATATATCTATCGGGCATGAAATTCTAGAGTCAAATGTGTGTGCATATCTCCAAAAATCAGCATCTAGGAGTTCTGAAATCTTCTCACTACTCAGCGGGCCTTGAACTTCTTGTCCACTTTCTTTGATCTCCGGCTCAATGTTGAATACATCTTCCTTGCTAAAAACAAGAGACAAGACTCCTTGATTTATATCATCTTGTGCAAAAGATTCGATATCACTTTTATCAGCATTGTATTCAAGCTCTTGTTGCTCACATGATTCATTTTCAAGATGAAAAAAGAAGTCATCATCTACATGCTAAGAATACAGGAACTCTACAAACTCAATGGAATCACCTTCAGTTACAAATTCTTCCTCATTGTCTTGTTGTTCATAGACTTCACTATCAGCATTATAGTTAAAACTACTAGTACAAGTAAACTCATCATTAGCACAACCTAGTTTGGATTCAGCATTTTCAATTTCATCAATCCATCTTCTAACACATTTAGTTGTTTCTTTTATACATGAAACTGACAAATCACAGGATTCTGGCACACAAAGCTCTACAAATAATTATAGCCACTCTAATTCTGGGAAATCAATATCCATTACAAGCTTATTAGCTATACTAGAAAACCTTTTATAAAATGAATATGCTGACTCTTCTTTCCTTTCTCCTACTATTTTTCTCAAAATCAATAGGGCTTTCTCTTGGATTCTTTGCCAACTCGATGTAGAATCTTTTTCTATATTAGTATTTCTAAGATCTTGCTCATAAACTTTAGATCTAGAAAATGTATCATGCTTCATGAATGTTGGAATTTCCATTTTAACCACTTATTTGATCAATACATCATATTCTGGATAAGATTTCTATCTGACTTTGTGCAACCATTAACTTCACAAAACCATAGCATACTTCTGATTTCTTGAAACTGAAATTTCAACCAGAAATTATGACAAACTTTGAAACTAATTTCCCTTTCCTTTAGTGACTGATTCACCTATTTAGGGACTTTTATTATCTTATAAAACTTAGGATTACTTGGATAAGATTTACAGCTGCTACTCTTTTAATTCTGGAAACTCGTTCCAACCAGCAAAGTCACATAATCCTTTTCAAATTGTTGCAAATAAAAATACTTCCAGGCTATTCACACATAGAGATCTGAAAAAAATTTAGATTCCTTTTTTATGCTCTTTCATAAAATCAGATTCAAATATTGATTTAGCCAAGCAAGGAAACAAATGTCTTAAACTTGCAAATCTTAAACATCAAATAACAATTGATAATCACAAATTACACTGGCACAACACAACCAAGATTCTCCAATTACAAACAGAGTTGCCACCCACAACATGTCTAAGATTAAATTTCATAAGCTAGTCTACAACAAGTACAATAGACAGTATTACACAAATCTATTGTATATTCTCATTTTAAATCCCCAGCGGAGTCACCATTTTGTTAGCTCTTTTTCATGTAGAATCACCATATAGCCATTAAGCTTGACTCTTAGATTCCCAAATCCAGATTCTTATAGGGAAAAGGCTAATTAATAAGGACCGAGTCCTTCTTCTACTTCGAGCTCCATAGACCCAGGTAGGTGTACCTCACATATGTTAAATCTACATACACAACACTTTCTCACTAAACCCTTTATGCAGACATGAAAATTGATGGATTACAACAAGGATTAAACTCCTTCTCTTCGAACCTAGAGGCTCTGGCAGGCTAACCTTTCAGATTCACTTCTACAAGGAATCACTAAAAGTATTTGCACTATTCAATGCAACTTATAGACATTTATGCTCTTAAACATGAAAGAGAAAAGTGATTTGAATTTAAGATTGATGATGAAACTACATAACCAGCACAAGACCAGTGCCTATCCTTGGGCAAAGAGTCATAAAATGCACTTCACAAGACATAAATCAAAGTAAAATACTATAGAATGCCTTACAGACTGTATGCAATCTAGATAGAATGCCTTACAAACTATCTTATCATTTTTCATATCATTTCATCAAATCCTCATGACAATATCTTGCCCTCTGAAACTACTTACAAGACTGACTCCCTCCTTGAAAGAAGCTCACAAGTAACTACACAATTACCTTATAACCAGTATGTCCTAGAATGCCTTACAAACAACACATACAAGAGCAGAGACAAATGTTAAAGAGATAGAATGACATAAAAAAGGAATTGCACTGTATTCTTATTGAAATAATCCTGATTCAAAACATCCCGTAACCAAGAGCTTCAGAATCAACAAAAACGAAGAGGTTGCCTAGCAGCATTAATTTCACCATCCCCTTACAAGTGAGAAGAAAACCAAGATATAGCATAATTGAGTCAGTTCAAAACCAACTAACCGTTGTCTATCTTAGTATAAAATATCTTCAACCTTCCTCTCAACTGCCCTGCAACTAATTTGATATGTGCAATCATTTCTCAAGTTAATTTGATCTTGATTCTTGTCCTCAAAATTGCCAGCTCACACTGCTCTCATCCATTTTACTGAAACTGAAAATAGACTCCTCCATTAGATTCATCATTCCTTTCCGTTTCCGTAAACATATAACACTTTATATTTTGGATATTTAATGAATTCCCATGTCCATTTTCCATGCACAGGATCAGCATTTAAATCTTTTGAAGTATTTCCTATAGTTTCAACTATATTATAACTCAAAATCCTTTTAAATCTGCAAGTTTTATAATATTTTCTGCACTTTTCTCAGGAAGCACCAGCATCTGACACTTGTCACCATCTCATTGAGTGCACAAGCTTGACCTCTACATTCGGCGAACTCGTGACCAAGACCAACTAGCGACTTAGCGAACTGGCGACTGGCAGTGCTCTCTAAGTTAGCCAATCTTCCTCTAACTGCCAGCTTTCTCACGCGATCATGCGACTAGCGAACTGGCGACTGGCAGTGCTCTCCAAGTCATAGAATGTTTTTCAAACTGGTGGCTTTATCCAGCGACCTCATGACTTGGAAAACTGGTGACTTGGCAAACTGGCAACTTGGCGAACTCGTGACTGGTAGTGCTCTCAAGTCGCAGAATGTTTTTCAAACTGCTGGCTTTATCTAGTGACCTCACAACTTGGCGAACTGGCGACTTGGTGAACTGGCAACTGGCAGTGCTCTCCAAGTCGCATAATGTTTTTCAAACTACTGGCTTTATCTAGCGAACTCACTACTTGGTGAACTGGCGACTTGGCAAACGAGTGACTAACTGAATTCTCCAAGTCGCAAAGTGTTTTTCAAACTGCCAGCTTTCTCACGCGACCTCACGAATGCATGCCACGTGTCGACCTCAACCACTACTGTCCTCTACAAAATTAACTTCTTTGTTGATTGTGCATTCAATTGAAAAGGCACGTTGCCCTTTGGTCTTCATTGCCAACATCTTTTCATCCTTTGTAAAGTTGCCAAATAGCATCAACTAGCATCCGGGAGTAGCTTTAAAAACTGACCAACCGGCCTTAGAAGATCATGCCACCGGGAACACATGCTCACCTCCAACACTACAGTACACTGGTCAAATAAAATTTCACAGAAAGATTTGAGCCAAAAGATATTCATAACCAAACATAGCCACTTTGAATTGTTGTCTGTCCGCACTGCTAGAATCACTAAAGCTGCCTCTAGAACTGGCTTTGAAAACTGACCCATTGAAACTTTCAGTAACCAGAATCTTAGGCATTGATTCTTCCTCATACAAGGAACATGAATCCACAACCAGCTCACCAAAAATATCAAACAAACGATTATAATCAATCACCAAAGTCAGCTTGTTAGACAAGTTTAGAATTCAAAATAGTGAAAAACATAGAAATTGGGTTTGGAAATGGCCTGGAAAAGTGACTAAACAGGCACATGGGGGGCTAAAAAATGGCAAGATGACTCTCTCCCATGCCTATAGTATGATTCCGCAACCAACATGTCATGACCAATCACCAGGCAAAAGATATTCAGATGCAAATAGGGCCTACTACAGTAAATTGACACTTAGGCACAAATGCAAAATTAGACAAGTGCTCAAAACAAGACATCACTGAATGAATCGGGATGACAAAATTAACAACCTGAGATGTCTTCAAATGATAAAGCAAGGGTAATGAACACTTGACATGCATGGTAGACCTCATAATCTCATCCGGGAAGATAAGCACAAAAGCACTTCAAAGGGGTCAAAATTGCAAAACACACAAGGTGCTCAACAACCCATGTATTTTTGAGTACCAACATGCCCCTAATGCACGTCTTCATGAGGTGCTTCAGTTCTTGTAGTGTTCTATGTAGATTGTCCAACTTGAAGATGTAATTATATGCATCACTATCATTCAAGGGACCTAAGTACAGATTCTTGCACATAATGCAAGTGTGGAGCACACAAACATGTGAGCTTGTGGAGGATGTGGAAGGGCTAGAAGCATCAGCACAAGGAGGCAACAATAATGTGCTATGGGTAACCAACAAATCACTCAAGATGTGAATGGATTGAATAGTTTATGAGTGGGCCTCAACAATAATGTCAGGATGGTGCACTGTGGGAGGTGGAGAAATCTCAGGACAGGGGGCATATGTGCGAGATTTCACCCATTGTACCCATGGTCTTCTCTAAGGAGCGCCTAAACCTACACCCTGGTTTGGTCTCATACTTTAATAATTGACCTTGTGATTGAGCACAAATTTAGCATACAATTTTTTAATAAAATAAAATGGGACATCCAAATTGCTGTGAGGTGGTCTATCAAAAACCATCCACTAGCGGTCCCAAAAGTTGTCACGTATTGCACTATTTGTGCACCATTTAATTGACAACTTGGTTTTTTTATGGTCCACTTTAGACCGGTTTTAGGATCTACAAAAAGATTACATATGTCATGTTTTGTTATGTTTAGGTTCATGACTTGATCATAGTCAAGCCCATTGTCAAGCTAGGTGTGCATGGAATCACGCCAAAGAAGTGTAGCACTATGTTGCTCTATAAGTTTCTCTATGTTTTCAATAATTGAGTTCAATGTTGTAAACATGAAGTGCAATGTGGGTATATTAGCATAGGTGGTTTGAAATCCTCTAGGTTGATTTAGATTGTCTCCTATTAGATCCTCTAAACAGCGAGGGTTTGAGACTGGTACATCTTCTAGAAGTGGGGGATTGTTGGGAGGTGGTTCTGGATTGTTTGTGAGATCATTAGGAGGGTTTTTTGATTGATTTGGATCCATGTCTGATTACAATTACAACACAAATCAAAAATTATAATCAATTTTTAAAAATAATAAAAAACTCATTTAAACCCTATTTTTTATATAAAAAACTACAAATTTATATAAAAAAACAATTAAAACACTAAAAACAAACAAATTTAACTTACCTATAATCTTGAGCAAATCAGATATGGGATTTGATCAGATATTCAGATAGCCTAAAGCTGCGTTCAACATTTTTAGAATGAAAACTATTGAACACAACCGAGCCTTATAAATTAGAACCACTGACAAATATCGGATATTTGATTAGGCCTTTGCTTTGGCTTTTTCTTTGTCCAGGTGTACTGACACCTAGGCCTACTAAAAATTCAACAAATCCATTTGTGCACTTTTGGATGAGTGAAAATAGGTTTTTTTCACATCGCCACTTTTTGGCATACCATGATCCTGCACATACCCCCCCAATTTAGTGGGAGTATGAGAAAAACTCATACTCATACTAAAGTAGATCAATGCATAAGAACAATCTTATCAAGGTCAATGGGATAAAGAAATATCATGCCCCAAAGTGACTTAATTCTTCATCAAATCTAAAACCAAGATAAGGGAGGTGTCGCTTAGAAGAGAGAAGAAAGACAAATAGAAAGGAATGTGATCACTAGCCTAGAAATAAATTGTCTTAATGTGGATCAAACAAAGGAAGAGCTTCAAAAGATGGTGTTGAAAGGTCTATAAAGTTGTGTTATGGTAGTCAACCCATAAAAAAGGATCAATCCTTAAGGAAAACATTTTCTCCGTTAAGGGATCTGACAAAGGAATGATTAGGCCTAAGGAAAGAATAATTTTTATAGGGATAAATAAAAGTGATTAGAAAAAAGGAAATGATTGTATCCTTAGGGATCAAGAAAATCAATCAGGCCTAAGGAAACATTGTCTCCTTAGGGATCTAAAGAAGAAGGATTCATCCTTAAGGAAAGTCTTGTCTCCATTAATGGATCCAATGAAAAGGATAAACATAAGGAAAACATTATCTCCTTTTCCATCTACAAGAGAGGTTACATTGAATTATCATGTATGTGTGTAAAAAAGGTAAAACATATAGTGAAGTGTATGCCCCCATGTTAAAATGATTACAAATTCCTTAACAGGAGAAATGGCTTTAACGAAGCATACATGCACCCACAAAAAATGTTTCTACTATGAGATGCCCCCAAGAAAGGACAAATCAAGAGAAATAAGAATATGAAAAAAGAGATCATGAAAGGGATCTACTAACTCTGGGTCAGTATGATCATATGATAATACATGAGATAATATATCAAAATGAATTTTCATAATCACCCAGATGTAGTAGAACTACAAGAATTGTGGAAGAATGTCACATAAGAGATACAAATAATTCTTTTTAGGATGGAATCACGAAGACCAAAAGAATAGGTAGATATCATTTTGCATGATCCCCGATCAGACAATATAAAGTTACATTTACAAATAGTGGCACATGCATGACATAATGTGTAACAACATATAGAAGAAGTGAGATACAAATAGAGGAATGCTTATGACATTGTGATTCCTTTATCATCTTGTGTGAATAGAGAAAAAAATGTCATTTAAATAAATCTAAACAAAACATATAGCATGCAAAACATCATGGGCAAAGTACATTACAATAATAAAAGCCATAGAATCCACTACACAAGAGGAGATACTCAAGTGTAATGTATGCCCCCATCTCAATTTGTAGTGTTTAGGGTAGGTAGCAAACATGAAAGAGGAGAAACGTCAAGAACAGTAGATGGAACAAGAGACAATTTTAAACAAGGACCATATTGTCAAGATGAGTAACTTTGTTCATCACTACGATTAAGAGATAATTTTTGTAAGAACATAGCTTGTAAATCATGATTAACATCAATAACCTAAAACATATCATCATAATAACTGGCATGAATATTATCATTAGTTACATAAAAATAATCATCATCAAGAGTATCTTTTGTATCCAAGTTAATTGTAATAGAATCTAAGATGCAAATAGCATTATCATATTTGTTCAATTTCATATTTTTCAAGTTAACTTTCTCCTTTGGTCACTTGCATAGGTCAATAAAAGGGAATCAAAGCATCAGTAGGTATTTTAGGTGAAGAAATATTTTGGGAAGCACATTGACGGGCTCTAGCACGATTTTTATGACGGTGGTCATGAGCATGATGGTTACATTTGATTTTTCTAGAAATTAGGTTTGGTTCATGATCAATCAACATTGGTTCCTTTTTTATTTTTTAGGTGGAAGAATGGAAGGAACCACACTAGGTTAATAGATATCATCGGTAGAATGCTTATGAGATATAGGAGTTTGAACTAAAGTATATATAGGATGTGTAGAAAGAAGACCACATTGATGAAAAGGAGATGGAATATCCTCAGGTTTTCTAAGTTCACAATTTTGTTTTGGATTTTTTAGGCTTGATATGATCAAAAGATATTATCTCTATGAGATTGAGTTGGTTGAGATATGGAAGGCCAAAATAAATAAATATCAACTTACTCTTGAGGCACTAAAGGCTAATAGGAGATAACATCAGTCTAGAGAATCTATCAGAACATTATTTGTTGGATTGATGAGTTTTGGGGACTACTCCTTAGGGGGAGTAGTCTTATGGCTATTTCTTGGTTTGGAACTTTTGATATCTTTGCTCCTTTCCATTGATGTCAAAGAGGGAGAAGTTTTGTGAAAAATAGAAGCAAGATAAAAGATTGTGTTGAAGCTAGATATTCAGAGTGACCAGGTGGATATATTGCAACTATAGTTTTAAAGTGATAAAGTGGATATAGAATTCACTTAGTGCATTGATCAATTTTTTACTACATATGTTGTCATCGATGTCAAAGGGGGAGACTAAATAGAGTATGTCAAAGTTTTGGATTTGGGTGTGATAACATTAATGTTTTGTCATTGATGTCAACATACTTGTTTCTATCTCAGACAGTGTGTTCATAATGTTTGGTAAGAAGGATTTTCTAGTTGTTTAGATGCTATGTTGAAGATCTTGAGATGTGATAGTGAGGTAATATTTTGAGTTTTTTATAGATCATCTACAAAGGTTTGTAGAAGTTGGTTCAATAGTTTGAGTAAGATATGATTGACTTTCTAGTTACTAGTGTCACAATACTCTTGTGAACAATGGACAAGTATTTATTTTGGTATGACTTGGATTTTATGTTTCAAAGGTTACAAAGCTGGTGATTGCATGTTTCCTTATCATTGTGTTCACAATAGGTGTTGTTCATGATTCGTAGTACACCAAGCTATCTTTTTATATGTCTGAGTTCAGTATCTTAGTGTTCCTTTTGATCAGAGATGAAGATGAGTTTGGATTTCGTATTGGAGATGATGCAAAGGTTTTGGATGGTATTCATGTTTCTTGTTAGTGTTCTTGGATCCTGTGATGATTGTTTTTTTGGTTTTCATTGCCTGAGATGATCGGATTTTTTTCTTTGGTAGCATATTGGAATTTCTTCATTTGATTCCTAGTCGACTTGATGAAGTAACATGTTATAATTCTTGATGTTACTTTGGTAGCACTTATGCATGTTCAAGGTTGAAGATTTGGGTCCAATCTAAGTCTTAGCTAACCTAATTTGGATTGCATTGGAGATTGAGCATAATTTTTATACTTTTTATTGTATTAGTTCTTATCCGACCTATTGGTTGACTATTCTTTGTAATCATACAAATGAGAGATTATTTTGTAATTGAGAGTATGTAAGTATGAGAGAGGATTGTGTATATGAGTGTTATGCACTTAAGGAAGAGTTTGTACTTCATTAGAATTGTATTGGCATATAGGAAATGCTATTTGTCAGTTCAATTGTTAAGGATTGTATGTCCACCCCATTGTAATTGAAGATAAATTAGTGAGCCTGACTGAGGGTTAGATCTAAGATTGTATTGTGAGTAGTGATCTCTAGACAATGAGCTTGATGATTGGGCTGTAATCCTATGGTTATAATTGTATCATTTTTTCTCTATTTTATTTTAACCAGGCAATACTTTCAACATTGTACACTCATTTAGTGGGTTTAACTCCCATTGGGGTTTTCTATTAGTCGGGTTTTTTTGAGAACAAATCTTTGTATTTTTTCTTTCTATTTTGGATCTTGTATTTTTGCTTATCTTTCTGATCTAAGTGGCTAAAGTGAAATTAAAGTAATTAAGTACACACAATTGATTCAGCCCCCCTCCCCTCTTCTTTGTGCTTGCCTCCTTTTTTAGCCTAATAGACATGACGAAGATAAGAGTAGAGGTTGTAACTGTGATAAAAGGAAGATAAGTGCAAAAATAATTTTTCCATTAGAGGACATGTGGATCTATATGTCGTATCTTGAGGAAAAATTGAAAGTTGCAACAATAATGCTTGTGAATATCCTTGTATAAAAGGATGGTGAACAAAAGAGTGAGGTTGAAAGATAATTCCTTTTTGGAGGCATGAAAGAGGGAAGAAAAATAAAATTTATAATAGTTATTGAGAAACTAAATGAAGGTGTAGACCCTGAAGACAAGGAGAAATTTACAACAATGATGATTCCTTTGAAGGACATGAAGATGGCAAGGACAATGGGTGATGAAGATGAAGACGATGGAGTAGAAAAGAATGAAGAGGTAACTTTTGATTTCTTATGAATTTTATGATGAGAAAGTTGATGTGAATCTTCATATTGTGAAATAAAATAAAATGCAACAAGTAGATGGAAAGAAATATGTAGTTGTAGATTGGTGTATGGATGTTGCATATTTGCACATAGAAGCTAATTTGGTGGAGGTGAACATCTAATTACAGTTAGATGGAACCCACAAAAGAGGAGAGAAGGGGAAAGAGTATTTGGAGGAGTAGGTCACCATATAGATGATGTGAATCCATGAGAGGGGGAAAAAGATAATAAAGCATTTTGTGGATTAGGTCAGATTATGGTGGAATTGATTCCGCATGCAGAAATATGAGTACAAGACAAAGTTGTTGAAGGAAGGATGGTGAATTTTCTAGCTAGCTTCTATTAGAGGATGAAGAAAAGATGAAAGAGGATTTGTGCTAAAAATAGCATTAGAGTATGCTACATATAGTTTACTATCTAAAAGAATAGTCTCATTACTCAACTCCACCTTTGTGAGCTTTTCTCACAAACTTCTTACCAGGTGAGTTTGATGCAACAACATCTCCCTCACCTATACCAAATAAATGCATAAGAAATAATTATTAAAAAAATATGAAGGGGGCACAAACTTTTTTCCTTTCTCTATAGAGAAAGAAAACACAACAAAGTTATAAATTAAAGAATAAAGAGTAGATGCATAACACATTGGGGAAAAGGAAAAGACACAAAAGATGAATGCAATCTAAAGATGAATGCACAAAAGTAAATGAGTGTGTAGAACAAGGAAATTGCAAGTGAACAAGGGCATATTATAAAGTGTGGAAGATGTAGATAAACTATGGTGAATAACTTAGAACTTGGGTGGTCCCACAATTTTGAGTCCCACTTTTTGGCCAACTTTGACACAGAGTTCAACATTTTGAGAAAAAACTTCACTTTCAAACATCTGTTGCCACAAAACTATTAGGAATTTGAAGATGATGTAAACTAGAGTCTTTTAGAATTTTATTTCTAGTTTCTAAATATATTTTTAAAAAATAAAATAAAATCATTTAAATTCATTTTTCCT
Source organism: Chamaecyparis obtusa (assembly GCA_027943335.1). Taxonomy (NCBI): domain Eukaryota; kingdom Viridiplantae; phylum Streptophyta; class Pinopsida; order Cupressales; family Cupressaceae; genus Chamaecyparis; species Chamaecyparis obtusa. Next base: position 524,842 of record BSBK01007726.1, read on the forward strand.
TCTCCTTCTAAAAGTGGTTTGCGTGAAAAAACTATGTTTTTAAGGAGTTACTGTCACTTGGATCAGCATAACTTTTTTTAAAAATATGATAACATTGTAATTCTTTTGAGATTCTATTTTTAACTTCAATATCTAAAGAATGCAATTGGTTTTATTCATTTTGGATCAATATTTCATAGTTTATTAAGTTTTAAAGTGACAATAACTGTAATTTAGACATAAGGTCACTTGGATCGCTCTAACTTGAGCTGTGTATATCGAAATTTATTTTTTCTTTTTTTCATAGAAAGGTAACACAAATACACTTTTCCTAGATATTTTTTATAAAAAAATTTTATCATTTACTATTTTTCCCGAAGTCTTGAAGAGACAGGTTGTTGAATGACCAAACAACCTATGTTTAGTTAAAGTAATATTTAAAAGTGATAATGAACTCAATATATATTAAAATTATATTCATTAGAAAGCTTGTTCAGAATAGCATCGCTTGACATCATCTGTTTGGAAAAATATCTTGTTTAGTCCTTGTTTCAAACCCCAAAAGACCATTTTTCTGCAGTTTAGTTGTTTTTTGAGGGAAAAATTTCAGTTTTGATGGCTTCGTGCGAAGACACCCTTCACAAAAAGCCTCTCAAGTGAAAATCCTAATAGAAAAGACACCCGCTGAAATTTTTCCTTGGGTACTTCGCACGAAGTTGGCTAGTAAAATTATTTGTTAATTATTTTTAAAATGGTATAAAGTTAAACATTTTATTTCTATTTTACATCGAATTGCAATTAATAAATTTGTATTTTCTATTATTCAAGGCATTTTTTGAAGGAGGATTGATATTTCTATTTTTTCAAAGGCATAATTTTGGAGAGGAAAAATATTAGATTAAAGTATTTTTTGAAGAAGAAAATTTTTGTTAACGATCTTGTGGAAGACATTTTTTGGAGCTCAAAGAAATGGGGAACAAGAAGGGAAGACAAAGTAAATCTTCTAGAAAAAGGTCACCCAGTACTAAACAAAGAAATTGTGAAGCTGCATTGACATATTATCATAAAACTAAAGAAGCTAAAAGACAAGCTGAAGTAGGAGGGTCAAGTCAAGTCGAAGAATTTCACATTGAAGAAGGGTCGAAATTACTCCCTACGGAAGCTCAAACAATTGATGTTGGAGAAGGGTCAACATCACATGCTCCTACTGGTATGGATGAACTTTTAAATTTAGCTCAAACTGTAAAAAAAATATTAATTATAAAAACTTAGATCATTTACTTACAATGGATGTGGACAATTTGAGATCACTTGCTAATGTTCAACACTTAAGTCTTCCTAAGAAGAGATCAATGAATATGATAGCAAGAGAAATATTGGGTAAATTTTATAATTTTGAAACACTTGAACAAGCTCAATTGCTTTCACTTATACTTATAAACAAAAAGTTGGAAGGGGCATTAAAATTATTGGGTATAGACACATCATCAAAGAAGAGAAAAGTTGTTGACGTGCAAACTGATATGATTGAAAATCTTAAGAAAGGTTTGAACCAGCTAGGGAAGCAATCTTGAACTATAGATAAGTCCATTAGAAGAAAAGTTATGTTGAAATCCATTGTAGGTAACACTATGGGATGAAAAAGATAGATATCTTCAGTTTCATCTCACTTTGGTTTTAATAGGAAAACAATATCATGATATGTTAATAGGAGAATACTTTTGGATGATAGCACCTTGGAAGGCAATTGGGCAATCTTGTGTAGAGCTTCTCATTCTGATAGGATTGATAAAAGAACAAAAAATTTGGTCACATCATTTTGGAATGATAATACACATCCTTCATCAAACACTCGAGATGTTATCAGACATATAATTTCAGCTAATCAATATGAATATCATATGAAACATTGGTTGGACACAACACAACATGAAATGTATGTGTCATTTTGTAGTTCAAATCCTAATATAAAGATTGAGAAAACATTGTTTAAAAGATTGAAGCCATATTATATCAGCACAAACAAAGTGTTTGAAACTTGTTGTTGTCGTTATCATATTGAATTTAATCTCTACTATCAGGTTTTTCAAAATTTTGCAGAAGACACTTATGGTTTTGAAAAGGCTCCTCCTACTAGATGAAGTGAGTTCATCTCATCCATTTTATGTGACAAAAGAGATGATTTAGCTGGACAAATAAATTGCATAAAAGGAATATGTCAAACATGTACCGATTTGTCTCTTTTTCCTTTGAAAAATGAAAATATTGATGTAACAAAGATGGTAAATTTCAAGAGTTAGAAATATGTAAAAAATGAAACAAAATTTGGGAAAGAATCCAAAAGGTTAGAATATGTTGAAGAGGAGATAAATGTTGGAGTATTTATGGAAAAGTTTAAAAAATTGATTCAACCCTACATTCATCATGCTTTTTTTGCAAAGTGGCAAGCACAACAATTTCAAACACTGAGAGACAATTTCCCACTTGGAACTATTGTATCAGTTGTTGATTTTGCGAAAAATTATTCTTTTGTTCATCAAAAGGCAATTCAGTCAGAATATTATTTTTCAGAGAAAATTTGTTAGAAGTTGTAATCTTTCCTTGGTGTATTTATAAACCAAGGTTAGACTTTTTTCTTTTCTTGTTCTAATATATTAGGATATAAGCCAAGGTATCCTAATATATTTCTTTTTGTCTTCTTTCTCCTACATTCTATTTTGTCCTCTAGTAGAATTTGTGAGGACAAATATTTATTTTGTAATTTAGTTTATTCCTCCTTATGAGGAATCTCACACTTGGCCTCACACACTTATGAATGGTGGCATTCATTCTCATGGGAGTTACATTTTGAACTCCTTCTCTTATCTCTACATATAGAGATATTTCTCCTCTCTTCATACAGCACTTCTTCTCTATTCTCTCTCTCATTCTTCTAAAATATTGTATGAGCTAAAGCTCTCTCTCTCTCTTTTTGGCTATTTTGCCCATTCATAATTCACGGGGGTTTTTTTACGCTTTTCCCCCTTAAAAACTTCTTGTCTCCTTTGTTGTTTATTTTTGGTGTATGCTCTAAGGATTAGTTTAATTCATGATAATCTTCATTTTTCCTAACTCATTTGGATTAATATGTTCCTAGCTCGAATTTGATTTTCCATTTTTAACATGGTATCAAAGCAGGTTTAATCCAATTTTGAGTTCATAGGTTTAAGCGATTATCATATCTCAGAGCACTCCAATTCGGAGACTCGTCTTTTTTAATTTGAGAGAGTTGTTTAGTTCATTTTTAATTTGAGAGACTCTTGAGAGAGTTCTTTATTCTTTTACTAATCTTTTAGAAGAAAAAAAAATCATTTTTTTTGGTTTGGCTGGTTTACCGCCAAACCCGGTTGTCCTATTTGATTCATTTGTTGTTAATATTATACTCTCATATCAAAATTTAATCTCTTTAGCTTCAATTCTTGCATTCTAGTTTAGTGGTGAAAATATAATAGAATATCCTTATTTTGTTATTTACTAACCTATCTCTATCATTATTCATTATATGTTGGTTGGTATCCTTTGTTTTCAAAATTTTGTTTGGCTTTATTTAGTAGATAATAATCATTTTTGTTCTAAGCATCAGTAACCGTTATACTTCCTGTCGCATTTTCTATTAATAGTTCAGTAAATTTTCCTTTTTTTCAGAGCGTCAGTAGCAGTTTCATCTTCCTGTCGCATTTTTTTTGCATGCATTTCTTTATTTCTATTTTGAGTTGCTTCTTCTCTTTTCATTTTTTGGTCGGCTGTGTATGTTTATTGCACTGATTAATCCTTTGCATACACTGCTCTTTGTTAATATAGAAGTTTTGTTCTTTGCATGCGTTCTTTTTTTGCACTCTAGGTGGAGTTTCCCACTCAAGATTGTTGTTTTTCATTGCATGTTCATTAGTGCATAAGTTCATTACATTTTTTCTCTGCATGCCTGTATTCCTTTTTGGTTATTTGTGATCCTCTTCAATCCTAGCGTATATGCTAGTGTCTTTTTCTCTACATGCACCGTATATGCTAGCATTTTTTTTTAACTAATCTGCACTTTAAGCTTTGTGTAAATCCTTTTGTTTTTCTTGGCTTGTAATAGCCATTTTGCTTACTGCGATTAGAGCATTTCATCATTCAATATTTTGTTATAGATTATACCTTGGGCGGCATTTGTTTGGGTTCTTGATAGCAAATCTATCCATTAACATTTCTGTTTACATTTGCATTAATGTTTGCATTAACAATTTTTATTAATATTTGCAATTTTTAAAGATACGTTCCATGTACTAACGTTTTGCAGGTTTTGTCAATACACTATAACTAACATTTGCAGGTTTCAATACAATATTTGTAGTTTTTAAATGATACGTTTCATGTATTGATATTGTATTCCTTTTTATCTTAACATCTCTATATTCGATATTGTATTTGATATAGTTTATTTGAGGCATTTTTTGTTCCTTTTTTCGGTTCCTTAACGGTTCATTAACGTTTCTTTTCATTGCATGTTCTTTGCATGTAGTTTTTATTCATTGCATGTACATTTTATTTATTGCATGTAATATTCTGTCATTGGTCTCTATTAAAACTCTGCCATAGATTTCATTTTTGGTCATTAATGCATTGCATGTTATTATAATCAGTTTTATTGCTGTTTATTTATATGTATATCGGTTTCATTGATGTTTGTATATCGGTTTATATATCATTGCTGCATATAATAGTATTATTTTCCTTAATATTTGCTATTATTACAATTATCATTTTAGTATCCTGCATTTTAAAATGGTAATCTGAAAGATAAGTGTTAATTCAACATAGTTGCTACATTCATTCACAACTATCATTTTAGTTTCTTGCATTTTCTGTTCAAAATCTCAGCCTTTGGCATGTGCATGCTTGGATAATCTATTGATTAATTTGTTTGCATGCTTGCTTTATTCACGATCTCATTTCTTGGAAGAGTTGTAACTCTTTTAAAAATTCTGGTTATTACAGCATCTATAGATTTGAAAGCTTTCAGGCGCCTGATTGAAGCAAAAAACCATTGTTACATACTGGTTTTTTCTTTAATCTTTTGTTTTGCTATTAATTTGCTGCAGGAACTTCATCTGCATTTCATATTGGTTTCGATTTAAGCATTGTTAGTAATCTTGAATAGCTATTTTGATTATCTTTATTAGGAAATGCACTAACTTAGCACTATTTATGATTTGAACAACACTGTAAATCCTTGCATGTGCATTTTTTTTGTTTGCATGCTGTAAATGTTTTCTTTCAATTATTAAGTTTAAATTTCTATTAACTCGCATCCAATTTGATTCTTTTTTCTCAGTTACTAACGTTTATAGTTTAAAGTATTTTAAATTTCTACATGCAGAAAGAAGCTCTATTCTATTTTGCATGTTAGCACTACACAGTTTTTTTGCTACAGGAACCTCTATTCTGCTGTCATCCAGTTTGTAGGTTAATGCTACAGGAAGTTGTTTTACTACAGGAACCTCTATTCTGTCATGATCTAGTTTGTCTGTCAACGCTACAGGAAGCTGTTTTGCTACAGGAACCTCTGTTCTGTCGTGATCTAGTTTTCCTGTCAGCGCTACAGGAAGTTGTTTTGCTATAGGAACCTCTATTCTGTCGTGATCCAGTTTGCATGTACTTTTTCTTTGCATGTTGTTTTACCTGCATGCAAGTTCTTTATATTTAAGGTATTCAACACTTGCATAATATTTTCATTCGCTAAAGTTCTTTTAAAAAATATTTAATTAAGTTTTTTATTAGATCTTATTCATTGCATGTTATTGCATGTAACTCTTACTCATTACATGTAATATTCATAGCTTCATTCTAACATTTTTTTTGGTTTCATTATCATTTGTGGTTAATAACATATTCTATAACATTACTTGTCCACCATTGTTGAATCTAATTCACGTTCCTCCATAAGGGCTTATTTCAGATTCCCATTTCTTTTTATTTTTGTTTTCTAACCTTTTTTGCAGGTTTATCTTTGAGCATCTCTCCTGTTATCTGTTAAACAATAATAGATTAACAAGGATTTCTTTGCTCTTATAAGTTTTTTTAAGTTTTTTTATTATTTCCTATTTTCAATTAAAAAAGTTTAGACATAATTCTTTTTCTATCATTTCTCTGCATGCAATGCATTCTCTTTGTTATCTGTTCATTCATAATAGATTAACCAAGATCTACTCGCATTCAATTCTTTAATTCCAGTTTATTCTAGCTTTCTAGCTTCCCTGTCCATTCTGCCTTATTCCTGCATCCATCATGTCTACCCTAATACCTGAAATCAAACTAACCAGCACCAACTATCATGCTTGGAAAACCCACATGACCTGGATATTTAGATTCTGCCATTTGTTAGACATTGCCACTAATGCCAGCTCTAAACCCGCTACCACTGCTTCTCAAGCTAACCAAGATGCTTGGCAAGCTAAGAATGATGAAGCCCTTGGTTTAATTGGCATATCCTTAAGCCCTGAATTATATGTCCTTATCTCATCCTGTACTGAAGCCCATCAGGCTTGGGACATCCTGAAAAACACCTATGACAGTGCAGATGAGACCCATAAAATCCAACTTCAAGACCAGCTTGAAGATCTCAGGTATACAGATTTTAATTCTGTTGATGATTTTTTACTTAAATTTGATTCTATTAGAGTTTTATTAAATGGGTTACAAGTTCCTCTTTCTGATTTAAGAATCATTCATATTATAATTCGTAAATGTTTACCTAGGTAGTTTCAACAATTTATTACAAACATCTATTCTCAGTTAGCTATTCCTTCTTTAGCAACTCAATTAACTTATCCTATTTTTCAAAGTATGTTGCGTCAAGAGGAGGCTAAACTAATTCAATTTGGTATATTGAAATCTCATGAACATGCTTATGTTTCTCAATCTCATAATAGAGCTAGTAATAATTCAAATAACAATCACAATAATCAAAGATCAAACACTTCTAACAATTCTAACTGCAATCAAAATCATCAAAGACCTAACACTACTCATAACAACTATCAAAGATCTAATAATAACAACAACAACAACAACAACAATAATAATAATAATCATAATAATCCTTCAAATAGGCCTTACTGCACTTATTGTGGTAAAAATGGTCATCTAGTTCATAATTGTTTCAAGAAACAGAAAGATGATCAACGTAATTCTCCAAATAAATCTAATAATCAATCTCATTATGCTTTTACTATTAGTTTTAATGCCTCTAAACCACTTGAATGGATTGTTGATAGTGGTGCATCTCAACATGTTACTTCTCATAAAGAAGTTTTTGATTCTCTGCAACCTGATTCTTTGAATGTTCCTGTTTCTTTAGCTGATAATCACTACTGTAAAGTTGAAGGAACTGGTAATGTTTCTATCCCTAATGGTAAATTGCATGATGTTCTGTATGTTCCTGATTTAAAAGTTAATCTTATTTCTATTCCTCAATTATGTCAAGATTATAAGATTGAATTTCATAAAAATAACTGTGTTTATAATTGATCCTAACACTGATAAAATAGTTGTTGATGCTAAGTTAGATGCTGATAATCTTTTTAAGTTTTACCAATTTTCCTCTCCTAGATACTCTTTTCTTACTATTGTTGATTTTCATATTTGGCATGAGAGACTAGGACATTTAAATTCTGATTATATTTCATTAATGCAAAGGGAAAATATGGTAGAAGGACTACCTAAGTTTACTACTTTTAAATTAGATTGCAATGGATGTATGAGTGGTAAAATGCATAGAGACTCTTTTCCTCATAAATAATCTTGGAGAGCTAATAATAAGTTAGCCCTCATCCATAGTGATCTTCTAGGTCCTATGCAAAATACTTCACTTTCAGGATCTAAATATGCTCTAACATTTGTTGATGATTACTCTCGTAGAACATTGATTTATTTCTTACATAGTAAAGATCAAGTTCTTGATACTTTTGCTGAATTTCATGTTTTTGTAGAAAGACAAAGTGGCTATAAAATTTAGGTTCTTAGGACTGATAATGGTACAGAATATGTTAATCATGCTTTTTATAACTATTTAAGATCTTTTGGCATCAAACATGAGCTTACTGTTCCTTATACACCAGAACAGAATGGTGTGGCAGAACGTAAGCATAGAACAATAGTAGAAATGGCTAGATGTTTTTTGCATGCTAAGAATATGGATTATAAATTTTGGGTTGAAGCCATGGCATGTGCCACTTATATCCTTAACAAAACTCCTACTAAAGCCCTTCCAAATAAAACTCCTGAAGAAGTTTGGTCTAATAAAAAACCAAATTTATCTCATTTACGTATTTTTGGATCCATTGCTTATGTTCACACACCTAAACAGCAAAGGCAAAAGTTAGATCCTAAATCCACACCTCACATTTTTGTTGGATATTCTGAAACTACTAAAGGTTATAGAGTTTATGATCCTCTTACTAATAAAGTTAAGATAGCTAGAGATGTTTGCATTGCTGAAAATGGTGTTCATGATTGCTCTCAAATTTCAGATTCTAACTTTGATCATAGCAATATTGTTCTTGTGGAGGACCAACCTCCATCTCTCAACCCTATTCCTAAAGTTTTTTCTCCTAATGTTTATGTTCCTTCTATTTCTATTTCTCACAATCAGGATAGTAATAATGAGCATAAAAATAGTAATGATACTCCTCCTAATCCTTTTGTTTCTACTAGAAGTAGTAGTAGTGATGATGATGATGATGATGGTAACAATTTATTTACTCCTCCTAGTAATATTTCTATTAATTCTAGAAGAAATCCTAAATGGTTTAAAGATTTACTTCATGAAGGTGATGATTACATTGCTAGAATGGGTGGACTTCAACCTAGAAGGATAAATTACTGCAATTATGCTCTTATGTCTTCTTTAACATGTGTGTTATCAACATGCACAATTAGATTTGGAAGGTATTTAGAGCACACTTGAAGCATGGTTCATCAAGAAGGAATATCATTTTTATATAAGTGGTGATAGAGAGTATGACATTCATTATGTGGAACACCGCTTCAAGATGTTTTTTGCAAATTTGAAAGAAAGAGGTATAAAAATTGATAAACATTATGTTTGGTCAGATGGATGTGCTACACAATTCAAATCACTAAGACCATTTTATGTACTATGTAGATATCATCGTAATGAAAACATACCACATGTCTAGAGTTTCTTTGAGAGTGGACATGGAAAAGGTGAACATGATGGTGCCAGAGCTTGCATCAAATGTGCTATACGAAAGTATCAAATGAATTATAAGGGAGTGCATATAAAAAATGCACATGATGTGGTTGAATGGTGCAAGACACATTTCACACCAAATGAGAATGACACATCATTAGGATTAACTTAGGCAGTGCCATATAGAAAATTTTGGGAGATAAAAGGTATGCACGCATTTTTAAATTATTTGAAAGTGTTTAAAATTTTTATGATATTTTTTATTCAAATTATATTTATATAGAATGTATTATATATGTAATTGTTGAGGTGTGGATAGAAAAATTATGCATGGTTGCAATAGGATAGAAAAAATGCGATCTTTGCATTCAGTTATGAGTACAAATTGTCATAATTGAATGTTGAACACTAGGGTCTACTCATGCTTTTGTTGTCATTGCATTGCTGACAATTATGAGGAATGTATCAATCAAGATCGTGGATATGTAGGCGCATGGAATCTCATGCCACTAGTTGTTACTGGTACATTTGATAGAGATGACGATGAAAACTTCGATGGTGTTCCTTTGATTTTTACTAATTACGATCATATCTCGGGATTGGTCAAAATTGGTAAGTATATTTATATTTCACATTATATGGTACATTGAGTTGCATGTATAGATAGATATAGATAGATCTATAGATTGAAGTAAGTATTTATTTTAAGATCTCACACACGTATATATAAATTTACTATGCAAGAGATGTCTTTGTAGTGATTGTTGAGCGTGGAAATGTAGGAGTTGGTTATTATTTACTATGTTGTACTGCAAAGAGGATGAAGTTACTTGAACCTGAAGAAAGTGATGGATTATTTTTCCCCATAGGTTTGTATATGGTTTACATCAATATATTGAACTCAATTTGTAAATTTTAAATTTCAACCTTTTAACAAATTTTAAATTGAGTTTGTTTAAATTTATATATTGTTAAAATTTGTGACCTACAGGTTCAGTTGTTTTAGAGGGAACATATTTCAAGAAAATCAAATTAATTCAACATGGTATTCACTTTGTTGATTACAAACCAGACAATAAGGTGTTTCAATATGGTCACCTAGTACTTGCCACATCCATTTGTCTTCATACAGTTAAATCTCAACGTGGATGTCGTAAGTGGAGACTAGATAGTGAGGATCATGAGAGAATATTACATGTTCTCCATGAAAGGTCTGAACCACTTGAGTTGGTCTAAAAAGTATAATATGTATACTTATTTCTTGTGTTAGGACCTGCTTGATATCTCTGGATTAAATTTCATTATACTTTTTTTATATATTTAAACATATGATGGACTATAATTTGTTGATATATGATGAACCTATTTGATGGTTCAATGGTTTTAATATATAGAATTTTATATGTATACTTTGATTATTCAATGATTTTTATAGATTTCATATTAGTTAAAGATTCTATGTATGCTTTGATGAAATTAATTATATTACTTATGACATGTGTTAGTTCGTAGAATTAGTTAGAATAGTTATTATCCATTAGTTACATGTATTAACTAGTTATCTTTTATGATATTAATTCTAGATCCCCTTAAGACACTAAAAAATGATGAAATTAGCTATATTACTTATGACATGTGTCATATGGGTCGTATGGGTCCTAAGGGGTCCTATGTGTCAACTAAGATGTCATAAGTGATACGCAATGGTCCTAGAATGTTTTAAGGGGTTGTAGGCCTCATAATAGGCCCTAAGATATTATAGGTTATATTAATTCATCCTAAAATGTCTTAAGGAGTCTTGAGGGAAACAATGAGTCCTTGTATGTATTAATGGAACCTAACATGTACATCAATGGGTCATAGGACGTCCTAATATGTATTATAAGATCTTAAGATTCCTAAGGGATCCTAAGTGTCTTAATATGTCGTAAAAGAGGAATAAGGGTCCTAGAAACTTATTGTACTACAATTTTTTAACATTTTCTAACATACTACTAGATCATTTTCAAAAATTTAATTACAATTTTCTACAATTTTTACAAACTAAAAATTATTTAAAACAAATAACTAACTTTAATATTTACTAAAAATGCGTGTACATGTGTGTGAGAGAGAGAGATTCCTAATATTTATAACTTTAAACTTAAAATTTAACATTTTCTAACTTTAATCTTAATGTTTTCTAATGTATTTTCTAACATTTCTACTTCGCTCCAAGGCTCAGGGTCCGCAAATAGTGTCACAGAAAATGATGTGGAAAAACATAAAACACCACAAATTTATAAAAAAATCTGGTCAAAAGGGGCTTCGTGCGAAGCCCCTCTTCACACGAAGCCTCCCTCATAGGGGTCTTCGTGCAAAGAAGGGCTTCGCACAAAGCCCCTTGTTTGGGGTACTTCATGCGAAGTGGGTCCACCACTTCGCACGAAGTATCTACTCCGTACAAAGGCACAAAATTTTTATTTTTCCTTGGCTTCGCGATTTTGTTTGTCCCTAAAAGTGGGACACAACTTCATGGGATCACCCAGTTATGAATCTATATATAATGAGATTTTTTTGTTTAGTTAGGTATGATTGTTACTTTGTTTGAGATTTTCAAGAATAGAACAAACATATATGTGTTGGAGTTTTCTTTAGGATTAAATCTATTCCAGATTGAAAATACAAGAATTTTTTACATTTTAAAAAATGATTGGCTGGAAATTTGGACAACTTGATAAGATGAGTTTTCATATACTTTTTCTTTAATACTTATTATTTTTAATTTTTATTTTTAAACTTTCTAGTTCTTTTCTTTATTTATATTATATTCTTATAATATGATACATTTATTTTAATCTTTTGTAAACATAAATATCATTATCATAATTATCATTAATTGTTGACAATAATTTTTTAGAATAAATTATATATCTTACCTAATAAGAAAGAAAAAAGTTTTAAATGAAAAACCTCCATTCAAACTCTAAAGCAACTCATGTTTTCCTGACATATGTACTAGTAAAATGATATAAAATATTTAAGTCACATTGGCTATCGAATTCACTTCAACAAGTTAAACTTTGAAACTCATTCTTTATATTTTGAATAATTATCAAGCTAATCTCATACCAAATCATAGGACCTATTTTTTTATTCATTCATTTCATATATGACATAATTTGTCAAATGTCTCATCTATTAATTTTTTAAAATGAAAAAAATAAAGAACATAGATAAATTAGAAAAAAATAATATTTTATAAAATATTAAATATAAATAAAAGTAAAATAAAAATAGTAATTTAAAATTTAATCTAAACAATAATTATTAATGTGTATAAAAATAGTTATTAAAATTTAATTTAAACAATAATTATTAATGTGTGTTTATAGTGAAGGCTACTATTAATAGAAAATGTCAAATGATTATATATCTAAAAATTTCATTCAAACATTTATATTTTTAC